>JARHVA010002733.1:1372500-1707500 GCA_037957365.1 Torreya grandis
TTATAGTCCATGTGGGGGGTCATGGGGATAGGTCTAGGCAAGTCCCTTGAGGTGTCTAAATCCTAGCAAGGGTGAGTCCAATAATGCTAGGGTGGTGAGGATTTCATGAAGGAGAGAGAATAAGTTTGGAGCATGAAGTTTTAAAAGATAAAATATGAACCAAATAATACCATGATGACACATATCAATCAAATATCAATATAACAAAGTAGTAAAAGACAAGATGCAAAAAGGGCAAGAAGATGAATTATGATAACATGATAAAACAATAAACTATCTAATGGTAAGAGACTAAACCAAAACCACATGGATATTTCAAAACCAATTTAACTTCTTAGAAACCACTTTGATATCCCAAGCATCGATTCTAACATCCAATATAGATCATATATTGGTACCTTCAACCATCAAATACACATCAATAGTACATGATCGATAAGAGATAAAGTAAAATAAAACTATAATGAAAAATTATTTATAGAAAGTAGTCCTTATATCATCATGTGAAAAAATTAAAACATGATATGTCATCAAAATGCAATCAAATTATCATCACATCAACATCCAACAATATAGACTAGCTAGATAAATAAATGCAGCAACCAATTATACAAACAATAATAATAATTCTTAAACAATCATATAATAGTATCAAAAACATAGGATCATGACAAAGTTTATATGGTTTAAAAAGGAAAATGAGGTTACTATAGATAAGATATATTTGATTAATTTTTTTATAGGAAAAAACTTATAAAGATGAGTTATGGTTTGATGTTATACCTATAGATGCATGTCATGTATTGTTGGGAAAGCCATGGAAATATGACAAGAGAGTAATTCATGATGGATTAATAATACCTATACCTTTCTAAAAGATTATACAAAGTTAGTATTACTTACTCTTAAGTAAGAAATAAAAGTGGAGATCATTATGTCCATAAAATAGTTTGTCAATGGCATGAAGGTAACAATTTTTTATTATGAATTAATGTTGATAATTTTGTCACCATTGGTCAAAGTTTCTTATATGTAGGTTTTCAAAAAGACTCCATTCATATATTAAAGGTATAAAGGTCTTTAAAATATCATACAATATTCACCAAGCCAAAATCATACTCATGAACTATTGTCCAAAATTGGCTTACATACAAAATTTTTACCTAGATGGATCAGGCCACCCTCCTAGACAATTTAGTGACCTTTTACCTTCATGCCTAGTCTCTTTCTAGTCTTGATTTAATGGTGAAGTGTAGTATCTTAGAAGGTCTTAGTGTGGTATGAGAATATGTGCAGGGTCCTAATGCAGTGGATGATCCAATGGTGGAAAGAGAAGGAAATCTTCATGGACCTACCTCATGTTCCTTACACTTTTTTGAAATACTTTAGCAAGATTTAAGGTAAATTTAGATATTTTAAGGGAAAAGCCTAGAAATAGGTCTTGAACTACAAGTGAAGGATCAAGCTAGTTTATAGGGTGTTTGACTATTCAGATGTATAAAGGAGGTTTGTATAAAGTGTCTTAGATTTTAATGGGTCAAAAATGATGTTTAGAGAATCTAAATATCTCAAAATACCCTCAAAAGTGCATTAGATGACTTGAGGAGCCTCTAAATAGAAATTTTAAGTGAAAAGTGATTTTTAGAGAATTAAATTTGTTTTTTAATTCATTACACCTCCTTATGGTGTGTTTTCCCTATTTAGACATGTTCAAGGCCATTTCAAGTCATTTGGAGTGAAGGAGAGGTGTTTGGGAGCAAAAAGATGTAGATTTGGGCCTTTGAAAGCCTTGATTGAATATGTTTTTGAGGGTTTTTCTTAGTCCAAACGCTCAGATATAATATTAATACATCCGTTTTATTGCTAATATCCCCTCTTAGGACATTGAAACCATATCCAAACACAAGAAACATTAGAGGTAATGAAAACCTATTGGCTACAAACTAGGCATGAAACAAGTTTTCTACCATTAATGGAGAATCAAGAAATTAAAAAGGTTTATAGAAGGAATGAAAGTTAATTTAAATCATAAAAAGCTTTCCCAAGTTTTGTATTTCATAAACAAGCATTTTATTCTTCATGTTAAATAAAAACCATTTTGTGTAGTCTTGGATAGCTCTAGGAGAGCCTCAAGTTTTCATTTAGTATGGTTAGGAGAGAGAGAGAGAGAGAGAGAGAGAGAGAGAGAGAGAGAGAGAGAGAGAGAGAGAGAGAGAGAGAGAGAGAGAGAGAGAGAGAGAGAGAGAGAGAGAGAGAGAGAGAGAGAGAGAGAGAGAGAGAGAGAGAGTTGGGACATAATTTTTTGTCAATGATAGGTACCCTAGTGTCCTTACATTTTATTTCATTGGTTTTTTTCATCTACACATATTCATAACAATCGCTAATAGTGCAAGGGTGTTTAGATGGACTATTCATCCAAACAGGGTGCAAGTTTTTTCTATTTCTTTTCTTCATAATTAAATTAGGAAGAATGGTTTTAGGGAAGATATTTAATATTCCAATAGTACATATTCCAATTTATTTCATTAGTTAAATCCTTCCATTAAGGTACCTATAGAAAAATTATTTTTTCTACACTATCCTTATGAATGGTCTTTTGGGTTTGTTTGGGAACAGAGTCTAAGTTGTTAAAAAAAAAATCCATATTATAATTTTCTCTATTAAATGTTTAAACATTCACACACTTCATTCATCTATGAAGGGATTCTTGACCCTCAAAGTTTAAAATAACCTCCTTTGCTAGTGAGAGACTCCACTGCTAGTATGACAGTTGTGTTCCATCAAAATGTAGGACTTGTATGATTGAAAGGGGGCCTCCAAATCAAAGTGAATCTCTTAATATAATGATAAGAATTCCATTTACAAGATGATCTCATTTGAATGGTCTAAATCATCCCTATGAAGATAGTTTTATGTCCTAAAGGGATGAATGACATGTTCATAGTTTGAAGGAGTTAAGTGCAGGAGTTTGGAGTGTTATCTGTAGGATATTCACATTATAAAGGAACTCATAGTCTATGGAATACCTAGTGTTCACCCTAGACCCATTTGACTTGTATGTTTCAAACCATGATTAAAAAACTACACATACATGCCTCATTGCAATATATAGATTGAGTATGGATAAAGAAGGCTACAACCAAGCCTAGTTACAGAGGTCTAAGATAGAGTATCAAGAGACTTTGGAGGTGTTTGAACCCATGAAAGGTTCCCAAGATGGTCTATGAATGTATATTATGACTTTATAATAACGGTTAATGGATCAATAACCTTAAAAAACATCTATGCAATGCAAACTTAGATCAAATGACAAATGGGAAACTTTACCTTAGTCTCTCTAAAGTTGTGTTTGCTTATACACAATATATGGCCATAGTAAAGATATTTGAGGTCTAGGTTGGTCTAATCACTCCCACTACAATCTAATCCTAGATAATAATATTCCAATGTAAGATATGAGTTATTTGATAAGGGATAATGATTATCATTTAGTGTTTCAACCTAGTTTAGTGTTGACTAGAAACACATAGTGTTATATGGTGCTTCTTAGTCCCAAAATCAATCTTGAGGAAATTGTAAGTGACTTCTAATATATGGATGATAGTGAAGATTTTACAATGGTATAAAAGGTAGAGATGGATACACATAATGACCTTAGATCAAGCCAATGAGTGGAATTCATTTTTCTTGGATACATGTACACCTACAAAGGTTTCTAAACAATAATCACCACCTACAATAGGGTTTGAAGGAGTTAAAGTATGTAAATACTCCACCAAGACCAAAGATATGAAGAACAGTGTCATGTCTATAGTATATATGGGGTTTTATTCTTAGTTTTGAAGAGTATCTTTAATGATGTGAAGATTTATATCTGAATGAAGTTCAATTTCAAGTTAACATAGCTAAGACTGATTAAATAGCCACCTAAATCAATCCTTTTTGGGGCTCAGATAGTGGTATTAGTAAGGAATCAAAGGTGGATTCAAGGTTATTGGTAAGAGAATGGATTGTTTGAACAGTAAATCAAGGTAAGAACATCATCCAAAATATTTAGAGACCTAATAATGGTCTTGAAACCTCACTTCTCTCAAATATACAATCAAGATGAAGACCTATAGCTAGCTTAGTCAAGTTTTTCATCATGGTTTGTGTCATGAGAAAAAAATAGTTATTATGCCTTATAAGGTTTTATATAATGTAGGTCCCTTCAAGGTGATTGTAACACACTTTAAAAAGTGGAGAAAAGTGTCATAAAATCTAAAAGTATGAAATTTTAATGTACAAGCAAGATCTACAGTCAAGGTTATATTTGAAATGTCCACACACAATCTTACCCTGAGGGTTAATTTGGAGAAATTGAAGGGTTAAGGTGATAAATAGGTGATCTAACATCCAAGTTTGGTATATAGGGTCATTATGACCTAGGTTATCTTGTCATGACATTTATTTTTCCAAGATAACAAGAGAATCATCTACTATTTTGTGATAGACCTGAGGCACTCTCCAAGGTATTCACTCAAGTAGCCCACTAGCTAGTTTCAGAAAGAATGAGTTTTAAGGTCTCTACAAGTAATATCTAACTATGAAACTTGGTAAAAATAATGTTTATGAGTGGTTAAAAGTTCTTATAATCTTATTTAGGCCACATCCATAGTGGAATCATCTACTATTTTATCACAATCCTATGCTTGTCTATTGATAGTCAAGATGGAGCAAGAAAGCTTCTATAAGGGATTTTCATTGTCTATTCAAAGTTTATTCATCATCCTCAAGCACAAATACAAGTTGAAAATAAGAAAATTTAGTATTAATACTTGAAGTACAAGCAACCTACTAATAACTTTTGGTAGAATGTATCTATAGGATTCTATATACAAAATCCAAATATGAAACTTGGTATATTTTGTCCTTATGAGTGGTTATACCTACATATGGTATTAGTGAAGTTAATTTAAGAGTGTAACTATTAGTTGTTTTATTATAGTTAACCACTTGTTTGTTGACAATCAAAGAAGGAACTAGGAAAGGTTCTTGGAGGTCTAAAGGTTTGGTAGAAGGTTTGAAATTAATTGGAGTGTTTAAATAGCTTAATAAGATAATACTCATTCCTTAAACACATTTTATAGTGATCACCTTCAAAACTCAATGCAAATCATGCCTTTGAGGGCTAGCATATGTAAGCAGGCCTGCATATTGTACTAGTAATGGTGTCATCCATATGATAAGGGAAATGTTTTAAGGCATAAGATAGTTATTAGAAACTAAATATAAAATGAGATGACATTGAAACATCTCATGAAAAATAATAACTTAGGTTAGTAGAGGAAAGTCACCAAATTCAAGACCAAGAGCTATACAGACTATAATTGCAAAAAACCCTAGGGTAATAAAATCAATACATACAGAGCATAGGGCGACTTTGAGGCTAAGATAAAAGAATTTTTATCACTATGATAACATGTTTTAGGATTTTAAAAATACATTAACACTATTTTTGAAAGAGGAGAAAGCTTGCAGACCTTTGTTGTTTTCATACACACACAGGTAGTCTTAAGAGACCATGAAGAGCAAAGTTGAAGTTTGATCATTTGAAGAGGATAATATAAGTTGGATAAGGCAAGAAAAATTTAGTAATTATGTTTTATTATAATATCATCCTACAGGTTATTCAGACCTCCAATACTCAAATTTGGCCAATTAGGCCTTGAAACCAGTTTTAGGCCTAGAATGCATATAACACCAAGAGGCACTTGTAGAGCCTATCAAGAAAATATGACATCATGATAAGGTATGATGAGATTTTTTAGATCCCATGAGTATTATTCCAATTAGTTAAAGATAATGTAAAATTATAATTGGTCCTTAATATCTAATTTGAACTTTTTAAGTCTTAACACCAATGTTGACCCTCCTATTCAGATACTCATATCTTTTACCACATAAGTAATTTGGAAAAATAATCTTAGTATGTTTTTAGTAACCATATTTAATTTAAATTAATTAAGTATTGATTTTGTTTTAGGGGCTTATTTTTATGAGCTATCGTTAAGACTATAAGTAGGTCTAAAATGCATGCAAAACCCCACAAGGAAACTTTTACATACATATATTTGCACACCTTCCACATGGGAACATAATATTCTCAATAAATTTGAAGGTGTATATGGAATAAATATACATGGAAATAAGTTCTAGGATGGAGGTATATATTTTATGAATGGTCTTTTAGAAGGTAAGCCTATCTGAGCTACCAAAGACCCTATTTTGACCACTTTTGAGAAATTTTTTTTCATAGGCCAATAAAATTATGTATAATCACTTTGAAAACACATGAAACATGCATAAGACTCTATAAATATCATGTTTTAACTATTTTTTAGAAGAGATTAGCACGTGTGGGTGCTTAAAAGGCCCAAATTGGCCTAAAATGCCCATTTTTGAAGGTTTTCAAAGAAAGAAATGGTATAGATTCATGAAAGAAGCATAATGGGACTTTAATAACCATTATAGGTTACTTTTATCCCTTTACATGGGTTTCTAAGGTGTAGTACTGAGCTAAAAGGTCAAAAACTCAAGTTTTCTAATAATTTATGAATGGTTACAAGTTTAATGGAGATTTGCACTATTGTTACATCTCTTCAAGGTGGCACAAAACTTCATTTTCTTCCTAATAATAATTATATGTATGTATATAAGCCTTATATATGTACAAAAGTGGATCTCATGGTGACAAATGGCCTTGGGAGTAAATTATATGATAGTTGGTTGAAGGTGGCTTGAGATTAAAGACCTCCATTAATGGAGTCTAAGATATTTACAAGTTTTATGGAATATTTTGTTGATTAGAGGAGAAAATATTAGTTGATAAAAAAAGAAAACATCAAAAATTAAACACTCAAAGTTAACCTTCAAGGTCATTGCAAGCATCAAATTCCAGGATCACTAATTATGTTACAAAGTAACTTCTACAAGCCAAGTAGAATGGGACATAGAAGTTGAGTGGGGGAGTATTTGGGAGTTTAATAACAACTTGGAGTAGTCAATAAGGCTTCTAGATCTTTGAAGACATTTCTCAACATTAGTAGAGTGTGACATCATCTTCTTCAAAGATTTTTGTATTTTAGTTCCTTTTAAGGCTAATGGGAGAGCTCGAAGACCCTTTTGACCTTTGAAGCTTAATTTTCTAAGAGAATATTAGTGATTAAGTAAGCTAAATGTTTTTGAGACTCCATGGAAGGTGGTTGAGTGGCATTTATTGAATTTTGAGAGATTTATTCTCCTCTATCTTTTATTGTCTCCTATATATCCCTTTTCTTCACCATTTGCAATATATACTCTCATTTTATAATTTAAACCCCTATCAAAATTTGTAAAAAAAAACATTTTTAAGTAATAAGACAACTTATTTTGCCTATCTCTTACTTAAATCTAGTGCTCTATTCAATTTATGCATGATTTCTTTCTGGAGAGGTGTTCTTCCTTGTTAGTTGTCCTTCTTTCTTTCCCTTTTATAGGTATTCCATTATTGTTGTAGTTCTAAATTTGTGCTTTTTTTTAATTGATGAAATTATAGTGTGAGTTTGATACTCCTCCATGCTTCATCTCTTGTCTAGTGGGCCTAATTTTAACAATATTGATATAAAATGAGCAGTTTAAGAGATTATGTGAGGGTTGTCTTTGAAATATATTAGTGTTAGTTTCATGTAGTTTGGAGTGTATTTCATTTTGTTACATCACCTTATTTATATTTCTAGTCATCCTTTGGAACCCTTCTACCCCATTTCCAATCAAAATCAGTAGTATAGGTGAGCTACCAAGAGGAACCAGCCTTCTCTGGAGGTTCATCCCCATCATAGGATACTCACAACCTATAGTTGATCCTATTTTGTATCTAGGAATGAGAGAGCTTGAAGAACCCTCTCATAAAGGTACAATTCTATCCTAAATTTTTTTTGGCATGCTCGATGGAACTACTATGTTCTTCACTTCACTAAAGGGTTATTTGTGTTTCTATTTAGTGTAATCATCATATAGAGGAATGTTTTAAAACATCAATGGTGACTCCATTATGAACATCAGCTAGTCAAGTAGCCTAAATGCCCAAAATCAAAACCTTGATATGTATACTTAAACCTCTTTTGATTAATATGTTTATTCTCTACCTCAACATCACTCATACCAAGCTAATAACATTTATATGTTTCCACCAAGTGGCCCTCAAGCAACCTATCATCCCTATCATGTCCTTTAACCCCCTCCAATCTCGATGTATGACCAAGATTAACCTCCTTTGCATTTAAATAAATCCTCTAATTCCCCTTGTCAAGGCTATGTTTATCCTATTACATCCTTTTTATGATTCAAGTAAGCATTATCAAATTATATGAAGTTGATAAAGGAGATTGGTAGGGGTTTAAAACTTTTTTCAGTCATCCCTATCCATTTTCTGCAAGAGTCAAAGAGTTCTCCTTAATTGGTCAAGATTAGGAATGGGCAATTTGTGAGAGGGAAAACAAAAAGATGTTGAGAAGCATGGTATAAATCTTGGAGAGTGTGTTGATATCTTATGAATATCATCAAGATCATTTAAATTAGTATTATGTGTCTTATCCCTCTAAGAGCCTGAAGCTCAACCTACAAGAGTTTCAAATCAGCCCCTATCCAACCTTGTCAAGGTCTATCCTTGTTAATAATTAGAGAAATATATTGGATCAAGGGAGAGAAATCATGAAAATAAATAAGGGTGTTAGAATTGGACAAGAATTCCCTATTTAAGACATGGAGGGGATATGGATCTTCTTGTGTTTTGGAGTGTGGGTGAATCCATTGAAGAAGGTGACTATCCACATGTTGAGAAGCTAGATATGAACGAGTGGGTATTATCCATTGAAGAGGTGTTAGAGAATTGGGAGAGAGAACATATCAAACAAAAAAAAATAGTTTACCCTCTCCTACCCCTACACACACTTCCTTCAATAGCATGAATCTATCCCACCATGAATCTCTCCCTATTCCAATGATCTTGGTTATACCATGCCCTCACTACTGAGACCACTCTCTCCTAGGCCTATTCGAGAACAAGAAGACAAAAAATTTGATATACCTCATACATTTCCATCTTGGAAATTAGTTAAAGATTACCTTTGAAATAAAGAGGAGGTTTCTCTAGAGATCATCCAAGAATTTGTCCAAAAGGATGGAGGGGTTGGCCTATTTCAAGAGCTTCCATTAAGTTATTTTGAGCATGAAAATGAACAAGATGAAACCTTTAAAATGGTTATATAATTTAATCAGTTAGCCAACCATGGCAAGGAGGCCCTTGAGGAGATCATGGAGTAGTTCTTAGAGTCTCTTGACAAGCTTGAGGAGCTTGTTTTAATGGAGTTTCAAGTGGATTCTATGAATAGAGTAGTGGATCAGTCCATTTTCCATGGGTTTGAAATTTTTAAATTGGTCCTTGAAGATGACATATCATAAATATCTCAAGATCAGCATAAACTAGATTTAAATGGATTATTGAATGTCCATTATGTAGTGATGACCAACAAAGACAAATCAAATTGTCATATAGTAGATCATGAAGAGAGAGTTGTTAGTGGTTGTAGGTAACAAAATAAAGATCATAATGAGGTTTTAGTAGTTGATCAATCTTAGAATGAGGTGTCACTTGGAGGGAGTACTGATGTCTTTACATTTGAAGAAGATTGGCCAAATTAAGAGCCTCAAAAGCATGAGTTAGACCTTGCCTACAATGATGAGCCTCCCTTCTATATAGATGAAGAAGACAAATCTCATTGTTATAGATTGATTCTTGGTGAAGTTGAGAATATCTCTCTTACAAGTGACTAAGAGGAAGTTTCCTTTTGGGATGAGATAGAAATCTTTTGCCTGAGCCTATATAGTCAACCTTCATGTATAAAAGAGTCATCAATTAAAAAATTTGTAAGTGTTTCTATAACCCATCATAAAGTGAGCTTAAAGATATTTTCCAAGGATAAATACTAACATCAAGAAAGTCTTGAACTAGTAAGGGATTTTGTCTACATTGGAGACATGTTTGTCCCATTTTATCTATTGGAGAGCATGCCAAAAGGCTTGGTAATCAAGCATCCTAGTTCACCAAGTTTGATGCCTCATAAGCAAGGTATTTTTCATCCTTGTCTATTACAGGTGAATGATGATAAAATCTTCCCATTTGATCTAGGAGGAAAGTATATGAGATTTTCAACCTTGTACATAATATAGTAGATTTTATTATTTTCCTCTAAGTGCCTTGTGTACATTTCCCTTTCATCGTGTGTTTCCCTTCCCTAAGTACTTTGAGAAAATTATTGTTTTATTTTGGGTTGTCCTTGATTTTTTGATAGTTCTAATCAGAAGATTTATATCCTTGTGCTCAGTTGAAAACCAATTTGAGAAAGACTTTTGTGACCCCGTAAGCCTAATTGATGGACTAAGGTAACTAGTATTTTACATAGACATGCATGAAATCCTAGGAGGTCACTAGAAATGTTGTCCAAAATTGGCCTACATACAAAAAAATTTCCTAAATGGATCAATACACCCTCCTGGACCATTCTTTGACCTTTTTCCTTCATGATGAGTCTCTTTCTAGTCCTAATTTGATGGTGCAGTATAGTATCTTGAAAGTTCTAGGTATGGTGTGAGGAATTATGTAAGGTCCTAGTGTATTGGATAATCCAATGGTGGAAAGAAAAGACAATATTCAGGGCCTTACCTCATGTTCCTTACACTATTTTGAAACACTTTAGCAATATTTAAGGTAAATTGTGATGTTTTAAGGAAAAGGCTTGGAAACGAGTCTTGAACTGCAAGTGAAGGGTCTAACTAGTTTCTAGGGTGTTTGAGAATTTAGGGTAATTAATAAAGTTTTTAAAAAGTTTAAAATATTATAATGGGTCAAAAATGATGTCTAGAGAAGCCAATTTTCCCAAAAGAGCCTCAAAAGTGCATTAGATGAGTTAAGGAGCCTCTAAATAGAGATTTTGAGTGAAAAAATGAATTTTAGAGAAGTAAATTTTGTTTTGACTTCATTACACCTCCTTATGGCATGATTTCCCTATTTATACATGTTCAATTCCATTTTAGGTCATTTGGAGTGGAGGAGAGGAATTTGGGCACAAAAAGATGCAGTTTTTGGGCCTTTTAGAGCCTTAGTTGAATATGTTTTCGAGGGTTTGGATTATTATATAAGATCATATATAATATTAAATAATCCATGGTATCTATCCCCTTTTAGTCCTCTGAAATCATATCCAAGCATAAGAATTAGTAGAGGTAAGGAAAACCTATTGGCTACAAACTAGGCATGAAATAAGTTTTCTACCATTAATGGAGCCTTAAAAACTTAATAAGGTTTCCAAAAGGAATTAAAGGTAATTTTCATCATAAAAAATCTTTAAAAAATATTTTATTTCATATATAGGCTTTTTTCTTCATTCTAAGGAAAAATCATTTTGTGCAGCCTTGGATAGATCTAGGAGAGCCTTAGGTTTTCACTCAGTACGATCAAGATAGAGATATTTGAGACAAAATATTTTGGTAAGTGATAGGGATCCTAGTTTTCTTCCATTTTATTTAATTTTTTGTCTATTTCATCTCCCCATATTTATTAACAATCGCAAATAGTGCATGGGTGTCCAGATGGCCTATTCATCTAAACAAGGTCTAGGTTTTATTTTGTTTCTTCACTTCATAATTAAATGAGGAATAATGGTTTTAGGGGATTTATTTTAGGGTAAAATAGGACCTATTATAACTAGTTTCATCAGGTAAATCCCTCCAATAAGGTACTTATATCATAAAATTTGTTTGCTACACTATCCTTATGAATGGTCTTTTGGGTTAATTTGGGAGCAGAGTCTAAGTTATTAATAAAAATATTCCATATTATAATGTTATAAATTCAATGTTTAATCCTTCACACATATAATTCATATATTAAGGGATTCCTCAACCTCCAAGTTTAAAATAACCTCCTTTGCTACTGAGAGACTCCATTACTAGTATGCAGGTTATATTCCATCAAATTGCAAGACTTGTATACCTAAAGGGGCACCTTAAAATCAAAGGGAATATATTAAGATAATGAGAATAATTTAATTTCCAATGTGATCTTATTTCAATGGTCTAAATAATCCCTATGAATATAGTTTGAAGTCTTGAAGGGATGATTGGCATGTTCACAGTTTGAAGGAGTTAAGTGTGGGAGCTTGGAGTGTTATCTACAGGATATTCATGTTATAAAATAATTCATAGTCCATGGAATACCTAGTTTTCACCCTATACCCACTTGAATTATGCTTAAAATACTACACATACATGCCTTATTGCAATATATATACTGAGTATGGACAAAGAAGGCTACAACTAAGCCTAGTTGTAGAGGTCTAAGGCAGAGTATCAAGAGACTTTGGAGGTGTTTAAACCCTTGGAAGGTTCCCATGATGGTATAATAATGTATATTAAATAACCTTTAACAAAATATATGTAATTTATATTTGGATCAAATGACAAATGGGCAACTTTACCTTAGTTGCTCTGAAGTTGTGTTTTTCCTATACACAATATCATGCCATAGTGGAGATATTTGAGGTCTGGGTTGGTCTAATCACTCCCACTTCAATATAGGCCTAGAGAATAATATGACAATGTAAGAGATGAGTCATTTTACTGAATTATAGTGATGATCATTTAGTTTTTCAACCTAGTTTAGTGTTGACTTGAAACACTCAGTGATATATGGTGTTTTTTAGTCCCAAAATCAATCCTAAGGCAATTACAAGTGACTTATAGTATATGGATGAGAATGAATATTGTGAAATGGTCTAAAAGGCATAGATGGATACATATAATGACCTTAGATCAAGCCAATGATTTTAATTCATATATATTTAACACATGTACAATTATAGGGGTTTCCAAACAATTATCACCACCTATAATAGGGTTTGAATGAGTTAAAGTATGTCAATACTCTATTAAGATCAAAGCCATAAAGAAGAGTGCCATGTCTCTAGTGTCCATGGGGTTTTTGATTAGTTTTAAATATTTTATTCAATGGTGTGAAGATTTATATCTGAATGAAGTTTAGTTTCAAGGTAACATATCTAAGACTGACTAAATATCCACCTACATCCATCCTTTTTGGGGCTTAGACAGTGGTATTTGTATGGATTCAAGGTATTGGTAAGAGAATGGAGTTTTTTTTAATACCAATTAAAGTTAATAACATCATAAAAAATATTTAGAGACATAATCATTATCTTTAAACCTCACATATCTCAAATACACAATCAAGATGAAGACCTATATCTAGCTTCTTCAAGTTTCTCATCATGGTTTGTGTCATGAGAAAGAGATAGTTATTATGACTTATAAGGTTTTTGATAATGAATGTCATTTAAAGATGATTTTGAAAAAATTTAAAAAGTAGATAAAAGTTTCATAAAATCTCAAGGTATGAACATTAAATTTCCAATCAATATCTACAATCAAGGTTATATTTGAAATGTCCACACACAGTCTTACCCTGAGGGCTAATTTGGAAAAATTGAAGGGTTGAAGGTGCTAAAGAGGTGATCTAACCTCAAAATTTGATAAAAAAGGGTAATATATATTTTAGGTTTTCATGACATATATTTTTCCTATATAAAAAATGGAATCATATATTTTTTCATTATAGACCCGAGGCACTCTCCAAGTCATTCACTCAGGCAATCAACTAGCTAATTTTGGGGAAAATGAGTTTTGAGGCCTCTATAGGTAATATATAACTATGAAACTTGGTAAAAATTATTTTAATGAGTATTTATAAGTTATAATAATATTATTTAGTCCAAATTCATATTTAAATCATCTACTATTTTGTCAAAGTCCTATGCTTATCTGTTGACAATTAACATGGAGCTAGGCAAGCTTTTCAGAGGGATATATCATATGATAGATGATTTTAACCTCATGCTAGTATTTTTTAGGAATTTTAATGTTATTTTAAGTCTTATAACACCTTTTTAGAGTTAAACATTAAAAATTTCAAGTAAAAATGAATAAAAGTGCAAGTTGGCCAAATTCAAAATTTTGGCATGCAAATGTAGACAGTTGGAAAAAGCCTTTTTGAGGAATTTAATGGGTTGGATGATTAAATATAATTATTTTAATAGTTTTTTTATATCTTAAATGTTAAAATTAAAAAATAATTATGTGTTTATACATCATAAATCTTAATATACACCTATTTATCTCTTCTTATGTCTCGTAATTCTCATTTTCTAAGTGTGTAACAGGTCTAAATTTGTGATTTCAAATGTTTTTATTGATTTAAAATTGCCCAAAAATTATTTTAATAATTTTTAGGGTATAAATAAGTCATAATTAAAAATTAATTAGGTATTAGGACCACATAAAACTTGATAAAATGGAAAAAACTCAGACCTACACACACTCAAAAATTTGATAAGGCAAGTTGAGGCAACCCCAAAAGATACTTTTTTTGAGTTATACTCAATGAAATGAATTTAAATTTGACATGAATCATATTTTTATGTCATTTAAGTTTTAATATTGGTTTAATTCCCCTAATATACTTGAGGAGAGATAAAATGGTGGATTATAGATTTACTAAGGGAGCGTGTCAAAAAAAATCACTTGATTACTCACTCCTTCGAGTGAGAAACTAGGTAAGTGACTACTCAAAGTTGTTTTAGAGTGTAAAATACATAAATTTAGGTGAATGTATATTTCCAAATTTATAATTCATAAATAAATAACTAGGAAAATGGAGAAAATCCTAGTAGGCCTAATTAGGCATACTTAGGCCTAGAACTAAAAACTGAGTATTCGACCCTTTCAAGATGTTTGGGAGGTTATAAATAATATATAGGGTTAAATGGAGAGTTATATAGAAAGAATGAATTTTTTAAAAACATTTTTAGAGGATACCATGCAACCAATCAATATTCCTAAGAGTTCAAATGCATAGCTACAACCATCCCTAAAATGCACACCTAAAGCCATCATAGTAATGTGAAGGTGATATTGATGATAGGTGTGAATTTTGGAAGTGAAGGAGGTTTGTGAAGATAAAATTAGATTTTTATGACATTCTAAGGTTCACAAATTTGCATCTTACTCCAAATTTGGTTTTATATCACATCTTACAACCATTCATTATTTGGCTCAAGTAGCGGTATGAGAGAAAAGCTAGAGCTCAAGGTAGTCCAGTGATGAGATTGATTTCATGAATACTTTCAAGGACTAATGACATTTAAAGGTTAATACCTTACAGTTAACTTCAATTTTAAACACACATACAATCCATTAACTTTGTTCAACACTAAATAGTCACCTACAACAATGCTTAAAGGGATCAATCAAATGCATCATAGAGAGAATCTTGAAACCTTGATGGAAATCCTAGAGTTGATAGATCATCGAACTCATATTTGGCACTAGTAATAATTCCAATATCTTCTTAGAAATATCATAAAGTTTTTTTAGGGTCAATATCTTATGAGGAAGGTAACCTATAGTTAGGACTTTCAAGGACATAGTCATAATCCCAAGGAGTGGGCAAAGCTATGAAAGAGATTTTCAAGAGATTTGATCTTCAAGAGAGGTTTTAGAACTCATATGAATCATTATAATAATGAATTTTAAGTACATAACATACATATTTGACCCTCTTCTAACATCTGAAAACTTTGACTTAGTTCTTACAACGGCTTGAGTTGATGCATAGTTATGTATAAAAGGATCTATTTTCAATAAGGTAGGATGATGTGTATGAATAATAGAGTGTGATAAAGTGATTAATATTAATTTTGAATCAAACTAAAACCTTGAAGTTAATAAAACTTAGTTTATGCCATTTTTCCATGTTAATCACCACCTATATTAGGGTATGAAAGGGTTCGTAAAGTGTGCAGTTGTGGATCACATAAATACTGTCAATAAGGTATTCCTATACCTTTAGGTTCTATGAGATTTTTCCCAAGGTTGAGAGTTATATGGTGGTGTCAAGATTTATATCAAGTTATGAACTTCAAATCTCAAGGTAACTCAGTCTTATACCTCATAAACTATCACCTATAGCCATGATAACACAGGCTTATCTCAAAGTTATAAGGGAATGAGATCAGAGTGTTATAATGGTAAAGTTTAATTTCATATAAGGATTCAAAATAGTAACTGATGATGTGAATGAGGTCAAGACAATGAATAAAAGTTCTATGTATAAACTACAATTAAGGTCAAATTCATGAAAATACATTCCTACAGCCATACTAGAGAACAATTCCATCTCATATAGTCACAAACTTTCTTAAAGTATAGTTCAAGATGAATTAATTAAAGGAAACAAGCTTGTGAGATCACCTATACATTAAAATTATTATTTGACATCTTAAAACTTATATCAAAGATCATGACCTCTATTGCCAAAACCATAAAGTACATAAGCTTATACAGAATAGGACTATGTATGATCCTAAAACCCTTGAAGAGTAAATATGCTTGAGGAAAAGGTTGTTGAGGAGGTTTCAAGTGACTTTAGGGGTTTTTAAATCACCAAGGATGATGAAATGGTTACCAAACACCTCTATTTCTCACAAAACCACCTATAGCAATGTTATGGCAGTCATGTCATAATGAGGTTTTTTGAAGAGGCATGGTTTGATGATGGGTAGCATAGTTCAATAAGAGACTAATTAACAGTTGATTCATTTTAGGAGGGATTTTTATGGTCTATTAAAATACTATTCATCATCCTCAAGCATAAATACAAGGTGAAAATAAGAAAACTCGATCTTAAGACTTGAAGCACAGGCAACCTATTGGTAAATTTTGGTAAAATGCATCTACAAGATTATATATGAAACATACAAGTATGAAAATAGATAGAGTTTGTATTAATTAGTGTTTATAACTACTTATGGTATTATTGAGGTTAATTTAAGAGTGTAGATATTTTTTGTTTTGTTATAGTCAACCACTTGTTTATTGGCAGTCAAAGAAGGAACTAGGCAAGGTTCTTAGAGGTCTATAGGTTTGGTAGAGGGTTAAAACCTCATTGGAGTGTTTGAGGAGATTAATAAGATAATAATAATTACTAAAAAAAAAAAATATAGTGATAACCTTCAGGATTAAATGTAAATCATTCCCTTGAGGGCTAGCATATGCAAGCAAGCATGTATATTGTACTAGTAATGGTGTCATCCATATTATAAGGGTAGTGTTTCAAGGCATAAAATAGTTATTGGAATATAAAAAACATGATATTAAATTAAAACATCTCATGAAGAAGAATATCTTATGTTAGTAGAGTAAATTCACCAAATTCAAGACCAGGGGCTATATAGACTATGATTGCAAGAAACCCTAGGGTAATGAAATCAATGCATACAGAGCATAGAGTGAATTTGAGGCTAATATCAAAGAATGGTTATCACTATGAGAAATTTTTTTAGGCATTTAAAAATACATAAACCCTATTTTTTAAATAGGATAAATCTTGTAGACCTTTGTTATTTCCATACACATATAATTAGTCTTAAGAGACCATGAAGACCAAAGTTGAAGTTCGATCATTTGAAGAGGAGAATACAGGTTGGATCAGGTAAGAAACATGTAATCATAATTTTTTTCTCTTCATATCATCCTATACATCCTTCAGACCTCCAACACTTAGATTTGGCCAATTAGGCCTAGAAACCAGTTTTAGGCCTAGTATGCATATAACACCAAGAGGCCTTTATAGACCCTATCAAGAAAATATGACATCATGATAAGGTATGATGAGATTTTTTATGTCCCATGAGGATGATTAAAATTAGGTAAATATAATGAAAAATTCTAATTGGTCCTTAAGAACTAATTTGAACTTTTCAAGTCTTCACACCCATTTTGACCCTCCTATTCATATAGTCATATCTTTCACCACATAAGGAATTGGGCCAAATAAATTTAGTATATTTTTATTACCCATATTCAATTTAAATAATTAATTATTGAGTTTGGTTGAGGGACTAAATTTTATGAGCTATTGTTAAGACTATAAGTAGGTCTAAAATGCATGCAAAACCCCCCAAGAAAACTTTTACATATGTATCTTTTCACACCTTCCACATGGGAACCTAAGATTATCAAGAATGTTGAAGGGGTATATGGACTAAATATCCATGTAAATAAGTATGGGATAGAGGTCTATATTTTATGAATGATCATTAAGAAGGTAAACCTACCTGAGCTGAAAAAGACCCTATTTTGACCAATTTTGAGTTTTTTAATTCATAAGCCAATGAAAATACCTAGAATTGCTTGGGAACCACATGGATCATGCATAAGAATCTATAAATCTCATGTTTGATCAAAAGAGATTGGCACGTGCAAGTGCCTAGGAAGCACAAAATGGCCTCAAAATGCCCATTTTTGGTCTTCAAAGAAAGAAATGGTATAAATATATGGAAAAGGCCTAATGGGACCTGAATCACCATTCTATGTCATTTAGATCTCATACCATGGGTTTATAGGGTGCCTTGCTGAGCTAAAAGGTCAAAAACTTAAGTTTTATAATATTTTGTGAATAATTATAGGTTTAATGGAGATTTATATCATTATTTTTGGTCCTAAAGGTGGCACAAAACTTGATTTTCTTCCTCATATAAATCATATGGATGTATGGAATCCTTTTACAAGTCCAAAAGTGGATTTCATGGTGACAAATGGCCTTGGGAGTAGATTATACGATAGCTAATTGAAGGTAGCTTGAGCTTGAAGGCCTTCATTAATAGAGTCCAAGATATTATCAAGTTTCATGGATTCTTTTTCAGGTTTGAGGATAAAATATGAGTTGAGAACAAAAGAAGACATAAAAAAGTTAACCTTCAAGGTCAATATAAGCATCAAATGTTAGGATCACTAACCATGTTATAAAGTAACTTCTTGAAGTGAAGTGGAATGGGGCATATATGTCAAGTGGAGGAGTCTTTGGGAGTTGAAGAGCAACTTATAGAATTCAATAAGGCTTCTAGATCTTTGAAGTCTTTTATCAAAGTTAGTGGAGTGTGACATCATCTTCCTCAAAGATTTTTGTCTTCTAGTGCCTTTTTAGGCCAATAGGAGAGATTGAAGACCCTTTCGAACTTTTAAGGTTAATTTTTTAAGAGAGGATCAGTTATTAAGTAATTTGAATGTTGTTGAGACTCCATGGAAGGTGGTTGAGTGACATTTATTGAATTTTGAGAGATTTCTTCTCCTCTCTCTTTTATTTTCTCCTATATATCCCTTTTCTTCCCCATTTTCAATATATATTCTCATTTGACAAGGAAAAATCCTATCAAAATTTCTAAAAATAACCTTTTTAATTAATAAGAAAACTTATTTTTCTTATCAGTTGCTTACATCTATTGCTTTAGTCAGTTTGTGCATGATTGTTTTGAGGAGGTGTTCTTCCTTGGTAATTATCCTTATTTATTGCATTTTTACAGGTATTTCACCATATTTTTAGGTATTAAATAATGATTTTTTTATCATTTATTAAATTATAGTGTTATTTTGATACTCCTCCATGCTTCATCTCTTGTTTAGTGGGCCTAGTTTTAGAAATATTGATGCAAAATGACCATCTTAAGAGATTGTGTGAGTAAGGATTGTCTTTGAACTACCTTAGTGTTAGTTTTATGAAATTTGGAGTGTATATAATTTTTTTAAATCACATTATTTGTATTTTTATTCATCCCTTTCAACCCTTGTATCCCTTTTCCAAGCAAAATCAATAGTTTAGGTGAGCTACCAAGAGGAACTAGCCTTCTTTGGAGGTTCAACCCCATCATAGGATACCCACAACCTAGGGTTGAGACAATTTTTTATACATGAGTGAGAGAGCATAAATAAACCTATCACAAGGGTGAAATTATTTTCTATAATAGGAACAACTCATAAGTCAAAATTTTGATAGAGGTTTCTTTTATTCCTCTAACTAGCTATTTACAATATAGTGAAGGTAATTTTCAAATGCTCAATATATGAAGGTGAAGAGAAGTTGGATAAAACCATATTAGGTTTAATTTTTTTATATATTACCTCAATATTAAATTCACTTTTTTTATGTTACATTGTCTTAACTTTATAAACAATCATTAAGAAGAACAAGTGTCCTAAAACCCTTCTTAAACTCTCATGGCTTGATTTTAAGTAGTATGTTTACATTTTTTAGTTATTTATTGACAAATAAAGGTTGTGTGGGATATTATAGGAAATATATGAAATTTATAAACCTTAATAAATTAAAATATCATGGAAATAATGGATAAAGGCAAAGGTACAAGTATCAATATTTTAAGTAAGCAAGAGAGACAGTCAAAAATGTAATTATTGAGTGGTTTAAGTGATTTTTTAATCACATAAAATTGTTTTAATTATAATAAAAGTTATTAAAGTTCATAATTAAAAAATAATTAGGTATTAAGCCTCATAAAACTCAATAAAATCATAAAATATAGACCTGCAGGAGTTTAGAAATGAAACTGGGCAAGCTAGTCAACACTAAAAAGTGCATATTTTGAGTTTTATTAAATGAAAACTATTCAAATGTGACATGATATTATTTTTTTATTTTATTTAATATTTAAAATAAGTTTAAAGTATTTAATTTACCTTATGAGATATAAAAATTCAATACACATGTCAGATCATGAAGGGAATGAAGGTTTTTTCACTTTTTTGCTCATAAATGGAGTTGGAAATGGGTGTTTTAGACCCCTCCAATGGCCAAAAATGGTTTTAGAGTTTTTATAATTAATTAAATGTATAAATAAATTATAATTCAATGGAAAAAAAAATTAAATAGGTTCATCTCTTTGAAAAAACATCTCCAGGTCATTTCTAAGGCAACAAGCAGACACTTTTTGTGAATTTTTCTTAGGGAGTTTGGTGAAGATTTTTGGATATTTTAAAACTTTTCTAGGTGTTTACCATTTATAAATATCCAATAATAATATTATGAGTGTTTTTTAATCCTTTAAAATAATTTTAGATCCCCCAATCCAAATTAAGGTTTCTTGAGAATAAGAGAGCACATGAGAACATAAAATGGTATTTTTTGGAGTTGTACATGGATTTTATATCTAAAATTTTGTTTTAAGGTATGTTACACCATAATTATTTAATTAAATAAGAAATGTATCATGTCTATGAATAAATCTTTGCTCAGATAAGATAGATCATACCTACACTTCGGATTGGGGATACATTTATTAAGTGGGAGCATGACAAATATGCGGATCCATTAGACCTAATTAGGGGATCACTTGTCACAATACACCATGAAAGATAGGGTTACAAGGACTAAAGTATAACACAATCATGAAACAACCCTAAAATAATCCTAAATTTTGATATTTCACTTAAGTCTAATAAACAAGAAAGTAAATCTAATCTAGGGCACACCAAAGCTTGTGGCATAATAAAAGGGTTAATAAAGAAATAAAAACATGCATAAGAGAATATAAATTAAGGTAAGTATGAATAAAACCCTAATACATGGAATATGAAGAGTAATATTATTTGATATAACACTTATGATACATCTATCTACTAAAGAGAGGAGAACAAAGTTAGAATATACTTACCTGAATGTGAACCCATGGAGACTCAATCTCTCCCTTGGCCAAAGGGGATTTTAAAGAGGTTTTTTTGGTTTTTAAGGATCACTAAAAAGGGCCAAATAATCCAATACTTATCCACACGACTAGATTCTCCAAGTAGAAACCCTAAGCTAAGACTCCTCAAGTAGAATGGTGGAAGAGTAGATTGTAAAGAAGCACGAGAAAATAATAACTCTTGATTTCATATTCTAATAATGATGGAAATGATCTTGTATTTATATATGGATCTCACCCTAAATATTTCTATAAATTTTGGTTGTATAGGGTCGACCATGGTCAACCTTACACATTTTTTGGGGATAATTCACTAAGTCTGAGTTAGGTTAGCCAAATGGATAACAAACCCAAAAAGTGAAAAATACACCTAAACTTTATAGGTTTGGCCATGGTCGACCTAGTATAGTCAATATTCCAAAAGGGAATTATGGCAAGAAAAGGAGGATGGAAAGAGGAAAAGACTAAAGGAGTGTGCAAGGGAGGATTAATAGCTTAGGGAATGATTTTAAGAGCTAGTTGGATTGGTAATAAAGGTCTACCCATCCCTTTCTTGGTACACCCCTTAGGGCTACACTTAGAGAGATTGAGTCTCGATGGGTTCTTTCAAGATGTAAAGCATCAATATTTGATAAAATTTAAAAATATTATGTGTATACATATTCCCCACTCAAATCTCATCACATCTCACTAAGGTGCAATAGGCAATGGTGCTTCGAGAAAGAACATAGTAACACACAACACTGATGCTAAAAAAAATGTAGTATTTGAAAGCATAAAATAGCAAAATGTAAATGATTGAAAAGTAAATAACTAAAAAATAAATGCAATGCGTACCTTGACTTACCTTTATCATGGGATGGTAATTTGTTGTGTTATTAGTTTTTATTGTGTAAGGAATAAATATTAATTTTGAAAAACCTAATAATACAAAACTAAAGATCAAAAACAAATAAATGTAATAAAAGCTAATATAGTTGGTGCTATGAGGATATGACATACTTGGGAAATTTGGCAAGCTAGGGTGAAAAGTTATATGTTAGACCAAATGACCAAGTTAAATAACAAGATTAAATAATCTAACTAAAAAGCTAAGGCTACCAAAGACTAAAAAACACAAATAAGTTATCCTTAAGTAAGAAAGGAAAACTCACCAAGTTAAACCAAGGATACATGTAAAATAGGATGGTAATAAAAAAAATAAAATGGTAAGAAAAAAAAGAAAAAAAAGGTAAAATAATATTGATGAGTGAGCAGTAACAATCCACATCTCACTCAATAATGGAAAAAGGCACATAAAATGGGAAAAAACATTGATGAGTGAGAAGTAACAAGACAACGACACTCAACAATGGAAAAAGGGTACAAACTTAGGTGTTCATAATAGCAATAAATCAAAACAATGAAAAATAGTAAAAGGAAATTAAAGTAAGTCTAGGAATGTAATTCTATGGTATAAATAAAGTAATTCATAATTGCCCAAACATGTTTTTCTCTAAGGATAGATAAAACTGAAACAAAGTAGTGCTAGCATGTTTTTAAGAGGTGAAGAAGAAGGAATTAAAGAAGGGAAAATAGATTTGGGATCATAATTTGTTTATCAAGAGGGGAAAGGAAATGGGTGGAGGGGAGAATGAAGTAAAAACCAAGGTATAGGAACTATGTATCAAAGTCAAGACACTCAAATTAAGTTTGTCAAAAAAAGAGGACTTTCGACCTTAAGGAATCTAAAGAACTTATCTTAGCCACACAAGTCTTAGGTCAACAAATGGAGTATATAGATCATCCCATGAAGGTTATATGCATGAAAATTAAAATAAACCTACCTTCTCATAATGTATTCCCTATTCTTTAGGACCCCTTACAGAGCCATCAGTCTAATGTAAAGATTGGGTGCTTACATGAGAAATTAGGTACCACCATAGAATTTTTTGAATTATCCTATTCTAATCTACCAACCTATTGTACTCCAAATGACCTTAGATTTATTTGAGGCTAAATATGGAGTTTGAGATTTTATTAGAGATAGGAGATGTGCTTTTAATCACATATTTTTGTTTGAATTTGACTTTTGAGATTTGTATGTTGCCTTTTATATATTATTGCCTTTGTTTAAATGATTCGGCTTTTAACTTTTTTGATGGATTTTTTATTCCTCATCTATATAGATTTGGAAAACCAAACATGGGTGCTAAAGATGACTTTTATTTGAATACTTGGGAAAAGGTTGCTAAGAGAGATAATTTTAAAGAAAATAAGGTTTAAGAGTCTCATAAATCTAGGTGAAATAAAAGTGATATCTTGACTTTGACCTTGTTTTATCTAATGTGAAGTGAAAGAAAGGGGAAATCAAGAGGAGTGAGACATGGAATAATTTGAATTATTTCAAACTATAAAAAATGTGACAAAGGGAAAAAAGGGATATAATGGCAGAAAAGTGTGATTCATTATCATAAGAATGAGGTAAATAGAGGAAAACATGTTAACATAAATTGTTTACATTAATTTCATCTATCAAAAGAAGTAAAAGCTAAAGTTTGAGAAAAAGGATCAAGAACATGAAAAGGTGTTAATTTTATGAGGAGGACTAGGTCTTATCCATGGTCTTACAATACAACTTCATAAAATAAGGAAAATATAAAGCAAAGAGATGGTAGTTTTGTGAGGGACATGGGGTATTATCCACGGTCTTACAAAGTAACTAACAAAATAAAAACCCAAGGGGTGTCAAAATAAAATTGGAAAACAAAAAGTGTGTGAAAAGTAAATAAAAGATGGTGGTTTTGTGAGGAATGTTGGGTCTTATCCAAGGTCTTATGAATAAACTCAAAAAAGAAAAACCCAAGGGGTGAGAAAAACTAGAGAAAATACAAGAAGGTAAGGAAGACTATGGTACATCAAGAAACCAAAAGACCAAAAGGGAGGACTAAAGGTTTGTGAAAGGAAGGAACTTGTTGTAGAGTTAGCGACCCATGCTGAATTAACCTAAAAAAGTGTTATATAGATGTACATAGAAATCATGACAAGAAGGAAATGTTTAGGCAAAGTACTTTTTAAATAATTTAGCATTGGTGGGCTCTTTGAAAACATGGCTTTCATTAGTTTGAAGGCAGTAGGTGCTTGGACCAATAATGTCTAACTGAATATGAGCCCCACCATTTTTGGGCATATTTACCTTCTTTATCATGAGTGTAGTCTAATTTAAGGATAAGATCCCTAACATTAAATGTGAAAATTTTAACATGTTTATTATGTTGTCGGGAAATACAAGCCTTATATTAGTGGTTATGTTGTAAAGAAAGATGGCATTCATCAATAAGATCAAGGGCATGAAGGCACACTTCACATAATTATTCATCGATAATAATACCATGAAGGGATATACAAAGAAATGGAATCAAAAATTCCAAAGGAAGAACTAACTCGAAACCATAGACTTGTTTCATGTAAATTTGATGTTCTAAAAATTGAATGATATCTTGGTACCACAGAATTTATTGAATGGTAATAGCCTCAATATGACATATAAGTGAATCTGGTGGTTGAGTAGAAGACATGGATTTTGTTATAGGTATAAGAAAAGAAGGATTAAAAAGGACTTGATGTGAATAAAAAAGAGAAACTGAAGAGGCAAGAGAATCAACAATGGAATTTTGATCTCTAAGAATAGGCTCAATAGTGAAAGAGATAAAATCATTATCAAGAGTGGTTTCAATTTAATGATACCTAATAAGATTCTAACTTTTACATTGATAATCACTACTAACTTGATGGTAAATAAGTTGAGAATCACCTAAAGTATGAATGTATTGAATGTCTAAATCAAGAGCAACTCTCATGCATAAAATAAGAGCTTCATATTTGGCCATATTATTAGTGATATCAAAGGTGAATCAAAAATATAAAGAAATGATCTTTCCAAGAGGACTTGTGGAATGCAACCTACCCTAGCTCCTTGAAGGCATTTAGCACCATCAAAGTGGAGGGTCCAATTATCCTCATGCAAGTCAACATTAAATCTAGGGAGCTCCTCGATAAATACTTTTGTTTTAGTAGTACCAAAGGGATTGTAATATCCATCAAGTTGATTAGCTTCAAGATCAGTGGTAAAAATATGAAAGTAATCTTTGAAAGAAATAACTTGATTAAGACATTTAATGTAAAGTATATTATCATCTAAAAGATCATCTTAAAAGGAGGAAGTGGTTGGAATGGGAGATATAGCAAGGTTATCAGCTATGACTTTCCCTTTAATAGATTTTTGAGTGACGATGTAAAGGTAAAATTCCATAAGTAGGACCATCCATTTGTCAATTCTATCTCCAAGAAGAAAGGCTTTAGAGAATAAATGATGAAGGGGGTCAAAATGAATAATGACATAAGTATTTTGTTAAATCATGTAGTGGTGAATATTTTCATCTGAAAAATAGATGGTGAGGAAATCACACTTAATTTTGGTATAACATGTTTCATAGTCAATGAGTTCATGACTAATATAGTAGATAGAATACTCTCTTCCCATATCATATTATTGGGAAAGTATTACCCCCAACTAAAATAGGTATGGAATAATTATATAGAATCAAAGGTTTATCATTGAAAGGAGGATGAAGTATAGGTGTATGAAGAAGTGACGCTTTCATGTTATCAAAGGCTTGTTGACATGGGTTCATCCATTATAAAGTAGTACCTTTCTTGAGAAGGGAATTGAAGGAGTGAATTTGATATGCCATTTTGGAGATAAATTGTCTAATTACCCCAAGCTTGACTAAATAACTACAAATTTTAGGAATAGAATGATGAATGGGCATGTTGATGATAGAACTGATTTTGGTAGGGTCATTATTAATGTCATGGAGAGAGACTAAGAATCCTAAAAAATTTCCAAGTGTGACTCCAAAGACACATTTGTAAAGATTAAGTCTAACTTTATATTTAAGGAGATGATCAAAGGTAATATCAAAATTAGAAAGATGATTTTTATGATGTTTGTATTTATCAATAAGATCATCCACATAGGTTTCAACAATTTTATAAATGAGATCATGACAGATGTGAATCATCACTTGTTTTTAAGTGGTTCCATAATTTTTGAGGCCAAAGGGTATTTTGACATAGCAATAGGTGCCCCATTATATGGTGAAAGTAGCCTTATGTTGGTCCTTAGGAGTGATGTGAATTTTATTGTATCCCAAAAAGCCATCCATAAGAGATAACATTTCATAACTAGTCATGGAATCAATGATGACATCTACTGAAGGTATGAGGAAGTTGTCCATGGGACAAGTAAGATTGAGATTTCAAAAATCAAGGAAAATGTGAATGACCATATTGACTTTCTTTTTAATGGGAACAATGTTAATAACTCATTAAGAATAATCCATTAGTTTAATAAATTTAGCATAGAGTAATTTGATGATTTATTTATGACATAAATTTGAAACTTTAGGTGTAAATTTTCTATGTTTTTGATGCACAGTCTTGTAATTAGGATAAGTAGTGATGTTATGTACCACAATTCTAGGTTTAATGCCAGGCATGTCCTTGTAGGACCAAGAAAAAGCCTCATGATATTTGTCAAAGAATAAGCTGAAATTATCATGTTTAGAAGGTGAGAGTTCTTAAGAAAATATAATTGGTTGAGGACAATATGGGGTACCATATTAAATATGAGTGGTTTCTTCTATAATCATAGAATTACCATCTTAAAAAAGGTATGGTGAATTAAGTAAGGAAAAAATTATATTTGATTTAAGATCAACACTAGAAACAATGTTTTTGAAGCAAGGAGTTTTAGTCTTGGAATTTCCAATTTTATGATGTTATCGATGAAGTTGACATTCTCAAGCATAAATTAATTCAAATATATCTTCATTACTAGGCAAGGTAAGAAGAGGACCATAATACTCAACATCTACTTCAAGATCTAATATTTGATTACCATGATGATCAGACTCATAATGTATCTGATGAATATCAATTGCCTTGGCTTCCAATGTAATTTTAGGAGTAGAAGAAGTATATGGAGTATAAGGGATTGGTGTGTCGATGATAGGAGAATGATCAGATAGAATGATTGGATATAAAGGTGATAAAGGAGATGCAAAAACTTCCATAGATTTAGAAGGCATAATTTTCTCTACCACCCAAAGAGTATCAATAAGAGGAAGATTGATGGGAGGCACATGACCCTCTGAATATAAGGTATGTGTTGACACAGTGGATTACACTCGGGGTAAGGAGGTTGAACTCCTTCCTTTCCACACACAACAATGGAAACTCCCCTCTCACTTGTGGGACCGGTGAGGCTAGAGGGGAGAGTCTCTAGGTAAGGGCTAGCTCCCTTTGATGCATCTAATTTGTTCAGTAAGTGCTAACATATATATATATATATATAATGGGGGGATGAAAAGGGAGAAAGATTGCAGGAAAACAAACTACTCTAAAGGAGGTGATGCACCAAAATGATCCAACCTTCTCACACTCACACTTAAAATTAGACAAACACATACATGCACTTCAAACTGGTAGAAGGACCAGGCTACAAGAAACTTGGCAGGGAGGCTTTAATGGAAAATGCAAAAAAATAGAGATTCACCAAAGGTGCTGTGAAAGGCACACTGTATAGTAATTCCTTCTATTTTTGCACTTCTAAACATAGCTCTCATTGTCAACTACAAAAATGGCATCTTATAGACACCAGGTATGTTGGTGTTGAACTTGTGGAAGCATCAAGAAGTAATGACTAAACACAAACTAACACTCAGACATACACAGAGATATCTAACTAAGATAGAGGCAAAAATGCATTTATTGATCTAGGTGAAAATTTGCCAGGGCTACGCCTTACAAATGTGGAAGATCCATTCTCAAATGACAAGTCTCCAATATATAGAAGAAGAAAAGAGGCCCTTTGGCACCATTTTTACAAGTGACCCATGTGCCTTACGAGCATTGGGAAGAGCAGGCCACTTAAACATAAATGTTGTGTCGGCCCTAGCTCTAAATTTAGGCATTTTTTGACACAAGCCGCATCATTTCCCCATTAACTGAGATTACTCCTTGAATGTACCTATGTAATTTGTCTACTCATAAATGTGAAATGAAGAAAATGGGTCGCAAGGTTGGCCATTCATGCCTTCTAATGGTCAATTCATAGACATTGTTTCACCTACTAGAGTAACTTCTTGAATTTGCGCCTCCCTTCATCACTTGGACTATCTGCTTGCTCCATGCTCTTGGCACTTTTGTCTTCTCCTTGCCTCATCTCTTTCTGGCTCATTCAGCCCTCAAGGCTATCTCTAGGTGGGTCACTGCATTCCTTGGGCTCCTTTCATAGTTGGTGCTTGGGCATTTAAAAACCAATGGCTTTTTTACTAGCTTAAATTTGACATTCATGCACCCGTCATCGCTTGAAAACTAATGGCTAGTTTACCCTCTTAAAGTTGACAGCTTCCAAAACTTCACCATCCTTGGCTATTTCCTTCAATTTTTCCTACTTATCACCTTCCCAAAGAGAAGGTGACCCTTCGGCCTTTGGAAAGTGCCCCTTTATTTTGGCCAAGAGTCCCTCACAAGGGCACCTGCCCTTCAGGGTCCTTCGACTCTTTGGCGGGTCTTTGCATTTTTTTGGACTTTTCTTGCGAACAAAAAGTCCATGGGAATTGGCCGTTTGGCTTCCCTGAGCCTTTTTTCTACAGACAAAAAGTTCGTGGGAATTGGCCACCTCCAAATTTCTGTGCTTTAGTCTTAACTTTAGTCTTTAAGGTAGCCCCTCCCAATTCTATAGGATTTCCTCCTTTGTGGCCTCTTTGAAGTGCCTTTGCCCTCTGCAGGGGCTCCTACCCTTTGGCTTTAGGGGGCACCTCATTAAACTAACCCTTTGAACCAAAGCATTGAACCAGTTCAATGGTTCAACGTTACACATCGAGCCAATTAGACCAAAGGCAGTTAAACCATTTGCTTTGAACCACTCATTAAACTATTTGCTTGAACCAATCCATTCAACCATTTGATTAAACCAGTTCAACGGTTCAATGCTACGTGTCAAGCTAATTGAACCAAGCCTTTGAACTTTTCTTGCTCGCCTTAGCCCTTGAACCTATGCATTAAACTGGGGCGTTGAACTAAGTGATTGAACCAATACATTGAACTAGTTTAATGGTTCAATGTTGCGTGCTGATAAACTTGCCAAAGTGTTGAGCTACGCTGAAGCATTGAACTAAGTGATGGACCAAGGCATTTAAACTTCACCAATGAACTAAGGCGTTGAACCAACATGTTGAACTGAAGCCTTCGAACCAAAACATTGAACCAACCCGTTGAACTAGTTCAATGGATCAATGGTTCAAGCGACTGTTGAGCCAAGGCCGTTGAACTCTTTGTTGAACCAAAGCGATGAACTAAGTGATGAACCAAGCCTAGAAATTGAAGTGATAGATTTTTGATTGAACCAAGGCTCGAACCAAGGCTAATTAAACTAGGCATTGAACCAAAGCATTGAACTAGTTCAATGGTTCAACCAAGCCAACTTTTCTTGTGATTTTCTTCAGGCAAGGGCCCAAAGAAGCCTTGTAAACCCCAGTAATTTTTGAACTAATTCTTAATATATCAAGGATTAAACCTGTAAAGTCCATAGAAAATTGCAGAGTCTGTAGAAAACCAAGCTCTACAGAGTCCATAGAAATGGACCTACAGAGTCCGTAGAAATTCTTGGACTTGTGTAAAAATCAAAAATGAATTGGCCTTGAATATCAGGGGAAGAAGGGGACCAATTTTTGGCCTATTGGGTAAAAAATGGTCAATAAATTGGTGACTCCCAGGGGAAGCATGCCTGCTATGCTTAAAGACCAATTGCCTTATAGTCTATTGGGCACAGAGTCAGATGCAGCTCGAACAAAGTTAACAATAGCCCCTCAAAGATCCAAGAATCAACCATGAAGCCTTTTACCCCATACAAAGGGAAAACACATGTAAGACTAAAAACACTACCTATGTAGACAACACTTGGGGAAAGCAGGAAAGGAAACTAAAAAACAAACTAATATGTAAAACTAACCAGGTGTATTTGCTTTCCTCCTGGATCAAAAGGAAAATTTCTTAAGTCCCCTTCTTGGTAAGAAGACTTATGGTGCCAGGCAAGTAGCTGAATGAAAAGGAGATTTGGTGACCTGCTCCTCTTGCTTATCAGCTAGATTGGCTAATATCTGAGTGGAGATTCAAACATGCTTCCAACGTATATGTACTCTATTTGTTTTTGGAAGCTTACCTCCTATTGGTTCTTTAGGCTGGTGTATCTCATCAAGAAACCAATTATTGTTGATTTATCACCATAAGCCCCTTAATATGCATCATTGACTGGCTTATTCTCTTCTGCCTCATGCTCGGGTTCCATGGTATGACCATCTTCCTTGATGATTTCAAATAATATATCTTCATATTCACTAACCTCTTGAAGGGGTAAATCTAAAAAACTGTAGCCTCTTTGCATGCTTGTTTGAACCCTAATGCTACCTTTTCCACTATTATCCATCTCATAGCCTCCTTGAAGAATAGTTCAGCCTACCTCAATGACTTCAAATGAATCATTCAAAACATGAACAAGAGATTGTCCATGCTCTTCCATGTCACCTAAGGTGATCTCCTCCTCATCCATACTCCTAAAGTCTCCCTGGTCAGTCATAAACTGAGCATAATCTATATCAGGCAAGGCCTGATAGCTTTTTTGGAGGTGTATGGATGGAGTGTATTCAGACACAAAATCTACTATTTGGTCTAAAACATCCATCACACATTCATTGATGAGACCTGCTCTAGACTCTAACTTTGCAATCCACCTATCCATATCTTCTTGGAAAAGCCTTTCCTGGAAGTCACAATCATCATTAGGAGCAGAAGCAGCCTCTTCTTCTTCAAGAGTTAGACTAAACCCTTCTTCCTCCTCCTCCTTTCTAGCCCAAGATTCCACTATTTGCTTCCAGCTCATGATCTTGGGATTAGAATCTTGCTTCTGTGGATAGTCAATAACTTTATCATCTTCAAGGTCTTGAGCTAGTTCATGATGTTCCTTCTTCTAGCCTAGAATTTGGAGATCATGTTGAAAGACTTGAGGAGGTTGGGGAAGAGTTGGGAGGGTCTGCTCATGTACAAGAAGAGTTGTCTGAAGAGAGGCATGTTGAAAAGCTAGGTGTATGGGATTGAGGTTAGGATTGATAGATGCATCGGATGAGCCAAAAAGATCAAGTGCCATCTGATAGAAAGGATTTAGCACACAAGAAGGGGCTTTCTTTAGAATAGGAGGGGGTATACCTTGGGCCAAAATTTCTTGGTTTTCATCCCTCCAAATTACCAACACTTCATCAATATTGAAATCAGCTTGTGGATTGGTGGAAGGGGTATTTTTTAGCATCGGCTCCTCTACAGGGTCTAAAAACTCCATCTCTCTTTCTCCAAGCAATCTCATCTTCTTTTCTAATTCCTCAATCCGACTGGCCAGATAATTCTCGATTTTTACCTCTTGGAGCTTGTGGGAGCCATCATAGAGATGGGGAGTACATGAAGGTTTCCATGAAATGCAAGAAGCTTCCTGAGGAAGGGTGGGAGGGACTTGAAAAGGACTGACCTCATTTTGTGCCTCACACTCTTGGACAATGCCTTTCTCCTCCTTGTTATTCCATGACTCAACCACTTTATTCTAGCTCAAACAATTTGGATTGGGCATCTCCTTTAGGGGTGATGGGGCCATAATGTGAGAGGGTAGTGAAGATTTATATTCCACTTCCCTTGCTACCAAAATGAACTGCTACATCTGAAGGTTTGCCAATTTTATTTATCTATCAAGATTAGCCTTAAACACAAGATTTGATGTTTCAAAACTCCCCTCAACATGATTGGGGAAAGGACTTTGATAGGTTTGACTTGGCTCATAAGCAGGGGTTATGTATGACTGATATGATACTTGGGGCAGTGAGTATGCAGGTTGATAGACTTGGTAAGGCTACCTCTCATGAATACTCAGCTTCTCTTCTAAAGGTGCAATCAAACCACTCACATCTAGCATCTCACTTGTAAGCCTGTGCCAATTGGCTCTTTTAATGGGAGTCCATTCCTTCTTAACCTAATCCAGTGCATTTATCACTTGATGGATGATATGATCAAGAATTTCTTGGACACATCCCTTTTTTTTGTCAAGATCTACTACATATTTTTTGTATCCTAGCAGTGCTCATTTGAAGGTGGAAATGGGTTGGTTGGCAAAGAGACTAGGTTGAGTAAGAGAAGTGACATATTGAGAAGATTGGGCATAAGGCTGATATAGCTTATGGCAAGGTTGAGACTAGCCATTTTGAACCTAATAAGGATCAACATAAGGTTGGTAAGGATCATAGCCATGCTGGCCAAGGAAAACAAGGTCCATGGCTCTAAACGATGGGGGTATACATACCAAAATATTGTTTCTTGATGGTATGGTACCATAACTACTTAACTAGTTGATTTAACTCAGAGTCACCATTGGTGTTTGATGCAAAAGCCTCCAAAGGCTGGTTGGTCAAAGAACACACCAAAAGTTCTTCAACTCTATGGACACAACTTGTCCTAGTTGGTCCCACCGAGCATGCCAAAAACTGTTGACATAGTGGATTGCACTTGGGGCAAGGAGGTTGAACTCCTGCCTTTCCACACGCAACAATGGAAACTCCCCTCTCACCTATGGGACTAGGGAAGCTAGAGGGGAGAGTCTCTAGGTAAGGGCTAGCTCCCTTTGATGCATCTAATTTTTTTAGTAAGTGCTAACATATATATATATATATAGATATATAATGAGGGGATGAAAAGGGAGAAAGATTGAAGGAAAACAAACTACTCTAAAGGAGGTGATGTACCAAAATGATCTGACCTTCTCACACTCACACTTAATATTAGATAAACACATACATGCACTTCAAACTGGTAGAAGGACTAGGCTGTAAGAAACTTGGCAGGGAGGCTTTAATGGAAAATGTAAAAAAATAGAGATTCACTAAAGATGCTATGAAAGGCACACTGTATAGTAATTCCTTTTGTTTCTGCACTTCCAAACACAACTCTCCTTATCAACTATAGAAATGGCATCTTATAGACACCAGGTATGTTTGTGTTAAACCTATGGAAGCATCAAGAAGTAATGACTAAACACAAACTAACACTCAGACATACACAGAGATATCTAACCAAGACAGAGGGAAAAATGCATTTATTGATTCAGGTGAAAATTTTCCAGGGCTACACCTTACAAATATGGAAGATCTATTCTCAAATGACAAGTCTCCAATATATAGAAGAAGAAAAGAGGCCCTTTGGCACCATTTTTACAAGTGACCCATGTGCCTTACGAGCATTGGGAAGAGCAGGCCACTTAAACATAAATGTTGTGTCGGCCCTAGCTCTAAATTTAGGCATTTTTTGACACAAGCCGCATCATTTCCCCATTAACTGAGATTACTCCTTGAATGTACCTATGTAATTTGTCTAATCATAAATGTGAAATGAAGAAAATGGGTCGCAAGGTTGGCCATTCATGCCTTCTAATGGTCAATTCATAGACACTATTTCACATGCTAGAGTAACTTCTTGAATTGGCACCTCCCTTTGCCACTTGGACTATCTACTTGCTCCATGCTCTTGGCACTTTTGTCTTCTCCCTACCTTGTCTCTTTTTGGCTCCTTCGGCCTTCGAGGCTATCTCTGGGTGGGTCACTACATTCCTTGGGCTCCTTTCATGGTTGGCGCTTGGGCATTTAAAAACCAATGACTTTTTTACTGGCCTAAATTTGACATTCACGCACCCATCATCACTTGAAAACCAATGGCTAGTTCACCCTCTTAAAGTTGACAGCTTTTAGAACGTCACCGTCCTTGGCTATTTCCTTCAGGTTTTCCTACTTATCACCTTCTCAAAGGGAAGGTGACCCTTCAGCCTTTGGAAAGTGCCCCTTTATTTTGGCCAAGAGTCCCCCATAAGGGCACCTACCCTTTGGGGTCCTTTGGCTCTTTGGTGGGTCTCCACATTTTTTTAGACTTTTCTTGTAGACAAGAAGTCTGTGGGAATTGGCGATTTGGCTTCCCCGAACCTTTTTTGCTTTGGGCCTTTTTTTCCATAGACAAAAAGTCTATGGGAATTAGCTGTCTCCAAATTTTTGTGCTTTAGTCTTTCAGGTAGCCCCTCCAATTTCTATGGGCTTTCCTCCTTTGTGGCCTCTTTAAAGTGCCTTTGCCCTCTACAAGGGCTCCTGCCCTTTAGCTTTGGGAGGCACCTCATTGAACTGACCCTTTAAACCAATCGCATTGAACTAAAGCGTTGAACTGGTTCAACGGTTCAATGTTGTGCACTGAGATGATTGGACCAAAGGCAGTTGAATCATTTTCTTTGAACCACTCATTAAACCATTCACTTGAACCAATCCATTGAACTATTTGATTGAATTGGTTCAATGGTTCAATGCTACATGTTGAGCTGATTGAACCAAGCCTTTGAACTTTTCTCACTTGCCTTAGCCATTAAACCTACATGTTGAACTTGGGCATTAAACTAAGTGATTGAACCAATGCATTGAATCAGTTCAATGGTTTAATGTTGCGCGTCGATAAACTTGTCGAAGTGTTGAGCTAAGCTGAAGTGTTGAACTAAGTGATGGACCAAGGCATTTGAACTTTGCCTTTGAACCAAAATGTTGAACCAACCCATTGAATTGATTCAATGGTTCAATGGTTCAAGTGGCTATTAAGCCAAGGCCATTGAACTCTTTGTGGAACCAAAGTGATGAAGCAAGTGATGAACCAAGCCTAGAAATTGAAGCGATGGATTGTCGATTGAACCAAGGCCGATTGAACTAGGCGTTGAACCAATGCATTGAACTAGTTCAATGGTTCAACTGTGCCAACTTTTCTTATGATTTTCTTCAGGTAAGGGCTTGAAGAAGCCTTGTAAACCCTATAACTTTCTAAACTAATTCTTCATCTAGCAAGGATTACACCTGCAGAGTCCATAGAAACCTACATAGTCCATAGAAAACCAAGCTCTACAGAGTCCATAGAAATGGACCTGTAGAGTCCGTAGAAATGGACCTGCAGAGTCTGTAGAAATTCTTGGACTTGTGAAAAAATCAAAAATGAATTGGCCTTGAACAACAAGGGAAGAAGGGGACCAATTTTTGGCTTGTTGGGAAAAAAATGGTCAGCAGTATTATCCATAGAAATGGTATGAACATCCTGATTAAAAGCATGAATTTGTGCTAAGTTATTTTTATAATGTTAGATATCAAAGTCTCTAGATTGAGCTTGGGCCAGGATATAGTTATCATATGTTGGATAAATCGTACATACTTGAGAATTTGAGGGAGTTTTAGAGGATGAAATCCCAATATTACCGAATGTATAAGGATACATGATGAGAGGATCTTGAAATAGTTTATCCACTCCAAAATCATTGTAATTGAAGGCATATTTTGGTAGAGAAGTCTCCTGAGCATTGCATGGAGAGGAAAATTAGTAATCTCATCCATAGAGAGGAATATTATGGTCTCTTGGTAAGAGAGGAGGAAGCCATTGTGAAATTTATGGAGGTAGCTTAGTGGTATTACAAGTATGTTGCAACTCATTGGGATTATCATCATCAAAATCCTCAAGAGTAACTTATAAATTAGGATTCATTTTGATGAAGTCAAGTAAAGGAGCACTATTAATCTTAGGAATTATAGGAACATGATATTATGATTTAGGATTAGATAGTTAGATAGTCTATGGGTTAGGATTAGCTTCATGCTTATACCATTTTCCATTATGTAACAATTTGATATATTGACTACCAAAAGAAGTAATGGCCCTCATTTGAGGAGTTTATGGACAACCAAGGAGTATGTTATAAGATAAAGAAAGATCAATGACCATAAGCTTAGTCTAAACTTTGTTAGGTCCAATGGTTAATGGAATCCAAATACAACCAAATGGCTTTTGATTTATCTTATCAAAAACATGAAAGGTAATATAGGTTTACTTAAGATGATCCTTGTTATAACCAAGTTGTTGTATAAACCATAAAGACGTGACATTAATACCTAAACCTTTATCAACTATAAATTTTTAGATAAGAGTGGTATTAATGTATACTTTGATAAAGAGTGGTGGATCATCAACATGAAAAATAATTTCATCATTGATCATGTCCTCTTCAAGGAATTGAATATTGGGCTTGGAAGAAGGATGCATAGTTTCAATGGTATTGATGTTGGTAGGTTGAGAATCAATAGAAGGTGGTTCTTCATCTATGGAAGATGGATTTCAAATCTCTTAAATTTGTTGTATAAGGAATTATGATAATAAGTTGAAGTGTGAACCAACTCCATAAGTGGAATCTTACAAGTCAAAGAATTGAGTTCTTCAAGAAAGTTCTAATGAGATTTAGAAGAACCAGTATGAGGTTTAGGAGGTAAATTATATTTTGGAGGAATAGATGTGGTTGAGGATCATAAGGAGGAAGTTATTCCTTAGGTGCTTCTAAATTAGTATTTGTAGTGATAGTATATTTAATAAGTTTTTCCTTCAAAGATGGATTTTTAGGCTTGGTAATAGGATCTTTGTGAGCTGGTTTCAAGGATAATTGACCTTAATAGTGTTGACATATTGAGAATTATTTGGTCATAATCAGCATAAATGGCTCAAATATACTTATAATTTGATTGATTATTTGAAGAAAATTTTTGGTTATTTGAAGTAGAGGCTTTATAAGTTTATCATTTTTGAAAGGCAAAAGTGTATTCTTAATGATGAAGATTGATCATAGATTAATGATTGAACGAATCACCAAGCACATAAGATATAAAAAATTTAGTGAGACCTCTATAATATTAATGAGAATGCCTAATGTCAGCATAGAACCAATAAAATATATTTGGGTCATACCACTTAGGAGGATCATTGGGATAGATGAAAGGTTTCAAGGGCAATAAAAATTATTTCATGTGCTAAACTGAAAGAGGTGTATGAGAAGGTGAAGGAATATTGGTTTTGGTAACACATTATTTGGTTTGTATATAATTATTAGTGATAGCATTATATGTTTAGAAATATCCATTAAAAACTTTAGGATTAGGTTCAAATTTAATCATGAGAAAGTCTTGATGTTTAGCTTGATCAAGAGCTTCATTAAGTGTTTGAAGAGCAAAGGTTTGAACCTTATATTGGAGAGTGGGAGTCAAAACTATGATAAAGATTTTGAATAAGTTATCATTAGTCATTTTATGATTGGTTTTATGGGCCAATTATTTCCATCTTTTGATAAATTCATGAGCTGATTCAGTGGGAGATTGCTTAACATTAATAAAATGGCTAAGACAATTTTTGGGAAGATCATTATGTTGAAACTCTATAACTAAAGGATTAACCAAATCTTCAAGTTACCAAATATAATGTTGGGTAAGTTGATTATACCATTCTAATACATCATCGATAAAATTTTCAACTAAGAGTTTAGTTTTGATAAAGATATTAATTTGGATCCACTCTTTGTAAAGGTTACCAAAGGCTTTGAGAAATGAAGCAAAGTCTTTAGTCCCATCATATTTGATAGTTGGCGATATGTTACTAATATCAATGGATGCAATAAAGGGGTATAAAGGCTCATTTTGAATAGTTTAAAGCATTTTTTTATTCATTATGGGTTGAAGAATACCATTGCTTGAGGCATCCCTATGAGGAGGAATAATGAAATTGGGATTAGCTTGAGGATGCATAGTTGGAGGTTGATTAGCCACATTGATTAGATGTTATTAAAATTTCATCATTTGGTTGGTGTTAGAATTTTTCATAATTTTCATTTGTTAGATGACTTAGGCTAAAATTTGAGTTGTATCAGAAGGTGAGTTAGTGTTTGTAGGAGAACTCCCCAAATTAGTGTTATGGGGAGGATTGCTAGAAAAAGGATTACTAGTGGGATTATTAAGTAAACTTGTGTCAATCACTCCCACATTAGTTTGAATATTTTAAAGAATGACAAGATTCTTGGTAAGTGTAGAGTAATTTCCTACTCTACATCATATTTATTTTATTTTTTGATTCGAGCACTACAATTTTGGTTCTTACGTATCCTTGGACGTCGCAGCATAATTTTGAAGTAGAGGGCCAGCTCATTTTGCCTAAGTATCGAAGTGCAGCAGAAGATGCCAAGTGTCACCCTTTGAGCATGATTCTTTTTCCCCTTCTTGTTTCCTTCATCTCATTTTGCCCAAGTATCAAATTCAAGTAGAAGTCATCATGTGTTGATTTTTGGGAGACAAAGATGGATAGCTGACATCCTCTGAACACCCTTTTGTAACTTTTGGGAAGGCCATGAAATGTGCCACATACCTAATAATGGCTAGGCAAAATGCACCACATGTCAGTGTCTGAGTCTCATAAAGGCACCCATGTTTCATTTTACCTTTTGATAAAGACTTTCAATAGACCAAGCAGCATAGAGATCAGAAAGTGCCAAGTGGTAGTTGCAAAGACCCTGAATGACCTTTTTGAAGAAGGCAGCAAAAGATGCCACATTCCCCAAATAGAGAAGCAAAAGATGCCACGTATCTTCCTAGGAGCAATAGAGATCACCACATATCAATTTCTTTTAAGAGACCATCTTTGAGCCTAATTTCCAAATAAAGATTGTGGTGGGTTCCTGGACATTATTTCAAAGAACCAAGGAAGCACCGAGTGTCAACAAGTGAAGATGTGCATCCATCCTTTCCTAAAAGTTTCCCAAGCAAGGAATGCATAAGTTTTGTTTGATAAAGCGGCAAAGTATCAAGGAAGTAGGCTGTGATAGGTGTTGAAGGTGGAGTGTTCCTGAGTAGAATATAGGGAAAGCAGAAGCGCCAAGTGTCATCCTTCGGTGCCTTCTAGACAATAGGATGGAAAATTCATAAATTAACTAAGTTTCCTCTTCTGTTTCAAAGTGCACATCTACCTATTATAGCAAAAATGGGGGAAATTTGGTGAGAGTTACTCTAGGTAGATAAAATAGTGCACTGAGTAGATTTTTGGGGCTTACAAGCATTAAAGACACCGTCTATTTGTCCCCTAATAGCAGAGGCAGAGTAGACAGTTGAGCGGCCAAAAAAATGATGGAACGAATAATTTCTAGTGCGAAGAGAGGTACTAGACATGGATTACCATGCCATAATTAGGGTAGTTCTTGATAAGACCAGGATGCATCCAAGGCATTAAATGTGCCATCTATTTTGTCCCCTATGAGTGAAGGATGGAGTGGAATTGTGTGGGAAATAAAGTGATCAAAGGATACATCTGAAGCTATATAATTAGGATTGTAAAATCAAAAAAGTGGGTGGAATTCTCATAGTTTTAGACATTCAGAGTTTTTGACCAATAATATCATTTGCTTTTGTTACATTTTCCTGAGTTGAAAGGTTTATATGACTGTGTGTGTTTATGCATCTTTTGTATGACTGGAATTTTCAATAAGAAAATTGAACACTATGCCCTTGTTGATGTTATCTGTGTCATTTGCAAAGTAGTCTATGTTGCAGATTTTCTAGTGTTGTGATTGGAAATGTTATTTGCTTCTGTCCCATTTTCTAGAGTCTGAAGTTCTACATAACTATGTGTGATTTCTGTGCCTCTAATGTGATTGAAAGATTCTATTAAGAATATTAAACACTATGCCTTTGTTGACAATTCTTGTATCTCAGCAAAAGACTCCCCTGTTATGAGCCTCTATTTCTATTATTCCAATCTTTTACATTGATCATACACTTGTCTACTCCTAAATGTAATAGTATCATATAATAGTCTCACTGTGCTCAAGTTAGGATTAGGATTACACTCAGGCACATCGCCATAGTTAGGTTTCAATTCTTGCATTTTGCATTTCTATTTAGTCTCCTATCCCTTTTCCCCAACACCCAATACAAAAGAAGAGACCAGCTTCTCTAAAATATGGAGGTTGTTTCAAGCCACATCATCCCATAGCTTGAAACTTCCCATTGTTGTTGATTAAAATTAAGCACAATTTTAAGGCATCAACAATTTATGGCATGCCCGGTGGGATAGATCTTTCAAGGAGTTGAAGAAATTTTGGTGTATTCTTCAGCGAATTAGCCTTTGGAGGTTTTCATCAACACCAACAATGACTCTGAGTCATCAGCCGATCAAGTAGTATCATCAAGAAATCCCTTTTGGTATGTATAACTCTATTACTCATAGCTATGAGTCCTATTCTCCTTATATATTTAATCAAGATCAAGTTCCTCCTGAAACATCTCCAAGTAATGAGGATGCACATGGCCATGAGCTATACTAGTTTTATGCCTAGTCTAATCTCATTTTCACCTTCAAGAAAGCATTGCTGGGATTTAAAAAATATGTGTTAGAGCTTGACAGCAAAAGGTAATATGGCCAAGAAATTCCTTGTCATGTCATCTATCAAGTGAGGGAAGCAATAGACCTGATCAAAAGTGAGTGGGATCCCATTGAAAGGGCAGATTGGCAAGAACTTACATATGAAATGTTGGATGTGTGTGGATTGATTACATTTCTAGAAGAAAGGCTAAGTGTTCATGAGAACTAGACTTACCAAGTCTACCAAACTTCATATCCACCACCACAAATCCCATATCAAACATATGCCACCCCTGTTCATGAACAAGGTCAGAATTATCAAGATAATTTCCCCAATAATGCAGAGTCTATGATAGCAACAAGTCAAGAGGACCACAAAATTTCACTTTCCCCTCAAGTCCCTTCCTCCCTTACTCAAGAAGCTTCTTGTTTTCCATCACAGCATTCTTCTTCAACCCCTTTTGAAGAAGACTATATTTTTAAAGAGGCAATTGAGTATGCAAAAGAATATGCTCAATTCATGGCTAGTCAAGAGGATTCCATAAGTATGGATAAAGATAAAATCACCGTATATTCCCCTTTTGATGAGCAAGAGGATAAGCCGCAAGCTTTTTCCTTCACTTCCGATGAGGAGGAGATCATTTTTGACTTTTTCTTTACTTTGCAAGAAGATACAGAGGAACATGGATACTCCCTTGACTAAGTCATTGAGACAGATGACACTATCCTGCAAGAAGGCTATGGATTGGCCAAGTATGGAGAAGACAAAATCAAGACTCAGCTGAGTATGCAGAAGGAATGCCAGTTTTTAGATTCATCCTTTCAAGAGGATGAAATCATCAAAGAGCATACTGATGTAATAAAGCTAGAATCTGAAGAAGATGAGCCAAAAGATAATGGATATCAAAAGGCACAGAGTGAAGAACCAATAGCCAATGATTTCTTGATGACACCTGACAACATGAAGAACCAGTATTCGATGGGCATTCAAGGATAAGAAGAGTTTATAGGTGTCAAATACACATTTTTCTCAGACTCATTCGAGTGCAAGCAAATTCATGTGGCCAGCGCAGAGGACATCCCATCAAAGGTATACCCATTGCAATCACTGGTATGGCAACACAAGTTGGCTTGTCATAAAAAAGATGTTGGAAAGTTCATTTTTGATCCTGGAGGAAAATAAGGATTTGTAATTAATGTAGTTAGGTAGTTTCCATTCCTGCATTGCTTTGTTTTGTTTTTTGCTTTCCCACTTTTCTTTTAAAATAAGTGTTTCTAATGTAGAGTCAGCATTTTAGAAGCTTTAAATTCTTTAAATTTTTCCACAATAAATGCTTCCCTAAATCTTTTTAAATCTCCAAGGTACCTTGCACCGCATAATGTGTGTGCCTCATTGTTTCCCAAAGATTGAGTAGGATTTGCTAATAGTTGCCTTAATTTAATGTTATTTGGGACTTGATAGGCCCATAAATATCCCTTAGCAAATTTTAAAGTTTACAAACTCTCAAGCATTCCTATGAAAATATCTTGCTCATTGTGATTGTGGCACCTAGTGAAATTTGTTGTAGCAAGCATGTTTTTATCTTGTGAAAGGTTCATACCAGGTTATTATACAAGAGATTTAGAGATGGCAGGAACATCAACATCATAGCAAGGAATAGGGGCACTTAGATATCTCAAAATATTATTGGAAAGTAAATCATATGTAGTAGCTCCTATGCAACCACCAAGAAGCTACCCTAGAACAAAAGCTCTGGGAGTCAGTCAGACCAGTGACCCATCCAAAGTAAGGGACTATGCAAATGGAATCATGGACCTGATTATAAAAGAGTTAGTGGAAAGAACCTCAGAGAAGGGGCACACCAAAGGTGTCTGCAAAGAGCCTGGGCAAGGCAATATGAGACATTCAAGATGAGAATATGAACCTCACAACTGGCTCAATTTTTTGTCACAACTGTGCACCCATGCCTAGATATAATTGAATTGTGTGCAAAATTGCTCCATCCATAGTCTTACACCATTTAGCAAGGCCCATTCATGCCATAGATCACCCCACCAACCATCAAGGATATGCTTGCCCTGTAATACGATGATTCCACCACCTTCCCCACTATTGATAGGATGTAAAGGATGTGGGCAACCATCAATAGTCAGACTAGGTTTTTGAGGTCTGAGTTGCAAATATCCAATGGCAATGCAATGATACCCACACTCCTAGCATCAAGGACTCAATTCGCACCCACCAGCCAAGATGCACTATCGAAGATGGCTCTCATCTTTGGCATGAAGGATGACATGATAGTATATGCTGAGCAGATGGCCATTCTCTTCAGGCTAAAAATAATTGACAAGACGCAAGAGAACCATCTTGATTTCTTCAAGCACATCACCTTATCGATGGTCAAGTAGTTGACCCAATTCAGGTTGAAGGGGATATTCAGGTATTCCTCCTTTTTGTTCCATCTCATTTTGCACCAAAACCCCAACCTCTTCTCCCAATTCATGAGTCTGAACCTATACGACCCAACTTTTGACCCCCAAAAGACTATCCATGTGTCTGCATGGACACATGTTTTGTCAAGAACAAGTGACACGTATGATTTTTGGGAACTATTCATCACCCCTATTCTTCATTGCCTCAACCCTAATCCTATTATAAATAGGCTATTCCCAAGTGTTATGAACCTCCTGGTTAGTTGTCCCATCCCATGTGATTTCTATTTTAGAGCCCATCACACAACCTTAAGGGTCTATGGATTTTGTGGGGAGCTAGTGTTTCTACCAAATTTTTTGACTCTTCAGTTAGCATTCTTAGAAATCACCAAGTAGGTGTCAGTGGTTGATAATGAATATGGCTCAGGGAAGAAGAAGAGGAGATTGTACAATCTCTCATGGATGGCAGGCAGCATGAGCCTAAAAGCCAAAGAAGCTGAGACTGTGTTACTGAGGAAACTGACCTTCTTGGGTTTCATGTTGGTCAAGGATAGTGGGTTTATGACCTAGCTGATTACATAGCCTCTGTAGTGAAGACAAATGGAATTGGAGCCAGGATTGTGCATGAAGGCCGCCCTTTTTGGGAGAACAAAAAAAATCCTGCTGAAGATGCCCCTGGTCTCTATGTTGAGCTAACATATTTGCCACCCCCACAGAATAGTCCAATGGAGACCTTCTATGATAAACAGAGGGATTATGATCCCAAAGTCAGGATGACCTCTGGTTTGAGAAGGACACTGAGGAATAAAGGATGGGATGTAGAAAAAATTGAGGCCTATTGGAAATATAGGCAAGAAATTTCCCAGACCACCCATGCCTTTAGAGGCATAAACTCAGATGAAAGGTGGGAAGAACTCTGGGATGAATGGCATCCATCCCTTGTGTCTAGCCTAGAAACAAGCCAAATAATGACACTTGGGGTGGGGCAAGCAACTGGAGCAGGACTGAGCCAACAACCACAGACTTCAGAGCAAGCTGCAGATGCCACAGAGCAACAAAGAAGTGTGGTGTCTTCACCACCACAAGCCTCCACATCATCAGGAGTAATTTAAGTCCCTAGTTCTCCACATGTGCCACCAACAATAGTAGAGGTGGAAGGGAAACAAACGTAACTAGAGGTAGAAACACCCAGGAAGAGAAGAAGGGTGCAATTCCAATTATACCTAAAAGAGGAAGAAGAGCATTCACAGTGCCCAGTGCAGAGCACTACAACTTTTCCTTAGGTAGGAATTACTCCCCCTCTTCCCTCTCAATCCATTCCTCACCCTACTGATGTGGTACCTCCACCCAATGAAATGACACCTCTTGCCATTGTTGCCATTCCCATTTCACAATTCACCCCATCCTCGATGCCTCAAGCCTTAACATTACCCTATTTCTCCCCCTCCATTCCCAAAAATATGCCCCTACAACTCACCCCTAGCTAGCCAATGGCTCTCCAATACAGCCTGCCACAAGGATTTCCCTTTGTAGGGGGACATATTGCATCCCCTTCCACCTTCCAGATATAGGCTAATGCCACTAGGAAGGCAAAAGAATCCCAATTAGAGAAGAAGATGATTAAGGAGAATAAAACACTCGTTATTCCACATTTGAGGTCACAATTTGACCCCATCCAATAGCAACTGACGGTGACCCATTTGTCGCCCAACATTGCCAGGCTGAGTGAACAAATGCAGCCAGAAGACTACGCCATAAACATAGTGGCCATTGACATGTCCCTGTTCAAGCCTCAAGACATAGTCGAGCTGCTGACCGAATCCACTTCTATGGTCATAGAAGATTACTTGAATAAATCAAGGAGACTGCAGAAGATGGAGACTGATCTGGCCCAGGAGAAGGCAAACTATAATAGTTTGGCCAAATAAATAAACAAGAAAGACAACAAGATAGCTAGTCTATAGAAATAGTTGCAAGATACTATTCCCTCTAGACTCAATGGGCAATTCAAGCCCAAAATGATTAATTAAAGATGGAGCTTGCACTTGTGAAGGATGCAACAATATCTCTAAGATGAGAAAATGCAACATTGTAGGGAAGAGTCAAAGGACTCCAACTGCAGGTTACCCAATCACAGTAAGGGCTGCTGGAAGAATAGAATAAGGCTATGGATTTTCAAGCCCAGCTCCAGGCTAAGTAATAGAGGATAGCACAACTAGAAATTGAGTTAACCAATAGGCTAAGAGGTATTAAACTAGTGAAACTAGAGAAGGATATCTATGAGTCAATGTGGGTGAGAATCTCTTCAGAGATTCTCTAGCTCAGACCATTTTTCACCTTCCTACTCAATGCACAGCAACTGTGTGAAAGGGTGGAAAATTTAGTATAGAACACTCTAGCCATGATTCCCAGAAGAGTCACAGAATCCCATTCATTATTTGAGAAGATCTATGACACAAGGGATGCAACATTGGTAGCCATAGGAATCCCAAATAGAATGGCTACTACAAAATGGGTCAATGAGGAGCTCAGTCACAATGTCATGGCCAACAGTTGTAGAAGCTATCTTGATGTCATGAAAGAAGTCATCGATGAGATGAGACACCACATTGAATATTTGGTGCAACTAGGCTTGCCTTCCCTATTTCCAAATTCAAAGATGGTCCTGATGGTCGATCAACTTCAACCATTGTTTTTGGCTAAACAAAGGGATCAGATAGTTTTCCAAAGCTTGTGGGATGATTCCTTAGCCCCAAAGGTTGAAATTGTTCTGATTCCTATTTTTTGGCTAGAATCCAAGCTGAAAGCCATGGTCCAGATCTTGCAAACCTTTTCACACAAGGATATTATCAACCTTGATCTGGCCTTCATGGAACTATAGAGCAAGCAAGGATTATTTAACCATGAGTGGTCTATCTACCAAACAGCTCTCTTAAAGCTGTAAATTTTGAAATTTTGATCGAGTGGGAGTCGAGTTCTTTTTGAGTAGGCTCAAAAGTCTTAGAGGTCACCAATAACTGTAGAGTAATTTCCTACTCTACATCGTATTTATTTTATTTTTTGATTTGAGCACTACAATTTTGGTTCCTATGTATCCTTGGACATCACAGCATAATTTTAAAGTAGAGGGCCGATTCATTTTGTCTAAGTATCAAAGTACAGTGGAAGCTACCAAGTGTCACCCTTCGAGCATGAGTCTTTTTCCCCTCTTGTTTCCTTCATCTCATTTTGCCCAAGTATCGAATTCAAGTGAAAGTCGCCATGTGTCAATTTTTGGGAGACAAAGATGGACATTTGCCATCCTTTGAACACCCTTTTGTAACTTTTGGGAAGGCCGTAGAATGTGCCACATACCTAATAATGGCTAAGTGGAATGCACCACATGTCAGCGTCTAAGTCTCATAGAGGCACCCATGTTTCATTCTACCTTTGGACAAAGACTTTCAATAGACCAAGTAGCATAGAGAGAGGAAAGCACCAGGTGGCAGTTGCGAAGACCCTAAACGACCTTTTTGTAGAAGGCAGTGGAAGATACCACATTCCCTAGATAGAGAAGTAGAAGATGCCACGCATCTTCCCAAGAGTAGTAAAGATCACCATATGTCAATTTTTGAGAGACCATCTTTGAGCCTAATTTCCAAATAAAGATTGTGGTGGGTTATCAGATGTTATTTCAAAGGATCAAGGAAGCACCAAGTGTCAATAAGTGAAGACTTCCATGTGCATCCATCCTTTCCTAAAAGTTGCCCAAGCAAGGAATGCATAAGTTTTGTTTGATAAAGTTGCAAAGTATCAAGGAATCAGGCTATGATAGGTGTTAAAGGTAGAGTGTTCTTAAGTAGAATATAGGGAAAGTGAAAGTGACCAAGTGTCATCCTTCAATGCCTTCTAGACAATAGGAGGGAAAATTCATAAATTGACTAAGTGTCCTCTTCTATTTCAAAGTGCCTGTCTACCTATTATAGCAAAAATGGGGGGAAATTCAGTGAGAGTTACTCTGGGTAGAACACTGCACCAGGTAGATTTTTGGGGCTTACAAGCATTGAAGATGCCTTCTGTTTGTCCCCTAATAGTAGAGGTAGAGTAGACAGTTGAGTGGCCAAACAGATGATGGAACGAAGAATTTCTGGCACAAAGAGAGGTACTAGACATGGATTGCCATGCCGTAGTCAGGGCAGTTCTTGATAAGACCAGGATGCATACAAGGCATTGAATGTGCCATCTATTTTTTCCCCTATGAGTGAAGGATGGAGTGGAATTACGTAGGAAAGAAAGTGATCGAAGGAGACATCTAAAGCTATATAAGTAGGATTGTAAAATCAAAAAAAGTGGGGGGAATTCTCATAGTTTTAGACTTTCAGAGTTTTTGACCAATAATATCATTTTCTTTTGTTACATTTTCCTGAGTTGAAAGGTTTATATGACTGTGTGAGTTTTTGCATCTTTTGTATGACTGGAATATTCAATAAGAAAATTGAACACTATGCCCTTGTTGATGTTATCTATGTCATTTGCAAAGTAGTCTATGTTGTATATTTTCTAGTGTTGTGATTGGAAATGTTATTTGTTTCTGTCCCATTTTTTGGAGTCTGAAGTTCTACATAATTATGCGTGACTTCTGTGCCTCTAATGTGATTGGAAGATTCTATTAAGAAGATTGAACACTATGCCTTTGTTGACAATTCTTGTATCTCAACAAAAGGCTCCCCTATTATGAGCCTCTATTTCTGTTATTCCAATTTTTTTAATTGATCATGCACTTGTCTACTCTTAAATGTAATAGTATCATATAATAGTCTCATTGTGCTCAAGTTAGGATTAGGATTACACTCAGGTGCATCGCCATAGTTAGGTTTCAATTCCTGCATTTTGCATTTCTGTTTAGTCTCCTATCCCTTTTCCCCAACACCCAATACAAAATAAGAGACCAGCTTCTCTAAAATTTGGAGGTTGATTCAAGCTGCATCATCCCACAGCTTGAAACTTCCCATTGTTGTTGATTAAAATCAAGCACAATTTTAAGGCATCAACAGTAAGTGTAGAAAGGATTAGATCCATAAACTTCATCTTGAGGTATTATTTTCACCATGTTGTAATTCATAGATTAAAATGGAGAAGAGGTGCCCCAAGAGTGATGGTGATCTTAGGAGGAAAAGAGAGGGAGAAATGAACATCCCATATAGTATCTAAATGGATTTAGGCTATCTAAGAATATTATGATAGGAGACTTCATTCTAATTGAAGAGAGATGAACAAAATGTAAAATTGGATAAATAGAGAACTAGATTGATGAATAGGGAAAGCACAAAATAATATAGGGCCAACTAGGTTGACCTAGCATAGAAAACAAGGCCCAAAAATAGTGCAGGGTCAATTGGGTCGATCTAGTATAGTAAATAGAGGCAAGAAAAAGAGATAAAAGGGGTTGTAGATAGTACATGGTTGACTAGGTCAATCTTGTACAATGCACAAAGGCCAAAAAAAAGTACATGGTCGACTGAGTCGACCTTGTACAATATATAGGGAAAAATAAAAGGTTTGTAAAAAGTTATGAACTAAAATAAGACAATTTTTTTGTAGCTAGTCTAGGAAAGTAAGAGCTAAAGGGAAACAAATAGTCAATTGGATCAACAATGGCCAATCCAATTAAGGCACACAAAATAAAACTTTTCACTAACACTAGTTAATACAAGTTTTTACATAGATAATTGAGCAAAGAGTAAGCAATTGAATTGAGAATTAAAGAGCTAACTAATTGGTCAACCTAATATGTTTTATTATATTATTAAGAAATGATTTTAAATGTGATCAGAAGTTGGCTATAAATCAAGGAACTAAATAGCAATCTAAGGATGGTTTCAAGTAGTTTGGGTTGAAAGGCACTGTAGTGGCAATGATACAGGATTGGTATTGGGGCCTACCCCCTCACTTCACACACCACAGTGATAAGGGTGTTAGGTGCTTAGCCATAATATACCATTAACCACACTTTATACTTGAACAAAGTATCAAGTCAGCTTCCCCCTTGGTGATAAAATCTAGGTAGGCTAGCATAGGGTAGATAAATGTTAAAGTTATTTCTTAGATTATGTGATTTGGCCATGTACATAAAATAGAAATAGTGAAACTAAATAGTTAATAAAAAACCTCCTAATTAGACTATGTGAACTATTCTAAGAATTAAAGCAACAAAAAAATGTGTGAACTTATTACTAACATGTAGAGATTAATTCCAACTTAAAATAAGGTATAGTGTTTGACACTATGTGCACAAAATATATAACATGGTTGATAGGGTCACACCTATACTATGGAAGCAAGGCCTAAACATGAAAAGTGTTAGCTAGGGTTGACCTAGTTATTTCAAATAGCACACCTAACACAGAACTAGGTCGACAAGGTTGATCCAATTGACTATGCAAGGGCAATTTCGAAGACTAAAAACTATGAAAGGAAAGATAGTAAAAGAAAGAGATAGAGAGATATAAAATAACCTTGGTTGATCATAGATGCAAAGGATGAATATTTATGATAACAAACCTTTAAGTATGCTAGTAAAACTTGCTAATTGGGTTGACTGAGTTGATCAAGCTATGCTAGAACCTATTATTAAAGCCTAAAAATGTATAGGGTCATCCTAGTATGCTAAACTAGATGCCTAAAAGTGTACATGGTTGATCAGGTCAACCAAGTAGTCTAAACTAGAAGTTTGGAAACTTGTACTGGGTCATCTGAATTGATTTAGTTGCATGTTATTTAAAACTTGTGCATAAATATTAGAAATGATTTGATAGATTCAATCTAGTATTATAGATATATGATAAAAATAATGCTAAAAGGAATGAAAGTGAAATAAATCTTACATGGGTTAGTTTCACATCAAGTTTACCAAAATTTATGCAATAAAAAAAACATCATGTCTATAAATCAATCCTGGCTCGAATAAGATAAAGCATACCTACACTTCTGATTAAGGATACATTTGTTAAGCGAGAACATGACTAATATGGGGATCCACTAGACCTAATTAATATTTAACCTAAATCTAATAAACAAGAAATTAAATCTAATCTAGTTTACACCAAAGCTTGTGGCATAATAAAAGGGTTAGTAAAGCAATAAAAACATATATAAGATAATCTCAATTAAGATAAGTATGAGTAAAACTGTAATACGTAGAATATGAAGAGTAATATTATTCGAGCCAACACTTATGGTAATTTTATCTACTAAAGAGAAGAGAATAAAGTTAGAAGATAATTACTTAAATGTCAACCCATCGAGACTCAATCTCTCCCTTGGCCAAAGGGGCTTCACAAGAGGTTTTTTTGGTTTGTAAGGATCACTAAGAAAGGCCAAAGTATCCAATACTTATCTATAAGACTAAATTATCCAAGTAGAAACCCTAAGCTAAGACTCCTCAAGTATAATGGTGGAATACTAGATTGTGAATAAGTGTGAATGAATAATAACTTTTGATTGCATATTCTAATAATGATGGAAATGATCTTGTATTTATATGTAGATCTCACCTTAAATCCTTCTAGAAATTTTGAATGTATAAGGTCGACCATGGTTGACCTTGTATGTTTTTAGGGATAATTCACTAGGTTTGAACTAGGTGGGCCGGAAGGCCAACAAACCTAAAAAGTGAAAATACCCATAAACTATACAAGGTCAACCTAGTATAGTTGATAGTCTAAAAGGGAATTAAGGCAAGAAAAGGAGAATGAAAAGAGGAAAAGACTGGAGGAGTGTGAAAGGGAGGAGTAATAGCTTAGGGAATGGTTTTAATATTTGTTTGGATTATTAATAATATGGAAATAAGGGACAAAAATCCTATGAATCACCAAAGGTATGCCGACCCCTTTCTCAATACACCCTTTAGGGTGTGCACTTAGAGAGATTGAGTATTGATAGGTTCCTACAAGATGTAAAGTGTTAGTGTTTGTTAAAATTTGAATATATTATGTGTATAAAGTGATTATATTCAAATCATATTTTAACTCTTTTTCTATTTGAATTATGAATATACATAAAGTTTCTAGTTCTCACAGTGCATTCAGGAAGCTTGTTAAAGTTACACAAGATAGGCACATAGAAATAAAACCAATTTGGAAGGATGATTTGGTCATCATCAAGTGAAAATTTATAAATAATATTTAATATATTTATAAACATATATATTTTCCCCTCTCTCTAACTATGTCACCCTATTTTGTGCTAAATTTATAAATTACGGGTCAATGACATGAAGTCTTCAATTAGCCCTACAAAAGTGGAGTTTCAAAATATGTAAAGGTAAATAAGTAGAGTTAAGGTATTGATAAAATTTAGAGTCCCATTTTTATGAAATATATCCCTTTAAAATTAATCATGCATCCCACTTCTACTACGCTCCCCCTTTGGGCTATTTTTAGAAGAGACATGAGGCCAAACATGCATGCAAAATAGCTCAAGTTGAACTCTAGGTTTGAAGTCAAGATAAGTCCAATAAAATCAAGATGAAAGTAAATCTAATTGAAGTATAAATTTAATATTAATTCAATACTAATATGAGTTAACTAAAGACCAAAAAAATTTAACTAAAGAAGATCAAAAGTTGCATGCAAGATCATAGCAAGTTAACTTAATATTCAAGATACATGAAGAGCCCTTTAAATTTTAAAACATGAAAAAATAGCCTCCCTCTCTCTTACCATGCCATATTCCATGAAATAATGTTTAAAATAAAATTATATGTTGTATTTTATGTGGAATTAAAAGTGGATTTTAAGGTGGAGTTCAATTTTGAGTTGATTTTTTTGTTGAAGCAGGAGCAAACTAGGACTTGAATGTGGACTCATCTAGAAATTCTTGTCTTCTCCCTCTATTATTATTTTCTATATGTAAATTAATTTTTGAATTATTATTAGGATATTATTTTTTTTAAATATAAATATACTAAAATTTGTACTTCCTCACCTTTGAAGCAATAAAGAGTTGAAATTTTCCTCCATCTTCAAGTTGTTCATGAAGTGTGTTCTGAATTTATTTCTAGAACTTAGTGAATGATTATTTTTCCTATATTTATGTCTAGAAATATCACCTTTATGAATAAAATGAAAATTATTTCAATTCATATAAAATGTTTAATTCTAATTTCTACCTAATCTAGAAGTGAATTCAACCATTGTTCATTCCTCGTAAGCTAGTGTAAGTGTCTATCAAGACCTATATGTGAAATACTTATGAAAGAATTATTATATGAAGATGAAATGAATGTATGCAAGTTATTTATCTTATAAATTTTTTTAATTATAGGCATAATTGACTTTATTATTGGTGCATCACCTTAATTTTTAATTTTCGTTTCTATAATTCAACTTTACCATAGCTCCTTCTACCCATTTCCTAGTCAAGATAGCAAAGAATTAGATAGTTTAGATAGAATTATGTGAGTGTAACAAAGGTAAAAATCCATGCATATGTATATTATCTAAAATTATAAGGTACCACACCTTTAATATTTTAAATTATATGAATGGAAGTGAGAATAGGCACACATTTTTAGCAAGGGTGCACTTCTGAGTGATAACAATTAATAGCAAAGAATGAAAACATAGAAGTGGTGTAGATACTAGCATAAGTATAAAAAGTATTGAAATAATATGAAAAAATTATACATGATGAGTTACTATATGGTTTAACACCAAAGAGAGACATTTAGCATCACATTAATTTGAGTCTAGGATCAACTCTACCCAATTAAGTAGCATATAGGATGATCCCAACAGAACATGCAGAGTGTAATAAGAAGGTTACTAAATTGGTGAGAAAGGGTGTAGTGAGGGATATTATGAGTCCATGTGAAACACCATCATTTCTGACTCTAAAGAGAGATGGAGGGTAGAGGATGTGTGTGGATAGAAGAGCTATCAAAAATATTACCATCAAGTATAGATTTCCTATTCCTCATTTGGATGATATGATGGATGTTCTTATAGGATTAACATATTCTACCAAGGTTGATCTAAGGATTGGATAATATCAGATTTAAATTCATGAATGAAATGAATGGAAGACAACATTCAAGACTAGATATGGCCTATATGAGTGGATGGTGATGTCATCGGGTTATCTAATGCACCTAGCACATTTATGAGGATGATGAACACAATGCTATGGGATTACATTAGTAGGTTTGTAGTGGTTTATTTTGATGATATTTTAATATTTAGTAACACTAAATAAGATAACTTAATTCATTTGGTAATGGTGCTAGAATCATTAAGAAAGGATAAACTCTATGCAAATTTGAATAAGTGTAGGTTTATTCAAGATAGTTTGGTATTTTTTGGATTTATAGTTTCACTAGATGGTGTCATAATGGATGAATAAAAATTGAAGGCAATTTTTGAGTTTCCTATTATAAATAGCATCACAGAGGTAAAAATTTTTTATGGTTTGTAAACTTTGTACAAAATTTTTATTAAGAATTATAGTAATATATTTGAACCAATAATAGAATGCATGAAAGGAAAAGAATTTATGTGGACAAGGGAAGCAATAGATAGTTTTGAGTTCTTAAAAAGGAATATTATATAAAATTATATTTTAACATTACCATATTTTTAAAAAGTGTTTAAAGTGGATTGTGATGCTTCACATGTGGGAATTGGTATTGTGTTGAGTCAAGAAAGAATTCCAATAGCATATTTTAGTGAGAATTTTAATGAGGTAATAAATAAATATTATACATATGATGTTGATTTTTATTCCATTGTGTAAGAATTAAGACATTTAAGACATTACTTAGTGCTTAAGGAGTTCATCTTATTTACAGGTCATGAGGCTTTGAAGTATGTGAAAACCTAAAAGAAGTTAAATAGTAGGCATGCAAAGTGGGTGTATTTATTACAAGGGTATAATTTTGTGTTGAATCATAAATAAAGAAATAATATTCAAGTATTTGATGCTATTATCAAGAGAGTGGCATTGATAACCACTATGTTAAATGAAGTAATTAGACTTGAAATTATTAAGGAGTTATATGATACTGATCTAGATTTTATTAAGATAATAAACATTGAAGGAATACATTAACAAGTGATAAAATTATTATTTAGGATGAGTAACTTATTCAATATAGTTATCTCTTCAAAATAAAACAACTATGTATTCCATTTGGATCTTTAAGAGACAACATTATAAGAGAACTTCATAGTGGTGGTTTGGCTAGACATTTTGGTAAAGTTAATACAATAGAATTGGCGAATGAGAAGTATTTTTGGCCAAGGATGAAAAGGGACATTGAAAGATATGTTTCAAGATGTAGTATATGTTAGGTGGCTAATGTAAATGTACAAAATACATGTTTGTACATTCCATTATCAATTCCAAGAGGAGCATGGACATATTTGAGTTTGGATTTTGTGTTGGGATTACCAACACAAATAGAGGTAATGATTAAATTTTTGTTTTTGTAGACATATTTTTTAAGATGGTTCATTTTATTACATGAAATAAAACAAATGATACCACTATATTTTCATAATTATTCTTTAAATATGATATGAGATTGCATGGTATTCCAAAAACCATCACATCAAATAGGGATACCAAGTTTCTAAGTCATTTATGGATGAATTTATGGAAGAAGTTGGGATAAAAACTAAAATTTATTAGTGCATATCTCCCACAAATATATGGGTAAAAAAAAATTGTAAACATGAGCTTGAGGAATTTATTGAGATGCATAGTTGGAGAGAAGCTTAAGTAATGGGACTTGGATTTACCACAAGATTAGTTTGCATATCATAGTTCATTGAATAGATCAATAGAGAAAAAACCATTTTAGGTTGTTTGTGGGATAAATATTTTGGGAGTTATAAAGTTGGTATGGTTACCAATTATAGAAAAAAAATAGTAATAATACAGAGGCATTTGTAGATCATATACAATAACTATAAGAATAAGTGAGAAGAATATTGCAGGAAATTAATGAGAAGTAAAAATTACAACAGATGTCATAAGGAGATAAAAGGTATTTAAAGAAGGATATTTATTGATGATTTATTTGAGGAAATAAATATTTTAAATAGCCACATACAGCAAGTTGAAGTATAATAATATTGGTCCATGCAAAATTGCAATGAAGATCAATGACAATTCTTATGAAGTAAGTTTGCCACAAATTTTTGATATCTCTCCAATATTGAATGTTTCAAATTCAAATTATTTACAAGTATAATATGGTGAATGGGAAGAATATGAATACATAAATTGGAATTAATATGTTCCACAGAAGAAGAAACAAAATATTCTAGATAAAAAGATAGTGCACATGAGGAAAGGAATCTATAATAGGTATTTGGTATAGTGGGAAGGATTAAAACAAGAGGACAAAACTTGGATTGTATAATGGGACATTAAGTTATTCTCAACTAGAGGAGGAGGATGTGAAGAAACTATTCACACTGATGAGGTGTCATAAACACTATCCATGCTAACTCATAAAACCTATCAAAGTTGAATATGTGGAATGGGGAACCATTATCCTGTAATTCACATGGGTGACTTTTTTTTACTAACATGATGTAATTGGGTCACATTTCCATGTGGGGGATTTTGAATATGAATTTTAATTTAGTCTAAAGAAGATCCTTTACCTTTTTTGGACTCTTGTGAAATTGGGGGGCAAAGACTACTTTCCTAATTAACCACCCATGTGGATAAGGACACCATTTTAATAGAACATGTTGGTGGGGCATATTAAAAATTGGAGAAAGCAAATGGTGGATATAGAATTTTTTTATTAATTAATAGTCCCTCCAAGTGGAGGATGGCATATTTGTTGGTTTCCCTTTGTATTATCTCTTTTCTTGTTGTTTATTATTTTTATTTATAAGGATCAACATCCTTTGATGATGGTATGATGGATTGTATGAATTTTTAATTTAATAATTTTTTTAAGGATTTTTATTTAAGAAATATATGAAGTGTAAGATTTGATTTCATCTATTTTGAAGGTGTTGATGCACATTGAATCCTTCTTTGTTTATCTATCCTATTGGAGAGTTCATCAATTTTTTTTGGTGAATTGAGGAAATGAATTTGTCTTATCTCTTTTGGATGGTATAAGGGTTGAGAAAAACCAAGTAAATATGCATGCTTCCATGAAGGAAATAATAGAGGTGAAAAAAGAGAGTAGCCATGAGGAGTTGATGGTTTCAATGAAAGAGACAATGGAGATAGATGTAGTGCAAGCTAATGCACACAATGAGAGTATGGTTTAAAACCATATAATTAAATAATAATGAAATAAAAATAATAATTAAGAGAGGACAACCATAGATTTTTTTGAGAATAAACATTTAGAATCCATAATGTGATTGGAAGCCATGATAATCATGCAAGAAATGGAGAAAAGTTGTAAAACATGTCTTTGAGTCATGATGAAGTGATTATGGTAATTCTTGATTCCCTTAATGTTTTGGTTGATTGTGAAAGTCCAGCCATGGATAAGATATAAAATAAAATAAAATTGTTTGGTGTAGTCCAACATGCTCATTTTTATGAAAATCAAAGTGAATAAGTGGTACAAGAGGATAGTATGGCAGCAATAGTTGAAGAGCTGGTTGGTTATGATATAAAAATAGCATAGGATTGTCTTAAATTCATCATCGAGACAAGAGAGATTGGTAAATTGATGGTATCATAATGTTCTCAAGATCATATATGAGATGAAGTTCATTTGTAGTAGCTAGAGGTGGGAGAAATGACTCACAAGATCAAGTGGAAGAGATTAACAAGAAGAAGAAGACCTTCTCAAGAGGATAACAATGGATAGAGAAGGATATGCATCAAATATCCATATTGATATATGGATATAAGGTAAAATGTTGGAATCCAAATTTTATAACTTGACAATAGAGATTGGTTCAATAATAATTTTCATAAGGAGAGATTAATAATGTCACTCATGTATTATAGAGGTAATAAAGGATATGGAGATGGTGTAATTTTTCTACCAAGAGGAATGAATAATGAAGGTGGTGTTGCATATGTGGTATAATCCAAGGCAGGTTTTGATTAAGATACTCTCATGAGTAAATTTATGCAATATTATCATATGGACAAGGAGAGTACAAAGGTTATTTTCATATGGCATGGAAGCGGTGAAGGAAGGAAATAGAAATCATCTAAGAACTAATATGAAGAGTATGAGATGAAAGAATAGAAGGATGTGATGGAGAAACTAAGTTTTATGTCATCTCAATCATGTGGAGAAGAGTATGAGGTTGAAAAATGCATAGATATGGAATATGATGTTGCATCAAAGGTGGATGAGTTACTTGACATAACAATGAGGAATACAAGAGATGAAGAGGTGAATACTATACTAGAGGTAGTATTAGAAGCTACAGGTTATCATTTGTATGCCAAAATGTATTTTGAGTTTACTAAGGTAATATTTTATATGAGATAAGATTTGATCCTATATATGTGATTGATTCAAATCCAATGAAAGCTAGAGTAACAATGATGGCAAAGGAATTTGGTGGAATTGGTCAAGTGAATGTGGGTTTCATCCCACAAGAGTATGGATAAAGAATAAGATAATAATCTAGTGGATTTTTTTTATCTACATTGGGTCCAATACAAAAAATGAGAAAAGGAAGAGTAGAGGTAATAGAAGAAAGGATTTGAAGCCAGCAAGGAGCTATAAGCAGGAGAGAAAGAATGATAATCAACTGAAGTACTTGGTGTGTTGGAATGGAATGACTTGGCCATTATAGTTAATTATAAAAAGAGTGGTTTTACCAATTATTCCATTTATTTGAGTCGGATATCACATTTTGTAATTTTAAGTGTCTGATGCAGTAACATTCAAGGGTTGTGTAGTCTTGCATCAAGTAAAAATAGAGTGGTGTGTGTTCATGTGTCTGTGTTATCTTAATTATGTGTTTATCATTATTGGAATGATGAAGACTATATAAATTAATATCATTACTCCTACACTTTACTAGTAACAATCACATTAAATAAAGATTAATTTTAGATGGATACATGGTTCCAAGCAAGTCGATTGGGTTTCTTAATCATTTGTATAATTTAGGATGTCACTATGTGTGTTTAAGGGATAAAATAGATAGGTTATGGGGAATAAGATAAAATATAATCAATATGTTCCCTAAACCAAAATATGGTGACATATTTGGATTCTTATTGAGTAGTAGTGAAAGTTTTAAAAAAATCATCTCAATATGAGTTCGTATGCTCAAGTTATGCCCTTCAAAAGTTGGTGATTTTTATTAGTAATGAAACTATCAATCTATATATGGAAGTGGTTACAAAAATATCAGTGGAATTTATGCATTTTCCATAGGGTGAATTTTAAACTAGTGGTGGTTCTATCCTACAAATAGGGGAGGTTCTATCATGAATAAATTTAAAGCAAAATTAACAACCTAGAAAAATGAATGAATGGATTTAGAGTGTTTATAAAGGAATAAGGAAGGTGAATAGGCACGAGAGAAGATAGAGAAAGGTCAAAAAATATTCAAATTGTGGAAAGAAGAGTTAGTTTTAAAGAGAGAAGGAATAAAAGAGAACTCCAAGGAATAAAAGAGAACTCCAAGGAATAAAATAGGGTGTTGTAGGTGAAGCATTCCATTAGATACTATGTATATAGGTTCTTCTTCATGTTTATGTTTCAGTAATCTTATAGAGGTATGTGTGAAAGTTTGAAAGAGTGTGTGAATCAATTTTTATTATTTTTAAGTTGAAATTAATGAATATGTTGTATGAATTTAAGTCCATTGTGTGTGTTTGAGTGTGTCCATGAGAGGGTTTGAGTGTTTTATCCATGCATAATAGAGGTAAAGACAATCCTTAAGTGGACCCCCTCTTTTTTTCTTGCATCAAAATTTCCTTAGAAAATTGTATGCAAAAGAAATTAGTAGTTGTATAGCGAGAATCCATCATGTATTTTACTAGAATTCTCTTAGCCTATGTCAAAATGGGAGATTTGGAGCAAGTAATTGAATTTAATCAAAGAATAATCGAAAGCATTATTTTTAAGATGTCTTAGTTATAAATTCCCTAATATACATGTATTCATAATGTGGAAGTACACAATAAGCATGTGAATTGTTTTTAAAAATATATGAATGAGATGTGATCTCATGGAATTCAATGATTATAGGATATTATTTTTTGTTCTATTCGCACACATCCATGTATTTTTAGTGGGTGAGGGGCGTAAATACTTAAATAGGATGATTAACAATTATTTTCACTATGCCTACAATGGATCCCATCTATGGTTGAACTTATTTGTGAGTATATTGAAACTTCCTATTCAGAATGAACTTCTTTATTATATATATATGCATACATTATATAAATACATACATGTATGTAATTATGTATGTATGTATATAAGGTTTTTATGGGAAAAAAATTAGGTTTCCATTTATTCAAAAAGTTTGGATAGACCTTTACACTTCATAACTAAAGGGTAATTTATTTTAACTAACTCTTATCTAATGGGAGACATAAACTTTGAATGGGTTGAAAGGGTTGTAAATTTAAAATCTTTTTTGAACTTGAATCATTCTAATTTTAAATGTAAATCCAAGCCAAAAGACCAAACCAGGGTCTTGGGGAATTAGAATGGAACATGTCATCCTAGTAGAACAAAGGTGATATGATTCCATAACATATCATTAAATATATATATATATATATATATATATATATATGTAATCCAAATTCCATAACCTTTCCCAATATCTGTACTAAAATGGGAGATTTTAAAGAAGCTATGGACATTCATTAGGGTAGAATTGAAAGTGGGATTGTTTAATGATGTAGTTTTATAGGCCTTAGTAGACATGTATGCCAATTATGAAATCATACAAAATGCATGAAAACTATTTAAAAAATATATCCAAATAAAATACATGCTTGTTTGTGTGCATGTGCATATGCACGCATGTGCACACACACACACACACACACACACACACACACACACACACACACACACACACACACACACACACACACACACACACACACACACACACACACACATGGTTTTGATAGGAAAAAATTTAGGTTTCATTTTATTTAAAAAGTGTGGCCAAACCCTTCCACTTCAAAAATTAAGGGTAATTTATTTTAACTACTATAACTTCTTTTAAATGGTGGTCTATGTTTTAAAATTGACCTACAGTTAGCTACACATGGGTCTATGGCTAAGAGTGTTAAAAAAGTTCAAGGGAAAGGCTCTCATATTTCATAAAAACTACAGATGTAAACCATATATGGTCACCTAACATTCATATAAAATTCATCTCTTCGATGGTGTTGGACACAAATCATGACAACCTTTTTATTCAAAAGGTACAAAATTGATAGAGGATTCTAGAAGTCTTGGGTGTAGATAATACCATCCAATCAAGGAATAAAGGTGTTAAGAAAATATTAATTTAGAAATAAATATCATCATATAGATATGCCACTACATTAAATTTTTTATATTATAATAATAATATAATCCTATAACAAAAATTTGTTAAAGAAACCAAAAATAGAAAATACAACATAGGTAAGATTTCCCTTTTTTGTTTTATCCAACACTTTTCTAGTTATGCCATCAAGGAGATATCAAAAACTAGAACTAGCCTTAATAAAATAATAATAGAAGCACATCATTAAAAATATCTTTATTTTTCTTTTAGTTAACCACCGTCATAACATTAAAAATATGTTCACCTACTCATGGATATCTGGTAAGAATGCAATTACTATTCAATGGTCTTGAATTGGATGCCACTTGCAAACACTTTGGTGACATGAGTAGTTAGTTAGTAGATCATGAAAATATAAGGCTAGATGTACATTGAAATTGGTGACCAAACACAATAAATAATTCATAATCGAGACATAAAAGATTCCCTAGATCTATAATTAATGTGTCTTGCATAAACATTCAAATAATAAATGAAAATGGTATTAAATCCATAAAACATTATTCATAAGCTTTGTTCTTGTATTATAATCTAACATGTATCCCAAAGTAAATTAAATTCCATGCCTAATGTCATATAATTCCATTTTTATGATTATTAACTGAGATGATATTTTAAGTCCAGATAGAGATTAATATGTAATATAGAGTCAACTTCATTTTTCATACCACTTAGTTTTTCACTTTATTATTTTTAATTTAATAGTGATTGATATAATTAATGGGGTTAAATTTCATTTTACTTCATTCACCCAAAATTAAAGATCTCTACTTCTCTAGAGAGAATCCCAATTTTTATTTAGGCAAATAAATTTATGGTAAATATGTATGTGTTAGGTTTAAATGATAAGGTTTTATCATGGGTTAATATTGTGTGTTAAAATGGTGATGTATTTCCATCTATCATATGACCAAATTGAGGGTTTTTACATATTTTTAATGTATTAAAGTGTTTTATAGGTGTCATGCTAATATTAATCTAAATTTTTAAATATATAATTTTTTATTAATTATAAATATAAGGTTAGAAGTCACTAAATTTTTTTATATGTATAACCATAACATATTAATAGGAGTGCAAGAAAAATATATTACAAATATTAAATAATTTCTAAGAAAAAAAACATAAAACACGATTGTTAAGTTTTTGAGCTATTTCATTTTATAACTTGTGATTTCTACGTAAAATAATGAATTCATTTGTTCTTTTGAAATTTAGATTGAATAAGGAAGTCTAAATTTGAACCATGAAAAAAAAAGTTTTGTTAACAACTCTTAAGGATGTCAACTTTATGTTGGGTCATCTCTCTAATAAAAAAATCTCCATATGTTTAATCTTCATAACAAATAAGATCTCATAGAGAGCCTTGATTCATTGTAAATAATACAGTATAACCTACCATGGATTTTATAATTCTCTACACATCTAAATATAAAATGATCCTCTGATTTTGACTCATTATTCTAAATTTTATGTATGCATTGATGTTGTAAAATAAATGGATATTAACCCATTAAATTTTGATGAAATCATACCCATAATTGATCTAAATGAAATCTCAAACCAAAATATATCCTAGTGTACTTGGAATAAATAATAATCCCATCTTAAACTATGAAATAATGCTCCAAGAAGTTATACATTTTTTTTTCACAATGGTTTTGATGTTTTTTTTGAAATTTATACTTTTAATTTAGGTAGGATATGTATATCTCATCTTAATGCCTCTTTAAATATATCTTTTTAACATGTAGGGAACATTGATGAAAAATATATTAAGAGTAAACTGGTTGATATTTTTACTAATTATCTATAGGAAAGACATACATTGAGCATGCCAAGTGTTTGTGTTCCCTTGTTCACATAACTTCATAGATTATTGAAGAGCCTTGAATGAATATTTATTTTACCAAACTATGTAAACAATAATTAAAATTAGACATTTATTAATTATTCTTTATAATTGTATCTTACTCCTCTTAATTTCAGCATTAATTTTTATTTCCACTTGACTATCGTACCATCCCTATAGTGAGTAATAAGACATGCACTTTCATTGACACATACTTTTTAATTTGAATATATCTAGTAGGATCACAATTATTGGGTAGACTCTATAGTTCTATTTGTGTTAGTTTACCTACAATGAATTTTTTATGCCAAAGGGCCATGTCAAAAATCAATCAACTTAGGGTGATAGATCATGTTTACTTAATTGTAATAGATTCATAGAGGTAGAAGACAAGTGTTTCATTGAATACACTTAGGAATTGAAATGGAACCAAAGTAAGAGGATATGTATGAGGATATATATTTTTGATCCACCCTTATGATTGTATCATAACATGGGATACCATAGCATAGTAGTGTAATAAATTTAGGTGATGAAGGGTTGGTTTCCATGGTTTTGGGTCATAGCAGTCAACATTATTATAAGAAAGAATAAATATTAAATCAAAAATAATAATGTCAACAATTACCCTAAATATCCCATAGATGAACCTCCCTTCAACATTACTAAGTAGAAAGTAGTTATAGCTAAAAAGTACATAGAAAATAATTATAAATATCAAATGAAGAGCTTTCATGAGTGTAAGGAAACTTGGTATGACCTCATACCCCCTCTCATTCAGATTATTTTGTATCTATATTAATGGATAATTTTCACTCCAAATTTTAAAGTTCTTCACCTTTCCTTGCCTCCTAATTTTGTGCCTTAATTTCTTTATTAATTCACTAATGATGGGATAAATTTTATAGTTGTTCAAATATTTTTGAATTTTTTACCATAAAATATATTGTAAATGTTTTGAAAACCTACGAATGAAAGGGAGAAATTTGGGTGGACTATCAATTTTTTTATCAAACTATAGTTATATGTATGTGTGTGTAGTATGTTCATATTTTATTATTTAAATATTAACTAACCTAACCTTTTAAAGTAAATGTTGAATGGAAAGCTAGAGTGTTGACTATCAAATTTATTCCCTTTCCAAAGTCATCTTTTACCCCTCATATTCAGTTGATAAAAGAACACATGTTTCAAAAAATATGTACAAAATGAGTAAAATGAATAATTAAATTACTTACTTCCTGTGTTATTTTAAAATGGATCTCATAATTACCAATTCCAATGATTAATGTAGGAAACTAGAGAGGTGACTTTACATATATTAAAAAAATCCTTTAATTTGCTTTGTGCAAGAGTGGGACATACTTGAGGATTAATAACTAAATAAGATTGAATGCATGAATGTGATTTTATATATAATAGTAAAATAATGAATGCATGAGAGGAAAAAACTTCACAATGTGAAAAATCATTCAAATGCACTAACATACTTGGTTGGTTTTGCATTAATTAGCCAAATAACTTCATGAAAGGTATATATATAGGTGAAAGATATACACATCCTTACATCCTCATGAATGTTGGATTATCTTCCCCAATTACCTTTATCAAACACATAAGTGACACTTAAACAAGCTAATTAGACCATGTATACAAAACCACATGGTGGGAAAAAGCCTAAACCAACACCCCTCTTAAGCATAACTTAGGTGGGTAGAAGAATTGAGTCCTAGAAACAAGGCTTGATGAGGTACCTATGACATATAAATCTCTCATAAAGTATATAGAAGAATAAAACCCATATGAACCTTGCCTCCACACAAAAAAGAGAGAAAAGAATAATAGTGGTCTAAAAATCCCCACTAAAATCTAAAATTGCATATAACCATCCTATATCCTAAAAAAAATTTGAATGTGTGCCTCCACAAAAAAGAGAGAGAAGGTAAGCACATAATTTTGCATATCAAATGATGTAGTAGGTACCTATATAACAAATAATTTCACTTCCTTTCAAAATAAAGAGACTCAGATATAAAATGTTAAATTCCCACTCAAGTGTAATGCAGGCATTAATCATGATGTAAATCTCTAAAAATTTCTCAAATGTATTCAATATCATGCATAAATGTTATAAACTCTAATCAAGAATACCAAGCCTAACTATAGAAAATGTAAATAAGGAAGCATAAAATTAAGGAGATAGATCATGAGGTTTTATAATTACTTATTGTCAACTTGGATTTACATCCTTTGAGGAGATGTCTCAGCTCTCCTCATCTAAGTGGCATAATCGAAACACCTCTAAGCTTATGGGTAACCTAAGGATGAGGTGAATCTCTAGATAGGGATAGATCCCTTGATGTACCACTTTGGATCACTATTATACCTAAACTTTGGGTAGTTTCATATTACACATGAAACCAAGAGACTAACCAAACATATACTTCTCTAATTTTCATCTTCTCAAATCAATGTTAGATTATGAGGTTATGGATGAATGTTTAGGCTAGGAGGACTAGACAAGAGGCCTTGAATGGCACTAGTGAATAGATCAACTCACTCAACCTTGACACTTCCTAGAACACTTCGCATGCCCTATAAGAAGAAGCTTTCTAACTAGAAATAGGTGAGAGAATGACATAATATGTTGAGAAGACAAGAGTCATCACTTAATCAAAATAAAACATTTAAGTGAGAACACTATGAATAGTCATGGAAGAGGTTAAAAGTAGTAGTCTTATTAATCAAATGGTATGCAAATGAGCATGGATTCACCATACTTAGGTGGAGAATAAGTTATAATGGCCAAAAATTCATATTCTTATATAACTTGAGAGAGGGAAGAGAATAAAGAAGTCCAAAGGTCACAAAGACACTTTTCAAGCTAATAAAATCAATTACTTGTACATGAGAAGAGTATGTGGGATGAACCATGTAAGGTCAGAAGGAAGAAGTTGTTTCTACTCATTTTCGCTTGTTTACATTTAGAAGAAATAAGAAACTAAGGGATAATGGTCAGGGGTTTGTACATACCCAGATGAAGCTGCGCACCGTATCCAGATGATTGAAGGAGCTCCTCTTTGGCTATGGAGGATGACACCTGTAGATAAGAAAGACTTAAACAAAGAAAATGTTAGATAGATTATGGTGGACTACCAATTAAAGCTTGGTCCCAAAAGTGCAAAGACTTCCTGGAGGGATGACAGTCCACTAGTTGATAAAAAGAATGTTGGATAAAGAGAAATAATGAAAGACTAAGAAATAAAAAGTAGACAATGCGTACCTATATTCTACTATAAGTCTCCCACAGTCACCAACGCTGGTTAGTCTATCGTCGTCAGTTGGTCAATGTTGCTGATGTCGATTAGGATATTGATGGTGGTAGGGGCAATGGGCCTTAGACAGGTTTTAGGGTATGTCTATGGTCAATAGAATGGTTTTAGAGATTCAAAAGGGTTATGCAGGGATGCAGGATAGTAGATAGAGTCTTAGGAAGGACAAAGGTAGGGGACAGGTTGTTAAAATGGGTCGGGATAAAAGAAAGGCTTTTCAGCCTCTCCAGGAAGAAAGCCAGATTTGGTCTCAATAGTACTCAAAAATAGCCAATGAACTAATTACCAATGAATTTTAAAAATACTAAAATATAAACCAGAAGAATACTTAGCTCTTGGTGGAGAACCAAAAGTGTAGAAGACTTGTTCCATTATGGCTGATGTAGGAGACCTCATGCAATATTTCAATCTGGTGTGGAGTGAATTTTGTAGAGTTTCTTAGCCTGGAGAGTGATGATAGAATGTTGATGCCTTGTCCTAAAGCTTACCTTTGATGTTTTAGAGTATAGGAGAGAAAGAATTTAGATCTGGGAGCAAGAGAATTTGCCTTTCAGGCTACAGTCGAGGTCAAAATTTAGTTTTAAACAACTGATGTTGGTGATACCACTGGTGTCAGTCGACTGTTAACCAACATCGGTAGCTAGAGAATGGGAAAAAAGGTTATTTTTAGCCTCTTGCCTATTCTTCCATCTGCCAAGTTTAGTTGTCATTGTTAAATGGTTTAAAGGCGGGTTTAATAGGCATGAGAAGTAGCGGGAGAGTTAAAATTAGGTCTTAGCTAATTATGATTAGTCATAGGGGTGATAAATGGCCTAAGAGCTAGGAATCCAAGGTGAGGTGTCTACAGGGGATTATTAATTTAAAATAAGTATTTTAAATTAATAAATTATAGGTTCGGCATGTTGAAGTTAGAAAGGGACCAAGGGGGGTTGACACTATTTTGGTGTCTACATTTGCCCCTTTTTATCTTATTGGTTTTTCTAATGAACTGTAAGACAAAAATAAGAGTAAGTTGCCCCAGGTATGGGATGAGGTATAGGTTGCCTCGGGTAAGGGATGAGGTATTCCCCCTCAAAGCGGGAGTCAAGGGAAGGTAACCTGATATCGGGTGCCAATTTGATAGGTGGTAGATGGGTATGGTGAAGTTGGAGTGTGAACGCTACAATAGTTAGGATTGCGTGTATACCACTTCACGTGATAGATAGGTCAAATTGTAATAGTCAAAGGTCAAGGAGTGCTAAAATCAAAATAACTGATCCCCAACATTTAGTCATAGCTGATTGGGTTAAATGATCAGAGTTATAGCTCCAATGGTCATTATGTTCCAAGTATCTCAGGCTCAGGAAGTGCTCCTGGAAAACACAAAAATGTCACAAATATTAAGGATCAACTGGAGCACGATCTAGCAATACGTGTGAGGGTCATAATGTGGGTTGTGTACAATTTGTTAACTATTTGTGAGGTAGCATATATGCAATCAAAACAACCAAGGCAAAGTTGTCTCAGAAGTGGTCATGGTTTGAGGAGATAGTCATGATCTCCAAGGTCATTGGTCGAGTCGAGATGAGTCATGGTATGATCTCAAGTGGCATGTGTTGTGGTCAGGGAGATGTATGTGATCTCCAATGTGCCCCATGAGAAGTTTAGGTAACTCATTCAGTGTCAGGGCTGATTGTTTGGTCATGATTTTGGGTTGGCATAGATAGTTAGTCCATTAGATGGATGAACGAAGGAATGGCCAAGCTAACCTCAGAAGACCCCATGTCAATTGAGTGCTACCTACATAGCCCCTATTTGAAGGGCCTCAGGCCAATGTAGTTCTCCCTAAAAGGGAGGAAGAGAGTCAATTATGGATTGGGTTTGACTAGGTTAAGTCATGGTTAAAGGTGAAATAGTTAGTCCATCATGTAGGTGAACAAATGAATGGCTGACGTCATTAGAGAGACGAACGGGCAAATGGCTGAGCTAACCCTAGAAGACTCTGTGTCAAGTAAGTGCTACCTACATATCCCCTATTTGAAGGGCCTCAGGCCGATGTAGTTCTCCCTAAAAGGGAGGAAGAGTCAAAGTGGTTGATAGTTGTCTTGGTCAGGTTAGGGTCGTTAGCATTTCCCATAGGTGTGATGGTACATGCTTGAAATTGATAAGTGTATGATGATGTTACAACCTTTTCCATATTATGTGATGGTGTATTTTGTAACATTGGTTATGTTTAGTTGATAGTTTCCATGTGTATTTTTGTCCATAAAAACTATTGTGAAGGGGTATGATAATTCATATGACACAAATTGATATTTGTATTAAATAAATCATGAGGTTGTGTTAATGGTTAGAAAATGTTTTGGTTTGGTTTGGTTTGGTTTGGTTTGGGTTGGTTTGGTTAGAAAATGAATTGGTTAGATGTGAAAAAGGTATGTAAGAAGTGAAAGGTGTTGTGTTCTTTCATTGATAGGGACCATAATGGTAGCATAGATAGGAGTTTTTGCAAACAAAAGCCCCATTCATGCATTGCATCATTGACCATTGGTTTGTATTAGAGAAGTAGTCGAATCACTTGACATTAAGTGAGCTTGAAATCCTTTAAGTATGTTGGGGTAGGTTTTATTATGTGAGATGTGAGGATAGCGTAACCCTTTTTAGAAAGGATAACTTTGCCCCTTTTCATAGGTGACCCTGAGAACGACTATAGGCAAGTCCATGACTTAATAGTTTGTCAGTCAATTTATTTTTATTTTATTTTTTTTTGGTAGACTGATCGATGTGGGAAGTCTATGTGGGGATGTTGTTTTGTTTTATGGTCATATGTGAAGCTGATCGATGCAGGAAGCTTCTGAGAGTGTGTTGTTTATAGAGAAATTTGGGTATAGCCATCCTTCGAGGGAGTGGTCTATATTCTGCTTTTTATGTTTTGATGTCTTTAGATAGCTATCCTTCAAGGGAGTAGTCTATTAGTTACAGCAATTATGCAACTGTCCTTCAAGGGAGCAGTCTACATTGATAGTTTATGACCTTTGAATAGGTATCCCAGTTTTTATGTTTTTTTTTATGTTTTTTTTTACTGGACTTTTGGTCATGGACTTGGCTATAGAGGTTTGGAGGTTTCCCTTTTTATTAAGACAAATCATTCATGCTTTACAAAAGGGTTGACTAATGTTTGTAGGGAAAAAGGGTTGAAAGGAATAGGGATGAGGATGATGGGGGTTGCCCAAGGGATGAGCTCAAGTTAAACATCAAGTGAATGAGTACTTGATTAATAGTAAAATAGTCAAAGATGCAAGGCATTAAGGGGCTCAAGTTCTGGCCAGCCTTCAAGAGAAGATAAATGATAAGTCCCTGATCCATACTTGTGCGTTATGATATAAGGTCTAAGCCAATTAGGAGCAAACTTGCCTCGTTTACTTCTTTCCATATTTGTCACATGTTGGTTTTCTTTGAGGACAAGATCTCTGATTTTGAAATCTCATTCTCTCATACTTTTGTTATAGGCACGTTGGATGTGATTTTGGTAGATATGGAGATGGTTGAGGGCAGCAAGGTGACATTCGTCAAGTAACTCAAGTTGAGCCAACTGATCTTGATGAAAGTCATCATTAGAAAGTATGTCATGTAAAGAGATGCGTAAAGAAGGTATTTGTATTTCAAGAGGTAGGACATCCTCTGTTCCATACACTAAAGAGAAAGGTGTAGCACTCGTAGGGGTTCGGATGCTGGTGCAGTAGGCCCACAAAGTGAAAGGAATGTGAATGTGCCAATCCCTTCCAGTGTCATTAACCACCTTCATTAGAATTTTGGTTAAGATTTTGTTGGAAGCCTCAGCCTACCCATTTGCTTATGGGTAGTAAGGCAAGGAGAAGCTGAGCTTGATGCCAAATGAGTCACAAAGTTTTTGGACAGTTTTGTTTTTGAATGATTTGCCATTATTAGTGATGATCTTGTGGGGTACAATGAAATGACAGATGATGTGGGTGTTGATGAAGTCGACAATTTTGTCAGCTTTAGTGGAGATGAGGGGAATAGCTTCCACCCATTTAGTGAAGTATTTGGTTGCAGTGATAATGGATTGATGTCAAAGAGATGAATGAGGGTTAATCTCACTGATTAGATCTAAGCCCCATTGTGAAAAAGGCCAAAAATCCTTAGCGAATTGTAGAGCGTGGCTAGGGATGTGAAGTAAGTTAGCGTATTGTTGGCATTTGATACAATGCTGAACATAGTCGTTGTAGTCTTGGTGAAGAGTGGGCCAATAATAGCCTAGGCAAAGGATGCGCTTTGTAACTGAGTTACCACTAAAATGCCCTCCACAAATCCCATCATGGACTTGTTTGATAGCGTGAGATGTTTCATTGGAGGTTAGACATTGAAGAAGGAGGCCATCAAAACCTCATTTATACAGAAGACCCCCTAGCATAGTATATCAAGCTGTGCTTTTGATAAAATACCATTGCACATTGCTAGAGAGATCAGGGGGGACAATAAAATAAGTTAAGTAGTCCACAAGTTGTTTATACCAAACATCTTGTGGACTAGAGTCAATGGTGCTGACGAGGTTGATGTTAGTGGAGATATATGAAGGTAACGCCAAATGGTGTACCATGACATAAATTCTCGAAGAAGAAGATGAAAATGGAATGCATGAGGTGAGAGAAGCCATAGTATTAGCAAACTTATTTGTAGATCGAGGAACAATTTGCAAGAGGTAATGGTCAAAAAAATCTAGTAGGGTGTCAACATGGTGTTTGTACCTTTGCAAAACTTCATTTTTACAAAGATAGGAGCCATTGATTTGATTGATGACTAGTTGTGAGTCACCAAAGATGTTGATGGTCTTGATGCCTAAGAAAAGGGTGGTTTGAAGTCCCAAAATTAAGGCTTCATATTCAGCCATGTTGTTGGTACATTCAAAGTCAAGTTTGAAGGATAGGGGCATGGGCTCACCCTCATGAGGGATGAGAATGACCCCCGCACCCCCACCGTGTTGAAATTTAGACCCGTCAAAGAGCATTGTCATTTGATAGAAAATGTCATCGATGGATAATGTGGTGATGGATTCGTCAAGGAATTCACAGTGAGAGGGTTGGTTGTCAGGTAGAGGGGCTTCCGCTAGTTGGTTAGTGATTGTTTGCCCCTTTATAGATTTTTATTGGATGAATTCCAAATCAAACTTAGCAAGAAGCATGAGCCAATGAGCCATACGTTGGTTTTGGTATGGCTTGGAATGCATGTATTTTAGGGGGTTATTATGGGTGATGACATAAGTTTTGTGATTGAGAAGATAATGATAGAGTTTGGTAGCAACAAAGACTAATGCCAAACAGAACTTTTTAGTATGAGTATACTGAGTTTCATAGTCAATGAGCATTCGGCTTATATAATAAACCACCTACTCATGATGTTGTTCGTCTCGGTGTGTGATCATGGCACCTAAAGAATGATTGGTTGCTGAAATGTAGAGGTAGAAGTGTTTATCCTCTTTTAGTGGAATAAGGACTGGTGGAGAGACAAGATAATGTTTAAGGGCTTTGAAATCCTCCTGGCAATCCTTATCCCAATGAAAGGAGACGTCCTTCTTGAGGAGGTGATGAAAGGGTTGACATCAGTTGAAAATCTATGAGATGAAGCAATGAATAGATTGAAGCTTCCCTTGTAGGCTATGAAGTTACTTTAGATTGGTAGGTGGCAGCATCTTGAGTATAGCTCTTATCTTAGCAGGATCAATCTCAATGCCATGAAGGGAAATGATGAAGCCTAAAATCTTCCCAGAGAGAACCCCAAAGATGAATTTCTTGGGATTGAGTTGAATGTTGTATTGGAGGAGGCAAGTGAATATGATTTTGAGAATAGTTAAATGGTCACGGCAGAGTTTAGATTTCCCAAGCAGGTCATCCACATAGTCCTCCATGATTTTGTGGAGGAGATCATGAAAGATGTAGGTCATGGCATGTTGATATGTGGCACCCACATTTTTTAGTCCAAAAGGCATGACCCTATAGCAAAAATTCCCCCATGGGGTGATGAAGGTGGTCTTGTGTTGATCTTCTAGTGTAATCAAGATTTGGTTGTATCCTAAAAATCCATCCATGAGTGATAACATCTCATGACCGGCTGTAAGATCAACAAGTTGGTCGATGTTGGGTAGAGGAAAATCATCCTTTGGGTAGGCAAGGTTGAGGTCCTGATAATCAGTATAGATTCAGATCCCCCTAGTCACTTTTATGAAAGGGACAATGTTTAACACCCATTACAGATAATCAATGGGTTGGATAAAAGATACGAAAAGAAGATGTTGAAGCTCCTCTTTGACAAGGAGCAGGACGCGAGGATGCATCTTGTGAAGCTTTTTCCTGACAGGCTTAGCCTCTAGGTTTGTGACGATGTTATGGATGACAATGTTAGGGTTGATGCCAGGCATATCACTATAGGTCTAAGCAAAGGCTTTGCTATGATCTGAAAGGAATTTGGTATAGTTAATTTGTTCCTAGGCATCCAAAGATTGACCAATCTTTAAAACATGAGGAACATTGGAAGATGGAAGGTTAATGTCAATGGTTGATTCATTTAACATAACCTATGTTTTCAAAGGAAGGGATCGTTGGATGAAAGAGTCATCTGCACCCATGTAGGTGAGAATGGCGTCATCGTCTATGCATTGGACAGTGTTGATGGTATCAAATTCATCATCTATCATGTTTGGATAAATGAGAGGGAGAGACCTGGATACCCCACCTAGTTGATAGGTTAGGGGTTCTAAGCGAATGGCGTTTATGCAAAAAAAAAACTAGGAGGGATGGAAAACACCAACTCCATAGGTGAAGATGGGGGAATAGGTGAGTTTGGAGGTGATTGTTCTATGATAGGTTCAAGGTGAGGGTTTTTAGAAGTTTCAGTAAGTTCTTCAAAACCCAGGCCATGTCACTTCTTGGCATTCTTTATGGCCTCATCATTTGGTGGTTCGACGGGTTGGTGGGAGCCTTATTCGTAGTGTCCAAAGTCAAAGCCCTTCCATGCACACCTATAAAGATAGGTATGAGAAAATTTTGGGTTGCCAAGAAAAGAGAAGTCAGACATAAATAGTTGAGGTGATGAAAGAGGACTCCCATCAGTGGGAGCTCGATTTAGCCCTCCATAGATGAGATTTGTTTGAAGATTGGGAGGACCATAAGGGATGACCATTGCGATACAATGGTAATAGCTATGATTGTGATGAAGTTGTTCATACTCTTGAGGAGTCTGGAACATGGCCAAGGTGAGTAAACGATACTCCCCAAGTGAAAGACGTTGGAAGGTATCTTCCATAGGGTCTTTTGTTGTCACTTGAGGAGGTGGTGTGTAGGTGCAACCAGCATTTGTGTACTTGTTGAAGCTTCCACAAGTGGAGGTGGTGTTTGGGTCAATGTTTTTAAAGGAATGAGAACATCATTGGGTCGATAAGTTGTGTTGCATCTCTTGAAAGGGGAGGGGTCTGCGGGAATGACATGGACTTGACCGTCATGTTCAAATTTGACACAATGGTGTAATGTAGAAGGGACACAAGCCATGGCATGGATCCAAGGTCATCCTAATAACATGTTGTATTAGAAATCTCCCTTGATGATGTAGAATAGCTCTAGGATTATTCATGGGCCAACACGAATATGTAAGATGATGGTGCCAATGGTAGTGGTGGTGGAGTCATTAAAAGATTGAAGAATTGCATCAATTTTTGAGATACAATTCTTTGGGAGGGCTAATTGGTCATAGGCATGGGTGGAAATGATATTGATGCTAGTGCCCCCATCAATTATAACTCGCTTAATGCGAGTTCGATTAACGTAGGCTATGATGAAAAGGGTAGCATCCTGATCTTCCAAGTTGGAGGTAGGAATTTTAGAATCACTAAAGGTAATAGAGGTGATGGTGGGTAATGATTGGACTAAAGCAGCTAGTGGTTGGGGGTCCTTGGGTTGGACCTTTACTACCTATAAAGCTTTGATTAAATCTTGAAAAAGTTGTGGAGAGATTTGAATGAGGTCATATAAAGTCATCTTCATGGGAGTTTGGTGAAGTTGTTGCCTCTAAAGAAGTGGGTTGGGATGTACCCAAGATAGAAATCTTGGGTTTGGGTGGTTGAGCAGGTTTCACAAATGGGTAGGTCCAAGGAATAACAACTTTGTCTTTTGCTTTATCTTTTAAAGTTTGTGACCTAGTAGCCACATTGATGGTGTTAATCTTGAATAAAGGGGGTGAAGGAGGTAAAGGGACCATAGTCTAATGATGGGATTTTGATGAAGGTGAAGAGGTTTGAGAGACATGAGATGGTGTTGGAGATTTGTTGATAGTATCCTCAACAAAAAGGCTGTCTTTTTCCAAGTAATGGCAAATGACAACCTTGAGGGCACAACAATTTTTAGTGTCATGCCCAGGTGAGCGATGATATAGGCAGATTTTAGTGTCATTGAACCATAATAGTTTTGATTCGAGAGGTTGAAATGGTTTAATAGGTGGAAGAGTGATGCTAGAAGTTTTCAAAATTCGACGTAGTATCAAAGCATATGAACCCACTAAGGGGTCCGTGCTTGTTGATGCAGTAGGTGTTGATGACTTTTGTTTGGGAGTTGTTGAGGGAGATTTTTGTACCACCTTTTGGGTTGGTGGTGTGGCCACTTGTGTAGATGACACTTTCTTTGTGAGGGGTGCCAAATTTTTTAGAGGAGGTATGTTTTTGGTAGGTAAAGGGAGTAATGGAGGCAAATTGTTTTTGTTAGGTGTTGGAGTAGGGATTACTCCTATTAAGGTAGAAGGATGTGGGCCAAAAATAGAGGGCAATGATGATGGTGGAGGAGGAGTTCTCTAATGTGTTTTAGTAGCCTTCTTTAATACAGTATGAGGACCACTATTATGGGAGGCAAGATTCAAATCTACCTTCACTTGTGGGTGAGTGAGGTTAGATATGGGGCAAACACTGAGGGATTTAACTGGTGTTTGTATGGTGGATGTTTGTGAGGGTTTAGGTTTAGATGCGGATGGTTGAGATTTTGAATATTTGGAAGTAGAAGCCTAGTCCTCGTTGGAGACTTTAGGAGATTTTGTCGAAGGAGGGTCGTTAGTATGAGATGAAGTGGGATGTGTAAGATAAGGAGCTTTGAGTCACTCCCATAATGCCTCATGTTCTAATTTCCTCAAATGGAGGAATCCTAAGTTTTTAGCTAGTCGAGAGAATGGTTTGGAAGATGTTAGGCGAGGATTTATAATTGGTTTTTCAGAAGATTTGGGTGGTTGCAAGAGTGGAAATGTGTTAGAAGTAGCAATCTCAGGCAAAAGGTGAGAGAGAGCCATTACTAGATCATCTTTAGTTGAAGTAGGTGAAGAGACAAGTTCTTTTCTCAGTGGAGAAGGAATTGGAGAATGGGGTTCTTCGAGAGGGAAGAGGGTAGGGATGATTGTACCTTCTACTTGTGGGTGAAGATTAGGAAAGGTATGGTCCTCCATTGGTAGTAGGAAGGATGAAGGTGGGGCTAGTGGCATTGGTATGGTTAAAGTGTCCTCCAATATAAGAGGGGTAGATGGAGGACTATTAGGAGAAGAAGGCTCTTCTTCCTGTGGTGGAGGGATAGGTTGACTAACCTCTTCAGTTTGTGAAAGAGGTTGGTTAGGGACAAAAGGTGAAACCATATCGACCATGCGTATATTACACTCTTGGGGGTCTTCGACTGTGGTCTGAATGTTGTTTTGGCTAGGGGAATGGTTAGGAAAAGGTTGTCTAAAGATGTCTATGTTTTGGTTAAGTGGCGCATTTGGGTTATCCAAGACAAGATCACCTTTGTCTAGCATATCTTGGACAATGTTCTTGAAGATTTTACAATTGTCTGTGTCATGGCCTTTGACACGGTGATAATTACAAAATTCATTCTCCCTATACCATGCAGGGATGGCACGCGAGGGATCAAATTAAGGTGGTGGTTGAATTTGGGGGAGGTTGAGGACTCCCTGTTTGAATAGTTTATCCAACACAGAAGCGTATGACTCTCCAATTAGAGTGTATTGACATTGTATATACCATTGTTAGAATTGTTTTGTGATGTATTCTGATGTGGAAGGTTGAGATGGGTTAGTTGTTGAAGGTTGAGATGGGTTGGTTGTTGAAGGTGATGGTCTAAGGACTATAGCATTAGCCGATCCTTTGGACTTGGAGTGAGAAGAAGAAGGTTTGGAAGAAGAAGGATCATTGGATTTTGTGTTGTTATTTTTACTACGTAGTTTGACTTTATCTTCTTTGATAGCATAAAGTTCAAGCTTCCTAGCCATGGTGAAAGCTTCATCAAATGTGCAGAATGTTTGGACCCATAAAGTAGATGAGATGTGTTTGGCACACGCTTGTGAAAAGAGCTCAATGAGCTTAAGTTGAGGTAAAGAAAAGGAGAGTTGGTTGATTAAAATTCTCCATCGAGTAATGAAATCAGCTATTAATTCATCATCAAATTATCTAATAGAGTATAGGTATGTGATGGAGACCCTTTTAGTGATGTTGATTGAGAAGTGGTCAAGAAATAGTTGAGCTAGTTGAGTGAAGGTAAATAGAGAGTGACTGGTAATAGAACTATACCAATCGAGGGAAGCACCAGAAAACGACATGGGAAATGTGCATAGTAATAATGCATCATCATGTGCTATAAGGTAACAAGCATGTTGAACGCTCGTAGATGTTGATGTGGGTCCTCTTTACTCTGAAAGTGAGTAAACTTGGGAAGTTCCCATTGACTAGGATATGGTCAGATTGGGACTAAAGGATGAATAGGTTCATTATAGATTTGTTCATATGAGAGAACATTTATTGAACCCAAAACAGATGTCTCAAGATTAGACACCTTATCCATCAACATCTTGATTAGATCGGTTGATGGATTTGTAGGTGGGGTGCCCCCTAGGTTGTAAGGCATTTGGAAGGTGTTAGGTGGAGTGTATGACATAGTTGGTTGCACTTGTATAGGTGCAACATATTGGTAACTAGTCATAGGGACTGATGTTGAAGTCAAGGGTGGTTGTGTCATGAAGCTAGAGGGCACAACTTGACTTGATGTCGCCAAAGGTGGTTGGATGGTGGCAACACTAGCCGAAGGATAAGTAGTCACTCTTGTATTTATGGGTGCAAGAGTAGGTGGGATGGAGACAATTAAGTTCTGGAATGGTGTAAGACTTTGTTGAATGGTTTGTGGTTAAGGGGGTATAGAAACCCCAATGGAGGTAGGTCCAGAAATAGAAGGAGAGGCCACACTTTTAATATTGATCATGGTCGGGTTGTTAGTTGAGGCAATGGCCTGGGTGACCATGGGTTGGGTTACGGATGTTGTTGATATGATTTTCATTTCAACTAAGGAAGTTGGCATCCCATAAACTGGGTTGCCTAAAGGATCTCACGTTGACTTCTCATGAGATAGTGCTAAAGAGCCTTGACATTGAGGTCAAAGAACCTTTCAAAGTCTTGATCCCCTTTAGGAATAATTAGATGTTGAGTTGGGGTTGGTTAGATAGGAGTACATGCAGTTTCTAAATTATACTCCATTTGGAGACTTGATATAGAAGGCAAAGGTGGGAGTGGTTGTTGCCTTGCATGGTCAACAAGAGTTTTATCTTGACTACATGTCAAAACCATTCAAGGCCAAATAGGTTCAGGTTCTAAAAACTATATGTTCCAGCCTCAAAAAACTAGAATTTGTTTTTAACAGCAAAAAGGTCAAGTTTTTAGCTTACTATTTGAGAAGAAAAATTTTTGACAGTGACCGACGTCGGTAGAAAAATTGATGTCGGTGAAGTAAGTTTTTTGATGTCGATCAGATAACCAATGTCGATGAAGATCAGTTGCCGACATTAATGGAAAAACTAATGTTGATTACTGTGTATTTCTAGAAACTCAAAAAACTGAAAGTTTTTGGAAGAAAGAAGAAAGTTTGAGTTGTTTTTAGATCTCAGAATGCGACCTCACCAGCTCAAAAAATTAGATACAGATAGAAAAATAGATGATGGCAAGAAATCACTAAATGTTAATTCCTAAGAATAAATTTTAGAGTCGTGGTGGCTTATGCCTTAGAAGAATATGTTTGGGAAGTTGGGCTTTTAGAATGGGTCCTAAAGAGGCAGTCTAAGGTTGGTTTCGGGTTATGTTTTGGTGCTCACAAGTATATGTTAGGTTCTGTACGTGGCTTGGTGCTAGGAGCTTTCTCCCCTCACTTCATGAGCCCAGAGACAAGCTGGGTCATTTAGCCAATATATACTTCCCCTAGAGTTTATACTCTGCCAGAGAACAGAGTGGGTTCTCCCCTTGGTAGTGAAGTCCAAGTAGGATTACCAAGAAGGGTAAGGTATCCACTAGGTGATGAAATCCTAGTCGGACCTTGTCTCGGGTATGTTTAGATGTTTGATTTTGTGAATGTGGTCAGGTTGTGTAACATATGTGCACTACAATTTATTCATAATGCATTTTTAATTACTAGATGAGAAGGCTAAATATGCATTCAAATAGGAATGAAATGTAATATATTTTAACCCAAATTGAAATGTTTTTGTTCAGATGCAAACAATTGGGAAAAGGTTAAGAGCATGAATTTCACTACTCTAAGATGCAGAAAAGAATTGACAAGAAGAAAAAGTTCTTTTTAACTTGTGTTAATGGTGTCTTTTCAAAATAAGGAGATAGAAGAAGGATACAAGGAGAGAAAATTTCCTAATGCACCTATATGAAAGTTTGCCTTTAGAAGAAAAATAAATGAACCCAAGGAAAACTCCAGGGTCCCACCGGGTGTGCCAGAATGTTTCTACTCATTTTCGCTTGTTTACATTCAAAATAAATAAGAAACTAAGGGATAATGGTCAAGGGTTTGTATGTACCCGAATGAAGCTACACACCATATCCAAATGATTGAAGGAGCTCCTCTTTGGCTATGGAGGATGACACCTGTAGATAAGAAAGACTTAAACAAAGAAAATGTTAGATAGATATATGGTGGACTGCCAAGCAAAGCTCGATCTCAGAAGTGCAAAGACTTCTTGGAGGGATGACAGTCCACTAGTTGATAAAAAGAATGTCAGATAAAGAGAAATAATGAAAGACTAAGAAACAAAAAGTAGATAATGCGTACCTATATTTTACTGTAAGTCTCCCACAGTTATCGATGCCAGTTAGTCTGTCGTCATCGATTGGTCAATGTTGCAGATGTCGATTAGGATGTCGATGTTGGTAGGGGCAATGGGCCTTGATGCTGATGTTGGTAGGGGCAATGGGCCTTGGACAGGTTTCAGGGTATGTCTATGGTCAATAGAATGGTCTAGGAGATTCAAAAGGGTTGTGCAGGGATGCAGGACAGTGGACAGAGTCTTAGGAAGGACAAAGGTAGGGGACAGGTTGTTAAAATGTGTCGGGATAAAAGAAAGGCTTTTCAGCCTCTCCAAGAAGAAAGTCGGATTTGGTCTCAATAGTACTCAAAAATAGCCAATGGACTAATTACCAATGCATTTTAAAAATACTGAAATATAAACTAGAAGAATACTTAGCTCTTGGTGGAGAACCAGAAGTGTAGAAGACTTGTTCCATTATGGCTGATGTAGGAGACCTCATGCAACATTTGAATCTAGTGTGGAGTGAATTCTGTAGAGTTTCTTAGCCTGGAGAGTGATGATAGAATGTTGATGCCTCATCCTAAAGCCTACCTTTGATGTTTCAGAGTCTGGGAGAGAAAGAATTCAGATCTGAGAGCAAGAGAATTCACCTTTTAGGCTGTAGTCGAGGTCGGAATTTAGTTTTAAGCAACCGATGTCGGTGATACCACCCGTGTCAGTCGACTGTTAATCAATGTCGGCAGCTAGAGAATGGGAAAAAGGCTATTTTTAGCCTTTTGCCCATTCTTCCATCTACCAAGTTTGGTTGTCATTGTTAAACAATCCAAAGGCAGGTTTAATAGGCATGAGAAGTAGCGGGAGAGTTAAAATTAGGTCTTAGCTAATTATGATTAGTCATAGGGTGATAAATGGCCTAAGAGCTAAGAATCCAAGGTGAGGTGTCTAGGGGGGATTATTAATTTAAAATAAGTATTTTAAATTAATAAAGTATATGTTAGGCATGTTGAAGTTAGAAAGGGACCAAGGAAGGGTTGACACTATTTTGGTGTCTACAGAAGTGTCCATCTAAGTCATAAAAGTGGCATGATACTCCTCATTCTAGCTTATAAAAATGATTTCATGATTTAGACCTATTTGAACATCCAAAAACTGATTAGGGATAGGTATGATGATTGTAATTAAGGTTAAGTATTTTAGACATGCCTCTCCATGCATTGGTTTTAGTCTTAGTCATTTAGAATTATCTAAAAGCAATCCATAATCATCTACAGTCTAAAAATCTATTCCTTTATGCACTCGGCACACTTGGCCTCCAAAAAGGCATTATTTTTCCATTAAAATCCATGGGAGGGAGTATATGACATGTTTTAAGACCCTTTAATTCCTTAGAGCCATCAGTAACACCTTAAAGTCAGTCTACTTAAAGTTTTTTAACCCTTCTCACTATTATGTCCACTATGCCAATTTTGACTGGCTGAGATGAATCAACTAGTTGAGGCACTTATTAGTTGTTATAAGGAATTAAATTTACATTTGGAGTTATTTTAAGTCCTAATATTCCCTTTAATTTGATTATCATGTCTTAGAACCTCCTAAAACTTGTATAATGCACAAAACTATCAATAAAATCTTTTTTTCACTCCATCCATATATTTCCATAAAACTAATCATAATTAGGAGTATGTTGAGAGAGTCTCCTACAATTTTCAATCATCATCCTATTCAAACTATGCCATTAGATTATCTTTCCAACCTCACTTCTCTAAAGTAGTCACTAGTAAGGGTGTATAAGGGTTTTAGCCTATTTTGACTCTTAATCTTTGTTCATAAAGTCCTAACATTTAATTTGTAGAAAAATTACACTAATTTTATTTTTATGACCCCTACTAACTTCCCCAAACTCATTTTTCCTCCATGCAAATCCTCCAAGAAGATATGAGCACTCCAACTTAGCCTATCAAGCTCTTCCCTTGCTTTACATAGGCCTAATGTTACATTTTGGGCCAAAAATGGATTATTTATGGATTATATACCTTTAAAAACATTTAAAATATCTTATATTACCTCATAAACATGTCCCAATGGGTTGGAATGAATATCTCATGCTAGAAGTGTGAATGACCCTCATTTGGATACTAGGCCTAAACCATGTCCAATAGGCTTGCCTGCAACCTTTATGTTTTAGATCAGCCTATTTGAATTATTTGAATTAAATAAGCTTTATAACCTCTGTAAATACTTCAAAAACATGACATAATCGATTATAATTCTCATCTCATGTCAAAATTGGAATTGGCCCTCTATTTAGCCTCTAGGCCTAAAAATGCCTAGCAATCTTGACTACAACTCTAAGGGTTTAAACCTCCCTATTGGGTTTCCTTCATCTATGATTGGTATATAATTTTGGCTTTTATTTACCTCATATTTCCATACCTTTTTTAATGGTATCTTTGTCTTTTGGTTTACTCCTCTTACCCATTCTTCTAAACCTACCAGTTTAAGCCTAAGGGAAGTGCCTTCTATCTAAAAAAAATAGAGGGATATTACACCATTTTTATAACCAATAAAATTTTCATGGTATTATTAAAGTCTTAAGTGTTATCTACACAAATTTCCAACCCTCTATTAGGTCATTTTACCTCCAAAGGCTCTAAAACCCAAAATAGACCATGAAAAGTAATATTGTGTATGCAGGATTTTCATAAAGACTATACTCTACCTATTTGAGGATCCTTATTTGCTTGTATTTTCCATTTAAAAATCCTCATTATATCATGTAACAATATTAATTTTTCCTTAGTTTTTTTATCACTTCAACTTTTCATATCCTTCCCCCTTTCCATGCAGGTTGGACTCACAAACTGTGCTTAAATTCTTGACTATATTCTTGCCCTTAAGGGGACATCTGTAGCTAAATCTATGTGTTTTAGCTTGAGAAAAACATTTTCCAACCTCCCCTAAGTCTCTTTTAATCATTTATTACTTATTTTCACTCTTTCTCATGCAATTTAAGTATCAAAATATCACTCTCTAGCTCATTGTCTGTCTGTTACAGCTGACTGTACTTTTTACTTTGGATAGGGGACACCTATAGATTACTTGCATGGATTAGGAATGAGATAATTTTTAAAACGTCCTTGATATTTATTTGTAGTCACTTATTACCTACTTTAATCTATTTTTCCTATGTTTTGATACATACACATCAAGAACCATCACCCCTTAGTTCATTGCCTTTCTCAATCAACACAATCAATTGTGTTGGGCAAAATGAAACCTATAGGTGTATTTACACATTTGGAACCTAGGTGTAACATTTAATATCTCCTTAATAGTTTTTATTATCACACCAATCCATATCCAAACCTTATCACTCATGTTCATGCCATTCAATCACCTTGATTAGGTTCATCGTCACATCAATCAACTATAGGTGTATGTTTCAAGGTTGAGATACTTGTAGGTACTTGTTAGATCTTAAGAAATCACCATTTAAATATTATTTACAACCTTTATATCATGTAATTTACTTTCACCCTTATCCCAATTTGATATTTCCAATACTTAGGTCCACTTCATGAATGCAGTAAGAGTTAAACCCTTATTATAGGTCAACCTCTTGGTAAAAGGAAACCTGTAAGTGAGCATAAAACTCAAAACATGGTATTAAAACCTCCTTATATGATTATTATATAATTAATTCTAACTTTAACCATTTATAAACACTCACATATGGGGGCATAGTCTAATTTTCAACTTTGGGTTAAGCCGTGAAAGAGGCAATATGGTTGTAGGTGACTCTACTTATGCCATTTGTATGGACTGACTCATCCTTAGTGGATGGAAAACACTCTTATATTACCAACTTGATGCTTTTACATAGAAATTATATGTTAGTGAAACAAGTCAATCCAACCTAATATTAAGCACCAAATCTACTCATTAGGCCTAGAACTTGTTATCAACTCATCTTATTGTAGATAACACTATGGAATTTTAGTATTCAAAGAGCAACTTGAGGGCTTTCAAAAACCACTCTCCTCAACTCAAAAACCTATCTTATTTTTAAATTTGATATACCTATATGTAATCTTGAAAAAAAACTTACTTTTAAGTCCTGTAACTCAATGCAATCATGTATAAGGACACCCAAAAAAGGGCCTGAACATCTATTTTGATAGTTTTGGGAATTTGCCCCAAAGTCTCACAAGTTTGCTCCAAGACCATTTTTATTTATCTAGTTTCTCCAACCGACTTAAAACTTATTCAAAATGATGACTAGTCATGTTTAAACTCTCCAAACATCAGAGAATGCTCAAACACACATTTCATGCTCCTCCAAGAAATGGCAGGTTGTATAATTATTATAGATAACCATTTTGTGCATTTACTTACTCTCTTAGCTATTGAAGTCATTCCTGAAGTTGGATATGGAATTTAAGATGAATAAAGGTAATATATTGGAAATAATACATCACTTCAATTTATTTTGGAACCATATCACAGAAGAAAACTCCAACAATTGAAAGAAATGACTACAACTCCACTCCACTCCTTGCAAACTAAATTATTTGAGATATTAAATCCTTTCCAAAAGAGAAAATAATAATGGATAACATGAGATAAAGGAATAAAAATAATTTTTAACTAAAATTATCAATTGTAATGTATGGACTTGCCCAAACAAGAGCAAAACCTACAGGATGTATAGATTATCAAGTAGGAAAAACATGGTTAACTTCATGAGGATGGTTCATAAAGAACTGGACACCATTTTTCAAAATCCTATAATGTAAATTAATCTATATGAGTTTAATTTCACCTCCCAAAGGTGTTTTACCTATAAGTTCTCTTACTATCCATACCAAGCACAAACCTATAGACTAGTTTTATGTGTCTAGAAGGGTGAAGAAGGAGCAGAATGGTTTTAGCTCAAAAATGGAACTTTCAAAGAATTTAAAACATGGAACTGAGATTTAGGAATCTAAAGAGACATTATATTATCTTCTCCCACATGGCACACTTCCCCATGGGTCGTATAAGTACCAAACTTTCCTTTTTTCTCAAGAAAATTGCCCTTTCTTCTGAAGAACCTATCACTTTTTAGTTATGATAATTGATTAAGACCTATTAGGACACATGGGATGTGACATCATATTTTTAAATCTTCACATTTATCAAAAAGGTTGTACAACCTATTAATTGCTCTATATGACCCCAAAATGACTCAAAATGATAAATGGACTAAAAGACTAATTGACCAAGGCTAGTATGATATGGAATAACATCAAAAGACATATAATACATCCTATGACATAATATTATACTCCAAAAAACACATAAAAATCAATTTTTTACCTATAAGTTCCCTAGTTTGACCTGTAAGGTCAAATTTGGTCAACAAATTGGTGACTCATAGGGGTAGTATGCCTACTATATTAAATAGACTAGTAGCCTTATTAGTCCATTAGGCTTAAGGATTCATATAAAGTCTAAAACAAAACAAGGAGACCTTTAACCATTGACCACAAAATTTTATCAAGAGAAGACCACTTGACTACCTCAACCACACAAAGCAAAGTAAACACACTATAAAGACACACATGTGTTCAAAGCCCTTAGGAAAAATAGGAAACAAACAAATATATAAAACTAAAAATCAAGCATACCTCTCTTTCTAGGTTCAAAAAGAAAGTTTATTACATCTCCTTCTTCATGAGATGAATCATGGTGCCAAGCATGTTGATCTTTTTATTGAACATTTGATGGATCAGACCTATTTCACAGCACTTCAATTTCTATGCTCTCAAGTAGATCATCTTAAAATAAGTTACCAATATAAATATATTCCTCTTCGACTTGTACACATACCTCATATTGTTGCCCATTCTTCATCTCATAACCAAATTTAATCTTCTTTGTAGGCATGGTTTCAAGAAGTATGATTTCTTATTCTTTAGGAGATTGAGGCCAATAGAATCTTGTTTTGATCTCCAAAGGCTGATGTGAAATTTTATCTTGCTCATATATGACATTTTGGACAATGTCATCTTTCTTACCATCACTTGAAATCAAATATAATGAAATAGTAGACCCCTTGAGAGACTCAAACTCATTGTAAATGTTTTCAAACTACTACCATAAGTCCTCATCTTCTTTTTAATCAGCATCATGAAGGGGAATAATAAGGGAAACTCCTTCATCTTCTTCTTTATAACCCAAAAGTACTTCTTCCAAGATTTTTTATTCAACATAAGGAAGGCATTCTTTATCATCAACCAAACAAGAAGACTCAACACAAGGACTCACCTCTTCTTCAACAATTATGACTTCTTGAAGAATTTAAAATTTCATCTTAGCTATCATAGTCTAATCTTGGTTCTCAAAGGTTGTAAGATCCTCCATATTGGTGATGCTAAGACTAGGCATCTTGAAATCTAGTGACCTAGCCCAATAAAGTTACTAAGGAGTTGCAATTTATTCAAGTAAGAGTTCTGAATTTTCCTCAACTAATTACTCCTCTTTAGGTTCCCATACCATAGGTCCATCAAGGAAAAGGGTGATGGGGTGAGGACAAGATGAACTAGTTGGTGGAGTGGAACATAGGATTCAAAATCATATTGAGAATGCATTTTAGGGGATCCTATTAGAAGCTTTTGAGGAACGGGAGGTAGACCTTGGGCTAAGATATCTTTGTTGTCTTCCTTCCACTTAACAATCACTTCATTCAAATATAATTTATCTTGAGCACTTTCTTGAGGGAGGTTAGATGGGGTGTGTTTAGGCATAGGATATTCTTTTGGGTCTAAACCTTCCATCACACATTGACTTAGCAATTTCATCCTTGAATCTAACTCTTCAATTTTCTTGATTAGATTCTCTTGGAAAAGTCTCTCTTGAGTTTCATAGGAATCATCATGAGAATAAATAATACAAGAAGGATGACATAAAACACAAGAATCTACTTGAGGAAGGTTGGGAGGGACTTGCAAAGGATCAACTTCATTCTCAACTTCACACTCTTTAACAATTATTCTATCTTCTTTCTTTCCCCATAATTCCACTATCTTAATATAGCTTAGGATGTTAGGATTATAAGTATTTTCTTGAGGTGGTGGTGTAATTTGAGGAGTGGATGAAGTGTTGAAGGAAATTGGAATCTCATTAGTCTTGGATTCTCCACCTTGTCTCCAAATTTTAATCTCATATATAGGGGTATTTTCTTGAGGTAGGTATGTAATGGGAGAGGGAAATGAGGGCTTGAATTCCACTTCATTTGCTGATAACATGGACTTATTCATTTTCTTATTGGCCAAATTAGTCTTCCTATCAATATTAGCTTTAAAAACAAGGTTTCTCTTTTCAACTGTCTCTTCTAATTGATGGGGAAAAAGATGACTTTGGTAAGCTTGATTGGGCTCATGAATAGGGGTCAAATAAGATTAGTAGCAATCTTTGGGAAGTGGATATGAAGGTTGATAGGCTTGGTGAGGCTGCCTTGCATGAATCCTTAGTTTATCCTCTAAGGAATAAATCAAGCCACTCACATCTAGCATCTCACTTGTGAGCCTTTGCCAATTATCCCTCTCAATAGGTGCCCATTCTCTTTTGACTAGCTCTAATGCATTTCTCACCTTTTGAATAAGATAAATAGGAACCTCTTGACCATATCCCCTTTATGTGTCAATATCTAGAATATACCTCTCATATCTCAAAAGATTTTTCTTGAAAGTGGAAATGGACTAATTAGAGAACTGGCTAGGTTGACTAGGAGGAGCAACACATTGAGAAGGCTGGCTATATGACTGATACACTTCAAAAATGGGTTGATAAACTTCATGTTGGAGATGGTACACTTCATGTTAAAGATATTAAGGATCATGATATGGTTTATTAATAACTTGTTCTTGTTGATATGGAATGTTATAAGCTTGAAATGTCTCACCAACTTGTGTAAAATAGTACTCAACACTAAGGTCAACCATGAAATTCCATTAGGAAGCAATAACATGAGGAATGATCATCAAAAATATTCAAAATAAATACCTAGGTTACTTGAATAACTAATGTAACTTACCTAAATCAATAATTTTGTCAACATTACCTTCATTACATCTAGAGGGGAAGATGCAACTCCAAAAAATTTGTCATCAAAGAAAAGACAAATATCCTCAATGGTGTCATCTAGATTTGAAATATGAGACTCTAAAAACAAAGAAGAGATGTTAGGTAAAAAAGTGTCCAAGTAAGATGAATCTAAAATACATGTAATTTTATTTTAAAGATTCACTAGAATCTCTCAAAAGAGTAACTCCAAACTCTATACTATCAATAGGGGAAGGTGGAATCTCAGTGCATATCATGTGACTGCATTGTACATCCCATAAAATATCCTACTTTAAAAATCAAATTTGTGATGGATCTATAAGAGAAACATCATGTATTATAATGAATGTATATTATATAATAGGATATCTAAGGTCTAATAGAGTCTCATCCTATATTGGTGGCTCTATGGAAGGAAGATCACTATCCATCAGGTATGTGTCATCATAAGAAATAAAAATAGGAGGAGTGATATAAATATTAGTAGGATATCTAAAAAAGAGTATAAAGAGAGATCCAAACATTGTATGGAAACTCTATGTGATCCACATGTTGGTGTATATCTCATAAAATGTTCATTAATAAGTGACCATAGACATAGTCACAAGAGTTGGCCTAGTCATTATATTGACTTAGGCCTATGGGAGCAAGAATCTATCCATAAAGAAATAGAATAAGGTATTATTCCATGAGAAATCATTCTATGTACATCCATAATGAAGCATAGTTATTATTTATAATAATAACCACTGGAGTATAATTAGATATCCTCATATGATATCTCCCAAGTGGAAATAGGTGATTCTATATTACCACAAGTAACCATACACGCTCAATGTGATGGATGTCAGACTTAGCTAAAAATTCATCCAAATGAAAAATGTATTCAATAGTCACTAAATTTCCCCTAATATTGTATAGGTTATCACTTTATAATTGAGTTTGTATATAATCATCACATTTAAATGTGTATACAATCAACACAGATATAAAATAAACACGTGTGTAAAAGAGGAAAAGAAAATTAAACCTCCCCTAAAATTACATAGGATAAATTTAACAAGGCTTGAACATAGTATAAATTTGTAGAACTCAAAAAAACTCACACTTTCAAAAAAAAACCCTTGAAAAGGATATAAAGGCTCAAAATTATGTGAGTTTAAAATTATTAAAAAGTTCACCTTGGAAGATTAATATTTTGTGTTTTCAAAATTAATATTTTTGGCTTGCAAAATAATTGACTCGACTTTTAATGGAAAAATTAATCCCCTTGGGTTGGTTGTGACCAAGGGCTTAATTTTCATGTGACTAGGGGCTAAGGGTGAGGATGGGTGTTTGCATATGAATAGTGATACACTTCACTCCATTGAATTTGATGTGCTCTCACAAGTTGCATAATCCAAACAAATGAGTCACGTAGTCCAAGAAAGGTTTTGCCAAGAACTAGGTCACTATAATTCATAGGTACAACTCACTAATAGGTATAGATAGTATAAAAGCATATTGTAAGTCATATAGATTAGCTCATCATTCATTTGATTGTAAGTACAACAATACTCATATAGAGAAGGGTGTGTATTTGACCCAAATCATCATCGATGGGTTGAACTAGTAGGATAAATTAGGCACATCTAAACCAATAGGTATATGGCAAAACCAACATGGTGCAGGTAAGTTGAAATAATAGGTCATAATTGAAAGGTTGTCATGAGCATAATTTGATGCAAATAAATAACATGTCCATTTGAATTGTAGAGTCAGCCAAAACACTGAACCTTCACATAATAAACTCATATCTAAAAAAATTGGTATGACTTATTCCAAAAGTAGTAAAGACCCATTAGGTTTTTATAAAACCCCAGAAAACTTTTCTTTCTTCAGGTAGTAGATAGTATGGATATAAGTGAAATATTTAAAAATGCCTTCAAACCCTTCAAAATGATCAAAAATAGCTCGTCACAAAACTATGTCACGTTTACAACCCATCATAGGGTTTTGACATCTTTTAAATCCAATGGCATTGTCTATTTTTCATCTGCATACTTTAAATGTATATATTTACACATATTTCCTAGAAACCCAAAAACCCCTTGAAAATAACTAAGATCACGAAGAACACCAAGAAGGAGATAGAATGCAAGTGAGATCATAACATAATTGATGGCATTCATCTACCAGCACTTCTTTAATACCATTTCATAGTGGGCCACACTTTAGAGGATCAATAAATATATAGGATCGAATGCATGAAAATTATTTTATATGGAGTAGTGAAATCATGAACACATGAGAGGAAGAAACTTCACAATGTGCAAGAGAATTCAAATTCAATAACATTCTTGGTTAGTTCTAGATTAATTAGCTAAATAGTTTTAGTAAAGGTACATATATAGGTAGAATATAGACATGTATTCACATCCTCATGAATGTGTGATTATCTTCCCCAATTACCTATATAAAACACCTTAGTGATACCTAAGCAAGATAATTAGACCATGTGGGTAAAACCACATGGTGGGAAAAATATTACACCAACACTTTGAAATCTTCTTGATTCATTGATGCCATTATCATAAGATAAGATACCACCTACTAGTCAAAAATCTACATAAAAAACATTAAATACCATTTTTTCATGTTAATTAATGTAAATTTTCCTTCCATAAAATTGTTTCAATTTCTCAATACATAATAATTATGACAAGAAATGTAAATAATGTGAACACATTTCTAAACTTAGCATGAACACACTTTTGAACTTATCATACACTTCTTACATATGGATTGTTACAAGATGTATGGTTTGCATAATTCATTCCCACTTTTTAATTTAATTTTTTTCATAATTTATTTATCTAGTGAAATGCATGTTGCAGCCATTATTTTAGTTTTTCAATAATACATCATATTTGAAACTTATATTACATATAAATTAGGTTCATTTACTTTGTGTATAAAGTATCATCATATATATTATAGAAGTTGCATGGTTTAAACTTATTTTTATATGATGATAAATATGATAATATCCCATTATTTTCATGATATAATGAGATCACTGACACTTCGGCGACATAATTTGTTTTCACATAGCATCTTGCTCACAAGTTCTTATTAATTTTATATACATATTTATTCATAGCAACACATAGATCCTTACTTTAGACTTAGATTACATTTATATACATATTTACTTTCATATCATAAAGTTTATTTTTAATTTATTTATCTGATATGGTTTTATATGTGTTTGAGTCTAATATCCACTTGAATGATAATCCTTATATGCACCCTAACTTATAATATTTCTACACCATCATATCATGTAATTTATCCTTACGTGTTTAGCTAAGGCACAAAGAAAAGTAACTAGGTTGGGTTAGGGTTAGTTAGTAATGGTGATTCTAATTATTGTCTCATGTGCATACCTTTGCACACATAATAGTAATTAGAGTATGTTTTACACTTATCCTAGAATCACATGGAATTAAGCAACCATTTATAGGAACAAAGAGCATAGAAAAATTACTTTACCAAAGTATCCATTATTTAATTAAGGCATCATTAACTATAATAACAATATTAGTTTGATCCCATTAGCAATATTACATGGATGTAAAAAATAATAAAAATATTAACAATAGTAGAAAATACAATATTTTTTACATTTCAAGCCATGATTACATGGATTACAAGGTTATCAAAGTCACTTAACAATATTACAACCAAGCCATACTATTTCTATCCTCACTTAGAAAACATTCCTCTTTTATCTCAGATATTTGTCAACAACTCAATATCACTTTGTTATGTTCAACCTCTCTCCCTTTACCTTCCTAGGTCTTTATGTTTTATAGGTTTCCCAAAGGCTCTACATGTTAGTAGGTATCTCAGCTTTCATTAATCATTAGTTATTGCATTTATTGTCGACTTGATAGTTAATGTATTATTCCACTTGAGGTTACCTACCTCATTATTTACCATCACTTATCATCTACTTGTCAAGATATAACAACAAGCAATAAGTTTTATCATTTAAGCATGTCGATGAGCCTTAATGTTGAACCAAACAAAGAAACACTAGCATTGAACTTGTGCAACCTAAAACAACTGTCTTCGAATAGCGAAGAAAGAAGGTGAATAGTTTTGGCCTATGGGAAAAAATTGGTCAACAAATGGCGACTCATAGAGGAAGCGTGCCTGCTATGCTTAAATACCAACTACCTTGAAAATCCATTGGGCATGGAGTCAGATAGTAACTTTGAGAATCAGCAACAGCTCTGTTAAAACTTGGAAATAGTTACATAGATCTACCCCCAAAGAAAAGAAAACACACGCAAGACTAAGAAAACTACTGCTTGTGCAACAACACTAAGGGAAAAATAGGAAAGAAAATAAGGGAAATATGTACAAGCAAACCCAAAAATTAGTGGCAAAATTTTAGATGTATCACATTAACTGGGATATGTAGTTCTTCAACGGCCAACCTAGAAAGTTAGAATGCATTATGCTGCTTGCACTGAGTGATCATGTAAGGACCACTCCATAGGGCATCAAATTTTGCATGCTTTCTGGGCTTAACTCGATCCTCATCCCATTTCAAGACAATGTCTCCTTTAGAGAAATATTTTGATGAAGATTTCTTGTCGAAGTGTCTTTTTACTTGCTATTGGTGACTAGACATAGAAGCCATGGCATGGTCCCTTATCTCTTGGAGCTCCATTAGCTCACACAGCCTAACCTCCATGCTGGTTCCTTCTTCTAACTATAGTTGGTGGGTGAGATCCAATGCTGGCAGTTCAAGTGTGATGGGAAGCCTAGCTTCTCTTCCATATATGAGTGTATATGGAGAATTTTTGATTGATCTCTTCAGAGTGATTTGGTCAGCCCATAGAGCTGTCTTCAGCTTGGCATGCCAAGTTCTCTAATTTTCTTCCATGGTCCTCTTTATAATTTTGATCAAATTTTTTTTGGTGGACTCAGCTAGCCCATTCCCCTACAGATAATAATTTGATGAAGTGCTAAGGTATATGCCATACCTTAGCGCTTATTCACTTGTTTTAGCTCCCAAAAAAGCCAAGGTGTTATCTGAGATTATGGTGGCTGGAACCCCAAATCTTGTTATCAGGTCTTGATAGAACTCTAGGACTATGCTTTCATTCACCTCCTTTAGAGCAATGGCCTCCACCCACCTAGTGAAATAATCCATAGCAGTCAGCACCCACTTGTGCAAAGCACTGGAGGGAGGATTGATCATCCTTATGAAATCCAGGCCCCAGTGCATGAATGGTTGCTCAACTTGAATGGGCTGTAGAGGCATGGTAGCCAATCACTATTTTTTATCAAAAAGTGCACACTTCTAGCACTTTCTTACCCAGGCATGGGTGTCCTTGAAAAGAGTAGGACAAAAATAGCTAGCTCTCATTATCCTTGCTGTCGTAGCTCTAGGGGCAAAGTGACTACCTGTTGATCCATCATGGAACTCAGCTAATACCTTATCAGCTTGGTTCAGGTCAATGCACCTTAGGAGGACCCCAGAGAATTCCCTCTTAAACAATACTTCATCAACCAAGACATAAGAGAGAAACTGGAGTTTAAAATACCTTCTTTTGATCTTATTATTCTCAAAATGTTTCCTTAAATTATTCTCTTGTTATAAGACTTTTTTGTCACATACCACTTCACCATGCATGGCCTCAACTTTGACCTTGACATTAATGGCATCCATCTTGAATATGACATGAATTAAAACATCAATGCCACAACACCGACAATATTAATATACCTCAACAATCTCCCCCTTTGTAATTTATGGTAAATACTCAAACAAAGCTAACCATTCACATCTTCCCAAGCTAGATCTTCAATAAACTGACCTTTCTACCAAATTATAACTTTCTCCCCCTTTGAAATTAATGATAAAGGGACATATATTTATAGCTACCATATAATCCTTAAACTTTAAACATTATTTATTACCCTAAACAATATCAATCTTCCTCTTATCAACCAAATAAGAAGTCATCTCATAGAAGTATCCAATCATGCTCCCCTTATATCCATGAGATATTCAAGCACTATCATGAATGTGACTTGGTAAGATAAAGTCATCATAGAAATGCTTTGTATCATTTGAAATCACACCTCCAATAGACTATTTACTAAACTTTTGATTTAAAATAAAGAATACAAAGCTCCCCCTAAGACCAAGCATCATGCAAGCTTCTACTTACTAGCTAAGTGCCTCCATGAAGCCTAATGGAGTCACCTTTTCTATAGGGTACTAAAACAACATAAACTCAAGAGATTCCTAGATCTTTATGTCCTTACTAGACTAATTTTTCTTCATGATCCTCTTAGGCTCGAATATCATTTTTGTCTTGACCTCTTCAATCTATTATTTGAAAAACATGCTGACTTAGTCTATCTATCTTAACTCCTTCATCCACAATCTAAGTTGATAGGGAGAATTCTTGGCACTCTTTTGCATATGAACTATGCTCCACCATGTAAAATAGTCCACTTGTACTTCCATACATACTATCATTTACCTTAGTTACCTTTGGTTTTCACTCATTGTCTTGTCTTCTTTCTTGAACTGTAGGGGCCTCAACTTTATTATTTTTACTTAAGAATCCATACTTACATAACTTTATAATATGACCAACATTTTGATAATTGAAACACACTATTATTTTTTATGGAAACACATTGTTGTTCCCAAAATTTATCACTCATTTTTGGGACAACATATGAACTATTTTGGTCCTACAAGTCAAAACTTCCCTCTTCCCTTCTCAAAAAAAAATTTGGGCATTCAAATTCTCCATTTTTTAAGATTTTTTAGCTAATGGACTTCGCTGGAAGAAATCTATGGACTCTACAGGCTTAAATCTATAGACTCTGCAGGCTTAAATCTATGGACTCTAGAGGCTTAAATCTATGAACTCTACAGGAAAGAAACAAGCTCTCAACACTTAGGCAATTTCAAGGTTGGTTCAATGCCAAGGTTTAATGATGTCAGCAATCTTAAAGAGTTAAGCGCTTCAGTAAAAGTTCAAAGTTTAACCACTTCAGCAAGTTTAACGGCTTCAAACGGCTTCAAAAGACTTATTGAGAAAGAAGAAGGCTTGAACTGTTAAACCATTGAACCTTGAACCAAAATGGTTCAAAGGTTCAACAAGTTCAAAGGTTCAAAGCTTCAATAAGAAGTTGGTTCAAAGTAGTTGGTTCAATCAATTGGCTCAAGTGGTCAAGTGGAACACAAGAAGAAAGCAATTAAACCATTGAACCTTTGAACTATTGAACTGCAGTTGGTTTAATCAGTCAGTTCAATTAGCTGGTTCAAAGGAATGCCCCAAATAAAAGAGATCAAGTGCCCTTGTAGAGGGTATTGAAGAAAAGAAGACTTTGAAGAACAAAGGAATTAACCATTGAACCATTGAACCATTGAACCTTGAACCAAATTGGTTCAACAGGTTCAACGAGTTCAATGGATTCTAAGAGATCAAGGGACTTCAAAAAATAGAGAAGCGATGGAATAAAGGATGAACAAATGAATTGATTGAACCTTGAACCAAAAAAGTTAATAATTCAAAGGTTCAAAGGTTCAATGGTTCAAAGGAAGTGCTAGACAAAGGGATGGTTCAATCAAAGACCAAGAAAGTGATTGAACTGAGAAAGCGATTGAACTAAGAAAGTGATTAAACTAAGAAAGTGATTGAACTAAGGAAGTGATTGAACCAAGAAAGTGATTGAACTAGGGAAGTAGTTAAACCATTGAAGTCCCCATGGATGTCAAATTTAGGATAATGAAATATTGATCAATTTTTAAATACGGCATAGACCCTGTGAACAAATTCAGCGACTAGCCAAAGAGATAGCTCGAGAGCTTAGATCACACAGATAAGGATAAAATATAGTGAAAGTCACCACATGTCCCTTATAAAACTTGGAAAAAATCACCAAGTGTCAATCTCCACCATTTCTTCCTTTTGTCTCATTATTGAGTAAGGACTATGGTGGGTCCTGGGTGAATTGCTAAAGTAAGTGGAGCATGCCAAGTGGCATCATCCATGTGAATCCAAATGAGTCCCACATGTTTCTATAGTGTTTTTAAAATCTTAGTGGAAGCTACCATGTGTCATCTTTTGTAGGACTCTCAAAGGATATCTTAAGCTTCTATAAGGTAAATGGATGTTTCCAAGTGTCCTTGCCTGCTTCACACTTAAAAGCGCAACCTATCCCTTCATCAGGAATAAAGCACTCGAGAGCTCAAAATATAGCAAGGAAAGGGGAAATGATAGAGAAAGATCACAAAATATCTGTGCATGGGATATGTTTCTAGAAGGTGAAGTAGCCAACCAAGTGGACATCAGAGAGTGTGAATATTCAATGGCATGACATGTTCTCTTGTATTGAGTAAAGTGAAAATAGTTGTGCACACATCAGGTGGCCCATAATTAAGACTGATGCCCAATTCTAGCATAGCCCATGGATATAATTTAAAATGCATTAAAGGCATTGAATGCATCATAGGCCATCATTTTTGTGAAACAAAGTGCCTAAGTCTTTTTTGGAGCACTATATATTGGACTCTCTCTTATTTTTTTAAGGGGATCTCTCTGTTATCAAAAACAAAACTCTACCCAAATTGAAAGGCATTACTGAGACTTTGAGCTTAGATTGTTGATCATATTTTGCTATTTAAATAAGAAAACAAGTGACTTTTTAGAATTTGTGCTGGAATAGCTTGGTTATTGGGGAAATTTTTCTTATGTCTATTTCCTTAATACATTTTTTATCCAATTAATTAAATAAGTAGAATTAGTGAAATTAATCAAGAAGGTGTCCTGAAGCCGGCTATGGAGAGACTTTGTGCTTCCATAATTGTATTTAGTTTGTCTATTTTCTATTTCTATGTAAGGGATCTTGGAATGACTTTGTGCCCTCATTATCTTTCGTGTTTCACTCTTTGGCAATTGAGGTGGAGAATTTGTGCTACATTTCATCCTACTGTGTTACTGCACCATATTACAGTTACTTGTCACTACCCAAAAGGTTCATGTTATTTACTGAATAGCACTTTAGAAAGAAGAGGAGTGCCTTCTATCATTTCATCAGGATTTATCTTTTGATTGGTGAACATCATCTCTGAAAAAGGAGAATGGATGGTGTTATCTTACCCCTGAGTGTTATTTTCAGCACATATATATAGCCCCTTCATACTTATAGGGAACCTCCCCTTGATGAGAGGAGAGACTTGTCCCCTTTTGATGTAGTAAACCCACATTTGGCCGACCAATTTCCCTATGTTGTGGTTGAATAGACCTATTTTTCTCATCAGTTAGCTAATTGACAAAATATTCACCCAATAGTTTTTGGCAACTCCACTAGGGATTTACATGCAATCTAAAGCCTCAAGTTTCAGATTAAAGCAAACCCTACCCTTATCCATTATAGACTCTGGTGACTCCATTCTATGTCTTACCCATTATCATTATAGCCTTACCATCTCCCTCCACCTCCACGTCAACTGGGATAAAACATGTAGTTTGAAGCCTCAAGCTTCAGGTTGAAGCAGGGCCAGTTCTTTCCCATTTTTGTTTTACAATCTGGTAGATCCACGGTATACGTGAAGCCAAAGGGCTAAAGGTATTGTTGACCCTATATTTGATTTGGTACAACAAAGTAATTTTTATCCATTTCCTTCACCATCTCACCTCCAATGAACTAGAAGCTTTCCTCCTACTAAAGTCAAGTCTCCATTACCGAGCAAAGCATCCATTTCCATTATTAATAAAGCTTTGTCAATACTTACCCCTCTGAGATTTTTTATTCCACCTTTCCATTGTCATACTATGGCAATTCAAGGCCCTTGGGGTAACTCTTTTGGCCCACTCAATTTAACTCCACCTCTACATGAGCTACCACACAGTTCAAGGAAAAATATCCCCAAGTTCTATGGTGATGGGAAGGTCCATCCTGATGAATATATTGCAGCTTTCAACATAGCCTGTGGCATAATAGGTGTGGAGTATGAGGATGTAGAAGTCAGGCTATTCATGGAAAATTTATAAGGTGTTACTATAGACTGGTTCTATCATCTACAAGCCCAAACTATGACTGACTGGAACACTCTCAAAGCCAAATTTGAAGCCAGATTCAAGCCTGTAGAAGATGTGCATACCCTGCTGGCTCAACTCACACAAATGAAGAAGGAGCCTCATGAACCAATGAGGGATTTCATAGCCAAGTTAGACAAGCTGAGGAATAAGATTCTTGTAATTTCTCAGCTTACAGCTGAGAATCTCAAATGTTTCTTCATCAACTCTCAGCTACCTAAAGTGAGTTTTCTGCTGAGATGTGCTGGTTAAATAGACCTTGCTGCAGCTTAGGATTTGGCCACTGAGGTGGAAGATGACCTTATCTTGGTAGGAAATATAAGGAGAGATCTTAATAGAGGTAAATATTCTTCATCTTTTGAATATTCATCTACAGGCACCACTGATCAAATGGTGCAAAAGCTGGGAAATGAACTGCTAGCCTTAAAAAGGCAAGTGGCCCAAGGTATGTCTACTCCTCCTTATTAGGATATGCCAAGGAGGACATTTTAGAACCAGTCATATCAAATCAATGCTACCAAAAGTCAAGGGTAACCAAATCATCTACCTTCCCCATAGGGGAAACTTGCCATTGAAGTAGCACTAGCTAACTCAGTAGTTGGATATCTGGAAACAGAACATGCTTTCTCTTTCCAACCTGAGTTTGAGCAAGAAAATGACAATGATATTTTTGAATTATAGCAAGAAGAATTATCTGGCAACTCTAACATTGGTTTCCTAAATTATCAAGATGAACCCAAAGATAAAGGTGAAGTAGTTGATGGATCATATGTTGTATTCACTCGGTCCCAGAACCAGTCAGCCCAGCAAGCTGATAAAGTAAAAATAGGGGAAAGTTCTCAGCCTACAATTTCAATTTCCAAATGAGGAACTTCTCTGCCTTTCCAGTCAAAGGACCTAGTGAGTAATAAAAAGGTAAATACATCAAGAATTCTTCCATCTTCAACTTCAATTCCACAGACTAGTACCACCCCTCCTAAAAACCAGAAAGATGAACTGTCTTCCTCTGTTCCTAGTCCATTGCAGTCATTTGACATAATTGACCATGTCAAGAAGAATAAAATTCAAATGTCTAAATTTGAATTAATCAAATCCAATCCTGAGTATTTGGATAGGTTATTTCAATGTGTGAAGAATAAAGCCATCCCTATAGGACAAGATGTTAAAAAGGTAACTCATGATCCCCCAAAGAACATGTCCATCCCAAACAACCTTGTCATTGCTCCTCATGCTGCTTCCAGAAGGACTAAACTAGAAGATCAACGAGCTATGGTAGTGGACCATACTGCTACATGCCAAAGTTAGGAAAAGGAACTCTTCACCAAGAGAGCAAAGATTTATGGTTTTCAAATCGGAGACCACACCTTGCCATGGGGCAAGAAGAGAGAACCAAAAGGAGAGCACAAAAAATGTGATTCCTGGTGGAGACTTCCATTCGACCATCACCAATTCTAGGGATAAAATGGTTTCTTACTAGTTTATCAAGATGGAACACAATTTTCACTATCTCACAGTGGGCGGCATCTAAAGCACTTCAAATCTTGATGCATTAAATAAGATTATCTATACATATGTATATTTGTATAGTCTTTAGTTTTGTTTTATACTTTTCATTTTTGTTTTTGGCACATTTATTTTTGGATATCATGACTTCATATCCCAATGGCACACTTAAAGGCACTGGAGATTCTAGTTTCTACTTCCCTCAGTTGTTCTAAGTCTTCAACTGAAAGAAGTTCCCCAACTGGAGCTAGCTGTTGTTCCCAAAATTTGTCACTCATTTTTGGGACAACATATAAACTATTTTCATCCTACAGGTCAAAAATTCCCTCTTCCCTTCTTAAAAATTGTTCTGGGCATTCAAATTCTCCATTTTTTAAGCTTTTTCAGATAATAGACTTTGTTGGAAGAAATCTACAGACTCTGCAGGCTTAAATCTATGGATTCTATAGGCTTAAATCTATGGACTCTGCAAGCTTAAATCTATGGATTCTGGAGGCTTAAATCTATGGACTCTATAGGAAAGAAACAAGCTCTCAACACTTAGGCAATTTAAAGGTTGGTTCAATGCCAAGGTTCAATGATGTTGACAAGCTTAAAGAATTAAGCGCTTTAGCAAAAGTTCAAAGTTTAACTGCTTCAGCAAGTTTAATAGATTCAAATGGCTTCAAAAGACTTAGTGACAAAGAAGAAAGCTTAAATCATTGAACCATTGAACCTTGAACCAAAATGGTTTAAAGGTTCAACAAGTTCAAAGGTTTAAAGGTTCAATAAGTAGTTGGTTCAAAGTAGTTGGCTCAATCGATTGGTTCAAGTAGTCAAGTGGAACACAAGAAGAAAGTGATTGAACCATTGAACCATTAAACTGCAATTGGTTCAATCAGTCAGTTCAATTAGCCAGTTCAAAGGAATGCCCCAAAGTGAAGAGACCAAGTGCCCTTGTAGAGGGTAGTGAAGAAAAGAAGACTTCAAAGAACAAAGAAATGAACCATTGAACCATTGAACCTTGAACCAAATTGCTTGAATGGGTTCAACGAGTTCAATGGATTCAAAGAGATCAAGGGACTTAGAAAAATAGAGAAGCGATGGAAAAAAGGATGAACCAATGAACTAATTGAACCTTGAACCAAAAAATTTCAAAGTTTGAAGGTTCAAAGGTTTAACAGTTCAAAAGAAGCATTGAACAAAGGGATGGTTCAATCAAAGACCAATAAAGTGATTGAACTGAGAAAGCGATTGAACTAAGAAAGCAATTGAACCAGGGAAGTGATTGAACCATTAACATCCCCACAGATGTCAAATTTAAGATAATGAAATATCCATCGATTTTCAAATATGGCACAAACCCTGTGAACAAATTTAGTGATCAGCCAAAGAGATAGCCTGAGATCTCAGATCACACAAATAAGGACAAAATATAGCAGAAGTCACTATGTGTCCCTTGTAAAACTTAGTGGAAAGTGCCAAGTATCAATGTTCACCATTTCTTCTTTTTGTCTCATTATTGAGTAAGGACTGTGGTGGGTCCCAAGTGAATTGCTAAGGTAAGTGGAGCATGCCAAGTGGCATCGTCCATGTAAATCCAAATGAGTCTCACATGTTTCTATAGTGTTTCTAAAAGCTTAGCAGAAGTTATCATGTTTCATCTTCTGCATGACTCTCAAAGGATATCGTAAGCTTCTATAAGGTAAATGGATGCTACCAAGTGTCCTCACCTACTTCACAATGGAAAGTGCCACTTGTCCCTTCATCAGGATTAAAGTGCTTGAGAGCTCAAAATACAGCAAGGAAAGGGGAAATGATGGAGAAAGATCAAAAAATATCCATGCATGGGATATGTTTCTAGAAGGTGAAGTAGCCAACCAAGTGGACATCAAAGAGTGTGAACATTCAATGGTGTAGCCTATTCTCTTTCATTGAGTAAAGTGAAAATAGATGCGCACACGTCAAGAAACACATCAAGTGGCCCAAATTTAAGACTGATGCCCAATTCCAGCATAGCCCATGGATAGAATTTAAAATGCATTAAAGGCATTAAATGCTTCATAGGCCATCATTTTTGTGAAACAAAACACCCAAGTATTTCTTGGAGCACTATATATTGTACTCTCTCTTATTGTTTTAAGGGGATCTCTCTATTATCAAAAACAAAACTCTGCCCAAATTGAAAGGCATTACTGAGACTTTGAGCTTAGATTGTTGATCATATTTCATTATTTGAATAAGAAAACAAGTGACTTTTCAGACTTTGTGCTGGAATAGCTTGGTTGTTGGGGAAATTGTTCTTATGTCTATTTCCTTAATACATTTTTTGTCCATTTAATTAAATAAGTAGAGTTAGTGAAAGTAATCAGGAAGGTGTCCTAAAGCCAACTGTGGAGAGACTTTGTGCTACCACAATTGTCTTTAGTTTGTCTATTTTGTATTTCTATGTAAGGGATCTAGGGATGACTTTATGCCCTCGTTATCCTTCATATTTCACTCTTTGGCAGTTGAGGTGGAGACTTTGTGCTACATTTCATCTTGTTGTGTTACTGCATCCTGTTACAGTTACTTGTCACTACCCAAAAGGTTTCTTTTGTTTGTTGAATAGCACTTCTGAAATAAGAGAAGTGTCTTCTATCATTTCATTAGGATTTATCCTTTGATTGGTGAACATCATCTTTAAAAAAATAGAGATGGATGGTGTTATCCTACCCTTGAGTTTTATTTTCATCTTATTTATAGTAGATTAGCATATATATATATCCCCTTCATACTTACAGGGAACCTCCCCTTAATGAGAGGAGAGATTTGTCCCCTTTTGATGTAGTAAACTTGCACATTTGGCTGACCAATTTCCCTATGTTGTGGTTGAAGAGACCTATTTTTCTCATCAGTTAGCTAATTGACAAAATATTCACCCAACACACATCATGACCCATACCTCTTTACTAATGACTCTCCTCATATTTACAAGCATATTCTTCATAGAGGGCCTTCTATAATGCCTTGTTATATGACCAAATTGGTTGCATGAATAACAATAACCATTGAAAGGATTAGCATACCTTATAGCATTAGGATACCTAATTGTATTAGTCTTCATCATTTCAACACCCTCATTCCTTGATTAATCATATATCTTTAAGGTCTAATTTTCCTCAATCACATTAGTATTATTCTTTTGGTCTCCATTGAAACCAAGACATGTTTTGTCATCAATAGTCTTTTGAATACTTAAGATGTTGTCTAGATCATTGGTACTATTTTAAAACTTCACAAAGGATTTTACCTTACTTTATGCCTGATCTAACTTAGCTCTCAAGGAATCCACTTTAGTTACATACCTTACATATTCTTCTACTTTAGCCTTTAGGCTTGTAGTCATAATCTCAATTTTAGTTTCCACATGCTTGACTATTTCTTTTTGTTATTTAGAGTTATTTCTCAATATATATTCAAATAAATTTATTCTCCCCTCATAGTATTTGATAAGATACCTCATCACTTTATTATTTTTCTTCACCATCTTTAATTCTTCTAGAGTATTTATCAACTTATCTTCAAAGTCAACCTCATCTCTTTCTTCATCTGAATCACCAACAGTACCTCCGAACCACATGGAATCCTTAATTTAAACAACTTACCTCCTCATCCATGAAGAGAAATTAATTAACATCAGGACCATCACCTTCATGGTCACTCTTATAATCACTTCTCTCACTCTCATCAAATGAGTTGTAGTCTTCCTTGGTGTAAAATCTTCTTTTGCTCTTGAAAAACTTCTTCTTATAATCATACTTTCTGAAGCTTTTCTTGCTCTTATTAGACCTATAGGACTTCTTATCATCATCATCATGACCTTCATCATCCTTTTCATTATTCTTATGATGTCACTTGTTATCAAAGAGTCTAATCTGTCCACTATTAAAGCATTTAAAGGTCACCTTACCCTTATATTTACTTGAACCTATTTTCAATTTTCTTGAAAACATGGATATCAAATTATCATCATCAATATCAGAATCATCATTATCTTTGACATTATTACCTTGTCTCTTATTCTCCTTTGACTTATTTTATGCCTTGAATGCATCTTCCTTATTTTTATGTCTTCCTTGACTTATCCTCATCTCATAGGCTATTAGGGTGCCATGAAGTCCATCCATCTCTAGCTTGTCTAGATCTTGAGTCTCTTCAACATCAGATACTTTAGAATCAAACTTCGGAGTCAAAAATATCAAAACCTTTTAAATAATAGTATACTCTTTCAATTCTTCACCTAGGCCTCTTATGATGTTGACCACTTCATCAACCCTCAACAAGTAGGATTTAATGGTCTCAGCTTCATTCATCTTTATGATTTCAAACTATCTTCTATGGGTTTGCAACTTAGCCAACTTGACCTTGGAGTATCCCTCATGGATAGTCTTAAAATTGTCCCACATTTATTTTTTATACATATATTTCATCACCTTCATAATTTCTACCTTTGATAGGCCACACATAATACCATTCATTGGTTTTGAATTGTTGTCACTAGCCTTCTTACCTATTTTATATGTAGGAGGAATAGAGGGTGAATTATATCCATCTAAAACTTATTTCCAAACATCATGACCTTGAGAAATCAAATATTTTATCATATTGACACTCCAAAAATCATAATTAGATCCATTAAACAATGGATCCATGCTTGTAGATAAACCACCTTGTGTTTGACTAACCATCTTCACTTTCTTAGGATCTCCTTTAGGCTATTAGGCCTGATCCAAAGGACCTGATCTAATACCAAATGTTGTAAATATATCTACTGAGATGGGGTTGAATTATTTCTCTTAAAATAACCATTCAATTTCACTTATCAATCATGAAACATTTATTTACATACATATATTAATGCATGCATAAATAAATAAGCATATACAAAATCACACAACATAAAAACACAAGATATGTGGTAAACCCTCATGGGGAATAAAACACACTAAAAGATATCTTGTACTATATTATTATAAGTAATGGATCAATATTTAGTGAGGCATCAACCCCATAAAGAGCACCAACCCCTCATTAGTCAAGCACCAACTCAACTAGTCGTTTAGCAAGCACCAATTTGCAAGGAACCAACCCCATAGGTAACTCAACACCAACTAAACTACTTATAAGATATGATCACATTTTCACACCTTTTTCTCACTTATCTAATGATTATCCCCTTATTTTGTTCTCAACACTCTTTTATCTCTTTAAAATAACCTATTAGGCCTCTTCACTCAACTAACCCTTTTCATGGTAGATTTAGGTCATATTACCTTGTTCATAATCTATATAATTAATATTATAACTTCATGAAATTATAAATACACCTATATAATTTTATTTAATCCCTCTACCTATTTTCTAAACTCTTATTTCATTGGCTCATGTCTTCAATATTCTAGCTTGTCAAATTAGGCCTATTAGACCTTTTTATAGTTGACTCTTGCTCTCACCCACCATGGTTGGAAACAAACTTATCCATGATTTTATAATCCTTGTAATATATCAAAACTATGTTTCACAATTGAAATAACCATTACGTATTTCAGTCACCACCCATAAGGACCAAAACCACCATTAGGCCTAATAGAGACCTAATGCAATTAGGCCTTCTCAAAGCACATGTTTCACCTTGATCACCTTGGAAAAAATTTAGACTCCATAAATGTATGAAAAATTTCCCACACACTTAAATTATAACCCTTATAATCTCACCTTATGTCCCCAACACCATTTATCTCATTTCACTCCTTAAACCACGTTATTAGGTCTACTCACAATTAGAACTTCTCACTACTAGAAAGTTTAATTTAAATATCTAAAGTATACACACATATTTTACACATAAACATATAAAAAAAATTATATAACCTCCATGACCTTATTTTCATCACAATGTTTATTATATTTCATAAAATAGGTCAAAATACCTCAACCTAACCACTTCCATATGCTCACTTAGAACTGCAAAGAAGCCTCAAAAACCTAGTCAAGGACCTTTGAATATTCACACCTTCATAGGAGTTTATCATGAATAAAAAATAATTAAAATTAACCTATCATACCTATTTAATAACTTAATATTTATTATATTCTTCAACTCTATGCATAATGACTCAGGAATATCATTCTCACTAACACATAAAACTACCTAAATGCTCCAAAACACAATCATGGAAACCAAGACTTAAAACACCTATGTGAATACTTTTATTATATTAAAATTATTTTATATGATCCTTAATCATCCTTATAACATATTTAAAAATATGTATTATAATTTTCAATATCAATATTGGTCTTACAGATCAATCTCATGTCTTCACCCTACATAGACCTCACTATATTAGATAGGTCACTTTGAGAGAAACTTTTTGATTGTATATGAGAATATCCAAATATTATATTTAAAGATGATATGTTAAATAGGTCTTGAAAAATTATCACATGAATTTTTATCCATCCCTAATTAACTACAACCCATCTATAATCTCATTCTCAGTTCTGCCTAGTTTTCTCACTATCTTCCTCATTAGGCCTTTTTAATGATAGGTCAACTTCCATAACTAGTTTAGAATATTTTAAGTATTTTAATTATTTAAAATTTTCATAAAATTATATTATCATAAAATACAATTCTCACACATCATCCTCTAATCATTGCATGCTTTGACCTAGTCAACCCTACCTGTTACATCAAAAGTCAAAGAAATATGGGGTTTCATGTAGCTTCCACTCACTCTTCTAATAGATAAATGACATTTTGAGGTACCTTAGAGAGTTTAATGAAACATAAAATCACCATAATAGGTTAATAAAATCATTATAATCCATTTCCAACAAGATCCTCCCTATCAAGTCACTATGAGGTTTTTAGGAGGGTTTAGACTACCTTCCATTCTTAACAATCATTCATAGAGGATTGCCCCTCAAATCCAAAAAAAATTATATAAAATTTTATATAGTAACCTATAAAAAATTCCATGAACTTATTTTATCTTAATTAAAAGGTTTCATGTGCCAATGAGCATAAGAAAATTTTTCTCATGTTTATTATACCTTATTTTGTGCACACAAAAAACTTTAAAACCAAATTTCATGATTTTTACTTCATAATTTGACCTCAAAATTTGTAAACATACTTTTAAAAACATCTTAAACCTCTTAAAATTCTCTTATTATCTCTTGTAACCTTTGAAATTGATTTTAACTCCTCATTTGGCCACACTAGGTCTCTTTACACATTAGACGTTGAACTAGCAGTCACACTTAGACATTGAACATAACTTAAAACCATTTTAAATAATATAATAAATTAATAATCATATAATATAAACTAATAACATGATTAACCACTAACACATATATTCTTACAATCCTCAATCTACTCACCTCATTATGCTACTAAGCCTATGCCTTCTCACTAGGTCTCTTCATGAAATAACTAAGACTCAAAATTGATCTTAGAACTCTTATGAAAAAATATTTTACTCATTATCATTATTACACAACATTATACACTCTCTCATTCCTATACTTACACATTTCACCAATCTTCACTATGCTTCATGCATACACCTTCTCATAGGGCTAGACTAGGCTTCTCAAGACACCTAGTACTCAAAGATTTGAACTCAAAAAAGATAATCTCAATGATATAAACCAAAAAAATTATTAAATAATGATTATATAAATACAATACTACTCTCAATAGGCTCATGATCTTGTCACACAACAACATTATTTCAAGACCTCATACAAAACTCAAAGACTAATAAAGAATTCTCATGATATGACAATGCTCCTCAAAAATAGTGCTCAAAAGTATGATTACCTTGTATCTTGATCTTAAAACATGTCATCAACTTCAGAATAATTACTATGTTGCCTTTAAATTCTCTTTCAATAAATATACAAAAGGTTTCCTTCAAATTTTCTCTTGTTATAAGACTTTTTTGTCGCGTACCACTTCACAATGCATGGCCTCAACTTTGACCTTAAAATTAATGAGATCCATCTTGAATTTGACATCAATGACAATATAAATGCCACAACACCAAAAATAGGAACATACCTCAACACATAAAAATTTTAAATGAAAATTATCCCTATGGTTGGCCTAAGCTATTTAATGTGAAATATTATATGAAAAGATTGGTATATATGCATGATCAATCCTAATTCATTTTGAACCTAGAACATACCTAATAATTAACAAGGTAACTTACCAAAATCATTCAAGTAATAAAATATTCCCTATTTTCCTCTATTTCCATATTAGTCATATGGGCATTACATCTATAGGTTTGAAGTACTGAAAGAGCATCTCATGAGTCATATTTGCCAAGTTACAAGCTAGGTCACTACTGTACTTATATTCCACATATTAAACCCTTGTGCACTCACAATACAATGCATTAGGGGAGAACTACATAAGTTTGATGCCTTTTTTATATTATTAGCTATGTAGGCATCACTTAATAAGAAATGTTTCTTTTAGGTTAGCTCAACACTGTGAGCCCACTAACTCATTTTTCCAAGGTGGATATGAAGATAAAGAGCTAGGGTTTTGATGATTTGACAAGAGTGATAGCCTATGATATAGATATAATTACACCATAGTGAATGTGACATAAAACTTAGAATATCCCAAGTGGTCACATCTAGATCCAATAGGTATTCCATATAGGACACCTACATCTAGGTTGGATAGAAACATCAGCATAACTATCTGAGGCCACGTAGGTAAAATTTTTAGAATCTAATGATTGATCTAAAATCTAGATCCAATCTATTTTCAGCCTATTTTATATTAGATATGAATCTAACTAGTAATATATCTAAGCCATCTTTTTTCATTTCATTATTATATCAATCATTGGTTATACTTACTATTTTTAGCATATCTAGTATTTAAATTCATAACATTGTTTATGTGAGTTTGTAAATTGATTGACCTACTATAGAGATAATTTATCACATTTGTGCCCAAGTATATCTCTATGTTTTTAACCCTCTATTCCTCAATCTATATTTAAATTTTAAAAACTTTGAACACTTGATTTCATTGCAATAACTATCTATGCATTTTTATTTAACCATTTAGTATAGTCACATGTTCCTTTGTTATCCCTGATGTGTGTTAGATACATATTATCATCTAACTTTATTGATTATCATCATTTTGTAATAAATTAATTATATTATTACCACATTGCATGAAATCTAGTTGGGAATAAAAATGTTTGACTGTTAATGAATATATTACTGTTATGATTATAATTTCTATTTTGACATAATTATCTATGAATCCCTTGAGGTATCAAGTTCATTACCTTGATTTATATATTTTTGATTTACTTTCAGTATCCATGCTTGATTTTTATAAAACATAAGTGTCAATGTATGATTATATTTTATAACATTTGGCTATGTGATTTTCCCATGTGCACCTCTAGTGATATCTTAATAAACCAATGGTTCTTTGATAATATTAGTGTGGAAGATATTGGTCATTATAGAGTGTGTACTAGAATAAGGACTTTTTCTAGTGGTTTACCTCTAAAAAGGCTGATAGACCATTTATTCCTTTCTTAGGAGTGTCATGGGATGTGTCAGTCCTATTAGAATAACCTCTTGAAGAAGTGGGATAAGGAGACCTTGTTGTCTCATTCTTAAATTTAATAAATCCTCTATCTAAAATTTGTTCAATATTATATCTTAAATCATAATAGTTATCACTATGATGTCCTTTAATATTGTGATAAGTGCAAAAAAGTAATCTTTTAAAATACATGCAATGGATGATATTAATTTTGAGGAAGAGTAATCAACTTCTTATCCATTAACACATTTATAATTTCATGTGGTGGATCTCTAGTGAAATAAAACTAAAGTTGTTTCCTTTTGGTAGAAGTATGTGCTCTAATTGTAGGAGGTATTTTATATTCTAATTATTTCCATTTTATGTAAAAACTTGACATGCTCATTATTACTTAAAAGAGGTGTTGTATGTGTTATATATGTATATTTTGATTCAATCTCAATATCTAAATGTGTCTCTCTAGGAATATAAATTAGCCCCAAATTTTTTTCTAAAGCCAATGCTTCATAAGAAAGACCTTGAAATGGTTTGCATGTTTAGTAAATTAACTTCTCTTTTTGTTGAAGATCACCCACGAAATGCAAAAGAGGTATGATCTCTTAAAAAGGAATACTATTATTTTTAATTAATTCATTTGATAGTTGAACCTTATGATTATATGTTATAATTTGGACACTATTTTAAACAAATGAGGGAGGTGTGGTAATAGGCTCTTCTATGTCAATTTTCATTGAAGATGTATCATATGTTTGTTCTAAGGGAATAGTATTGCATTGGAATTCAAAGAAAGATACTTTTTTTCACTAATGTCATTATCATTTTGTGTCTATTATGTAAATAATCATTACTTATGAGTATTTTGGCAAATAGCTTGACTAGTTGAATCTTCATTACATGAAATAAATTAAATTATGCTTTTTTGTTCACTATGAATCAAAGAATTATATGGAAAATACATTGTATGAAAATATCCATCTTCATCACTATGGATATTAAAATCATTGTCAGCCCAATCAAATTTATTGCAACCATTTAATTCATTTTTCCATGCATCATGTATACTACTTTGAATAGTGCTATCATTTTCATGTTTACATTATAGAGGGAGAGGGAGATAAATATTGCCTGTATTTGTATCATTGAGATCTAAAGATAGAAAAGTGGTTTCACTTTTCATATTATTTGCATTAGCTGAAAATAGAAAAAAAATCTTCAATTTTTGTATCATTTTCAACATATGGTAAAGAAGGAAGACACTCAATATTTGGAGCATATGAATAATTTAGTAAAGGAGATATGCATTTAATTCTTTGAACATGTATGTCTTAAGAATATTCTATGCATGGAATATTTCTATTATCAAAATTTTAAATGATATTCTCTTTTTGTTTGCATGCATGTCCATTTTATAACATTTAATGTAGTGCAATGCAATAGTAGATGGTAAAGATAAACTAGGTTTTTTTCTCAAGAAATATATATTTATACTATAAATCAAGCAATATATGATAAATACTAGAGTTAGGTTCTTCACACTTGCTTCCTACATATGTGGAATAACTATTGTAATCATAAAAAAAATCATAAGTGGTATTATTTATTTGTATATTATCATCAACATTTGAATTTAAATCAATTTTATTATTGGTCCATTCATTATTACAATTATAATGGGTTGCTACAAAATAAGGCTTTTGATCACATTTCCTATTAGCATGAGATCCTCATAGACAATGTATTAATCATTAGGAAGATTGAATATAAAATAAAAATTATGAGGATCTTTAGGTTTTTCACTATGGGTATTCATTTTTATGTTTATAATCCCAAACACACCCAAAATAAATATCATGAAGAATCGGGAAACAAGGAAAACAAACATGACCTAGATTATGCCCATATAAAAATTAGATCTAGAAAAATAAATGCATAAATTTGAAACTCTATAAGGTTAAAACCATAGGGCAAGCTAGGGTTTGGTTCAATCAGACTTAAATTTTAGGTTCACCAAAAAAAATAATTCAAAATGGGATTTTACATAAACACACTATAGGAATAAAACTTGATCACAATCATGTTAAACTCAAATCTAAGTAGTATAATACAATATTGGTAATAAATTCATTCAAGCATGTACAATAATTATAGAAATGATTGTACACATATGTAAATAATGGTAAGAAGAGAGAATATATTGTTTATTTTATGTTATATATTATCACTATTGCTTAGCTTTATCTCAATTCTATAACTTAGCTCTGTGTTTCATTCATTCTGGTTTTTTACTATTTTCCCTGCCTAGACACTATCACCAAATTTTGGACACTAATATTGATATTAGTGTCTTCCTCTATATGTTTTTGTCCTACCCAATGATCCGTAAACACCAGTAGGAGCTTCTCTACTTTTTAAAAAAATGTTTACCTAGATCTTTTAAATTCTCTATTCCAAAAATTAAACTGAATTAGAAGTAGAAATTTCTCAACTTTATAATGTTGGAGCATTTAAATTTGTTTAAAATCTAATCCAAGAAATATGTTTCAAAACTAAAATTAAGGTGAATTGAAAGATCACATCAGTTATCCATTGAAACCATCAAATTTTCCAAATTCTTGATTTAACTTCATTTTCCCATAAATGATCAAATGATTAATTTTTGCATTCTAATTAAAATTTGAATTATAATCTACAAATTAAGTAAAATTGTAATGCAAAAATGAATTCTAAGATCAAAACACAAAAATTGTTTACGGGGTTCATAATTCCTACGTCCTCAGGTTCTTATCGAACCGATCCATTAATGTTGCTAAATTTTGCAAGATAAAATAATACTTAAAATAAACAAAATAGATCTACTCTCTGAAAAAATAGTGTTTCAGACCTTAGCTGACTCAACACATCCTTCACCTTCCTGAATCACACGCAAAGGCTTCTCCAAATTGAAATTAGCAACTTTTATAGCTTAAAATGGCATCACCAATTCTCCAAAATGGAAAAATGAATATACTTTATAGATTGTATCATAATTATAAACAAGTTTTTAATTTACTCTGAGCTTTGGTTCAGCCTCTAAGGGCTCCAAAATGTCCAAATACAGCAAACTGGTCTATATTTTCCAATACACAGTCGGCTGAATGCTTACAATTAAATAGAAGTTTGCTCCTTTCAAAACACTTTCAAATCCATAGCTTAGTCGGTCAAGACCTATCCATTTTACTCGAGAGGTCCGCGGTTCAAGTCTTTTCCCCATCTATTTGGGTGCTTGACTTATCCTTTATCCCCCATTGATGGGATTATGAAAGTCGTCGGGTTCTTAATAGACTTGAATGTCTATTTTAAAATGTCAATGATATATTTTATCCCAAATACGGTGGGTGGGGAAGGTTATCATGCTTTAACAAGTCTTTCATTCTAACCATTGCCTATGCTTTTGAGCTTAGCCACATCTTTTATCCCACATTCATCAAACAAGATGATAGAATAGGCTTAATATAGCCTAAGATGAGGACAGATGGTTGTGGCTTCAGTCACACCATACTCCTTTTTCTCTGGGCCATTTCCAAACTGGGAACTTGATCCAATCTTGGATACCGATCATAATACTCAGATGTGGTATGGTGGGCTTGGCATCCTGTCCCTTCAATCTCGAACCAATAGTGGCAATGTATTGACTTGGTAATATGAGTTGGTAGGGCCTTTTGTGGTAAGTAAAATATTACCAAGGAGAATTACAAAGAGTTTATAAAACATACAATTCAAATATAATGCATTATATGTACACGTTGTTAAAGACAAAAATCACCCAAATTTTTGGACTTCTATTCACTACCATGTGTCACCACCTGATTGGACCACTTGGCATGTCCAAATTGTGCCACATCATCTTACGACATCACATTTTTCCCTTTCACAAGAAAACTTCAGCGGCTTATAACTTGAGCATATGGTGTCAGTTTTGCAAATCGTGAAAAGTGCTAGAAAGCTCATGACGAGCTCTACATTGTGTTATTGTTTTTGTCATGACTTGGAAACTTTCTCCAAACTTAACTCTAGATCACCCAAAATATATAATCTTTTATATAACCATAAATTATGCCTATTATGACTCTCTATCACATTTCATATTTTCTATTTAGATCTTTCACACAAGTTCCCAATGTCAATCTTTAATTCAAAATCTTAGGTCATCCAATCAGGGCATGCCAACTTAAAAAATAGGGGTTAGTGTGGTCAAGTGAATTATATTTGACCTAAAAGATCCATCTATCAATTATCACTACCTATATATCCATATACTCTAAAGATGGCCTCAGACTAATGTAATTATCCCCTTTATGTGAACTTATGTGTGAATAATTTTGTAATATGTTATGTGCAAGTATATCTAGTGATTTATTTTGTAACTTTACAAATTCTTCTCTTGGGATATTATTTTAATTATTTATAAATTTAATAAGATTACTCCTATGACTAATTTGTAAATAGGGAAGAATAGGATAATATAGCTCTGTTATGTAAATGATTTTTAGTAGTGTAGTGTGAGTTTGCTTGATAATTGATAGATGATAATGAATGACCTTTTCCTTTGTATTTACACCACACATTTTGAAATAATTTCATGGTAGGGTTAATTAATAAAAATATGTTGATCCATGAATGTCAAAATATTTAAAATTTTACCTTTTTTAAGGTTTGGACACTAGCCTCAGATTTGGGACACTAGTCTTGAAGCTAGTGTCCTAGTCTGAATAGTAGTGTCTAAGAGGATAGAATGTGATTAAGGATATTTAACTTCTAGAGTATGATATAAATAAATTTATATATATATATCAAGCTACATGTAATTTGGGTAATCATAATATAAGGGTCAAACTATAGGATAATCATATAGGCGTAGTGAGATGGTGAACACAAGACTTTTTGCAGCAAGAAGTTCATGAACTAATGGGTTGAGCCATGAGTGATATTTGTTAAGTTAAAAAGATTAGCTTATCCTATATAATTATATTTTAGTATCTACACCCTAATTTAGTTTTTTTTAAGGTGTCCCATCTCGTTAGCATGCCCTGTATGTTTTTTGCAATGCTTATTACCTACATGCCCAATCCCTTTAATGTTGGGGGCTTCTCTTATAGTTCCTTAACCTAAAATTTGATGTCATTTATATTATTGGTAGCTCACTTTATTATTTATTCAAGTAAACTTTCCTCATCAATAGTTTTCAATTATAGATCCAAAAAGTGTTGTTAGAACTCCTTCTTTGCACTTATTGTTTGGCCCATCTCATTAAGTTCTTACAAAATATTTGTATGCTCCTCCTTGGTTTTATTTATGTAAACTTAGGCTACTAGTGCACTCTGATATTTATTTTATTTGAAGAGATGTGTTTATTATGTTATTTTATTAGGATAACTCAAAAACATTTATTTAATCACTATTACACTCTTTGAGATAATTTCAATGCATCCTCATAATTTTGTAATTACTCGGTGAACTCAAATTATGTTTTAATGATTTCTCCCTACACATCTTCAGTGTCTATCCCTCACTTAAGGAATTAATAAATTATTATATCCATTTTTATAGGTGATTGGACTGGGTGATCTAAGCTCCTTCTAGTAAACTTGGTTTCTCCTTCAAGACGTATTTATATATCTTTAGAGATTTAAACTCTATGGCCACTACTTTGTGTTATGTTGTTAAATGGTTCTCTAGTTTCTCCTTCAGTTCACTTTATATTGAGGAGCATTTATTTTATTCTTATTTGAACACTTTTGATACCTCATTTATTGTGTGCATTTATTTCATACATGTTTTGCTATTCAATAAGTTCATCCTAGAAACATATATAACTAACTTCACTAACACGCTACCAACTTACATGTCACTCATATTCATAGTATTAACAAAAAATATGTCTCACCCTTCACTAAATTTTTTTGAATGATTCAATACCACATATTTGGGAACTTCAAACCATAGATCATTTTAATATGTGTCATGTTGACCATTTTTTATTTAGCATAGAAGAGTAGCATCCAATTTAGTTTAGGGCTTCATAATCAAAATAAAAGGCTATGTCAAGAAAGGAATCAAGCCTTCATGCTTCAATGTTTTGGTATTTTCATGTTTTGACATGAATGATTTAAAAATATATATGACTTATAATTTTTTCAAAGATTAATTATAACTTATGTATGATTGAGGTTACAAAAGTTTTGAAGACTTCAAAAAGTTTGTCCAAGTTTAGGTCTTAGGGAAAATTGTTCTGATAGGTTCGAAATAGAAGTCATGGGCCTAAAAAATCCCAAATAAGTCTTTGTAAATAAATTATCTAAGTATTTTTGTCTTCATAAAAATTATGCAAAGAAAATTTATAAATTTTATTTCGAATATAAATAATTATGTCACACTTTTTGCATAAAGGCTCAGCAAGTAAAAGATGAATTTTTTTTCTATCTTCACCTAATGCCACATGTTAATCTCTCATCAATATTGATCCCTTTCAAAATGCTTTTATGACTGAGTCAATTTCTTCAAAAATTTGCTCGATGGGTCTCCACATCATCAAAGTAGTGAGAAAGTGAGTTAGTGAGATGTTTCCCTATATGACAATCCCAGTGACCTGGTGACCTAAAACCATCCATATGAGTTCAAACCCTTCAAAATAGTGAGTTAGTGGGATGATGCCACATGGTGAAATCCTATTATTGTGTGACCCTAGGGTAGTTTGTGTAGGCCCAATAGTGTGTCAGAGAAGTAGGTAAGTGAGATGATGCCACATGGTGAATTCCTAATTCACCATAGAAGGAACAATCAACATTACATATGAACCCTCAGTAGAGAAATGGAAGAGCGAGAAGATACCACATGGACCTAGTAGAGCCTAGAGCTTTATAGCCTAATAGAAAGAAGATAGTTGGTAAGCCCAGAGTCAGCTTGGGAGTCTAAAAAATTTTGAGTATGTGGGGCCTAAGGGAGAATGCACTTGTAGAAGTAAAAAAATCCCAAAACGAGCCTAATATTGACACATAGCTAGAACCCACCATTGATCAATTTGTTGGTAACTACATTGGCACTCATTGAGACTAATTTGATAGCCCATTTCACCCATTTAACTATCAAATTCTTGAATAAATTATGTAACTACATTGATTCATAAAATCAATCTTAGGGTGACCTAATATGCAAATCATGGCATAACTCAGCTCTAAGTCACATAATGAATGGAAAGATGGTGTGATTTGGCCACAGTCATCATAAGACAAGTTACATTCCTAGATAGGCATGAAAAGTAGTTACGTAGGAGTGGCCATAACAATTCCAAGGAGATACCCACTATCTCGAGCCACCTCTCCAATCATGATTAAATTCTTTAACTAACTTGGGTAGTGGGTAAGAATAAGTGAGGCCCATGAGCTTTAGGCTCTAATTATAAATAAGTTAAATAATAATTAAATTAGGGGGACTCTTTTAAGCACAAAAAATGTTGTCTAAATTTACCCATCCATGATCTCTCTATTGATTATAAAAAAATTATGCCCTTGTAGAGACTTTATTGTTGGATATTATGCCTTTTAATGAATAACAGAGTTAATTTTTCCTTCTCATATGCATGTATCTTGTGTGAAATCATGGGATTATTGATCTCATCATGTTAAGAATTTGATTTATCCTTGATTTGTTATCTAATTCCCTTGCCTTTATGTAGGATAATACTCATTTATAGGTTGTAGATTGTGTGATATTGAGTTCATGTAGTGTTTAGCTTGAGAGTTTCACCATTTGAACCCCTATAAGGCCATTTGATAACCTTTATAAGTGATGTCATGAGCTCCTTACCTCCCTAAAAAACACTTATGTAGAAGAGTCATAAGATTATGGGTTTTGCATGATAATAACTCTTTTATCTTCATTTTGTATGATCAAGTGAATAAAGGACATCATAATATTCTTATGTATCACCTCTTTTTCTTAGATATAAGGATAAATTCACACATTGTTTTATCACTCACCCTTTTCCTTGAAAGTGTAATAGTTTTAGTGTTAGTATAGGCGATCCATCAGGGGAACCATCCCTCTCTGGAGGTTCACTCCAACCGTAGGTGACCCAAAACCTCAAAGTGATCCCATTATATTAGTTAGAGGGAGGAGATTTGAAACCACTCCTTCAAGGGGTGAAACTCCAATGTTACAATATTTTATAGCTATTGGAAATATTATCATTGATGTCAAAGGTTTAGCATTATTGGTGATAAAGGCCCCATTGCATTTAATGTTGTTTGTAATAGATTTATCTTGGCTAATGTGAGTTAATATTTATTTAATATTAACAAATATATTTTTGGTTTAATATGAGACAAAAGAAGGGCCCATGGAGAAGTCAAAGAGCCACGGGGTAAAGACAAAAGAAGGATGGGATGAATTTTCCCATGAAGAGTCATCTTGGGGAATTCCAAGAGTCACCAAGTGAAGACAAAAGTGGAAGGGTGAAATTTCTCATGAAGGGACACTTTAAGGAATACCAAAAGTCACCAAGATGAAGACAAAAGAGGGAAGGACGTTTTTGGTCATGAAGGGTCACCACATGACTTTTCAAAGGCTTAAATATGAAGGGTCATACAAGTTTGGCACCATTTTCCATGAGGATTTAAGGGTCACAAAGGGGGAAGGCCAAAGGTCTTTTGGAAAGCTATAAATAAAGGCTTGAGAAGCCATTTGTAATATGAGAGATAGTGGTTGATTTGATATTGTAATATCTAGATTAGAAGAGCAATTGTGAGAGATGAATATGATTTGTATTTGTTATATCTAGCTTAGAAGAGCAAAGGTGAGAGAGAGGAAAGAGATGTTGTATTGATCTATCATTTGTTGAGATAGCAACATTGAGAGATAATTGTGTGGTATACACAAAGGGGTTGGTGCTCCTGTGGGTTGGTGCTCACAAATTGTTATTGGGTTGGTGCTTGGAAAATGGGTTGGTGCTCTTGTGGGTTGGTGCTCATGAACTGTTGCTAGGTTGGTGCTCGACAAAGGGGTTGGTGCTCCTGTGGGTTGGTGCTCACAAATAGTAGCTAGGTTGATGCTTAGAAAAGGGGTGTGGTGCTCCTGTGGGTTGGTGCTCACAAATAGTTTTTGGGTTGGTGCTCTTGCAAGCTTGGCTTGTGAATATTGTTTAGGTTGGTGTTCATTCATATACTTGAGATTGTTCTCCATGGTTTTTCCCACATTGGGTTTCCACATTATATCTAGTGTCTCTCTCTATCTTGTGTGGTGTTTATTTGTTTGAGTTTTATTGCATATCTTGAATGTTTGAATAAGTGGAATTTGGTTAAAAAAATATTAATAAGATATATGATATACTAATTCACCCCCCCCTCTTAGTATATCCCATGCTTAACAATTGGTATCAGAGTAGGTTCCTTCAGAAAGGGTTTAACAGCTTGAAGGTAGATCAAAGAAAAGCATAAGATGGCCAAGCAGCTAAAGAAGGAGAATCAAGAGTTTAAAATATGGTTGAGGCTCTTAAGGAAAAGGTGTGTATCTTGGATTTTAAGTTGGTTATATAAGTAAAAGAAAATAAGATATTTATTCAGGATCTTAAGAATCAGAATTAAATTTTAACATCAAAAGAAGAAGAGTGTAATTAGTTGAAGGATGAGTTAGGTTCTTTAAAGGATAATCATGAGAAGCTTATAATCAAGGTTGAGAAAGATCATGAAATATTGGTCTAAGGAAAGAAGGATGCAGGTTTTGAAGGCAAATCAAAGAAGCCGATCAGGTAGCCTAATGCTTTTAAGTTTTCAAATTCTTTTCATGGACATTGTTTTATTTGTCATCATGTTGGTCATAGGGCAAGAGATTGTATGAGGAGAAGCAATCAGTCAAAGGGAGATCTCAGTCACATTCAAGAAAAAGGTATGAGAAATATTGTTTTCTTTTGTTGTCTTGAGGTTGGACATATTGCTAAATTATGTCAAAATAAACTAAAGAGATATTCAAGGTATGTCAAAGGATATAGAGCCCCTAGAAAATATGAAAAAGACAAATTCAGGTTTGGAGACCTAAAATAGTAAAGGTTGATCAGGTTGAGTTTAAGAGTGAAAATGAATTACTTGTTATAGTAGATAAAGAATCAGATAGGAAGGATTGTGCAGAATCTCTTGTTACATTTGAACATGAGATTTGTCAAGATAAGATAGTTGTAAAAGTTGAGAAGATGAAAAACATCATAAATGATAAGGTTAGTAAGCCAAAAAGGCTAGACATGCTTAAATGGATTCTAAAAGAAAAACACAAGAAGATCAAGGAAGAAACGGAGATGTGGGAATATCTTGAGATTTGTTTCTAAGACCCTTTTGTGTGGGGTGTCTCTTCTAGGCTTCAAGGAGATGCTTTTTAAGAAAAATTGAAGCATGGAGGATGCTTTTGGGTCTTGGATATGTTGTATGACAAGAAGGTGAGTTGATAGATTAATTTGTATATCTTTTGAGGGAATAGATTTTTGAAGAAAATTTAGCATCAGCATTATGGTTTGAGGCTATTAGAATGATTCTTGCATATGCAGTGTTTCAAATGATTATGGGCATAAGAAATTAGAATTTTGAAAAAGAGCTAATAGTTTCAAAAAGAAGGAAAAGAATATTCATGTAGATTCAAGAAGAAGGATCAGAGTTTCAAAGCTCCATTCATCAGGAAGAAGATTTAGACATGTTCATGGCAGAAGATACAACCTGAAGATTCTATGTTGGTGCAAATAGCTTTGCATGTAAGAATTAAAGATTAGCCATGTTTAATTGATAGCAAATGTTAGAGGCATATGACAGGTGATAAAAGTAAGTTCACAACTCTAAAGAAGATCAATGGTGGTATAGTGAGATTCAGAGATAAAACCACTACCAGGATAGCCAAAAAAGGTATTTTAAGTTTGGATATTAGTAGAACCAAAGCTAAGAATGTTTTGTAAGCATAATCTATTGAGTGTAAATCAAATATGTGATCAAGGATACACCTTAAAGTTTCATGAAAAAGGTTGTGAGATTAGAATAAAATATTCAAATGAGTTGATTGTAGATTCTCAAAGGATAGACAATGATTTATCAGATATCTTCTCAAAAGCATGATCAAAGGATACATTCAAAGATCTGCAACAGGAGTTGGGAGTGATTTCTATTACTTCTTGCCATTGATGTTTAGCATCAATTGAGGGGGAGCTAAGTGTTAGCTCCAAGTAGGCCCTTTTCCATTGATGTCAAAGGGAGAGAATAACAAGTATAGGTATAGGTGTAGAAAATAGGTACAGGGAATGGGAACAGGTTGCTACAGTAAGGGGGAGTTACTGTATGTTTTTAGATGATAGTATGTGCAGGTGATAAGATGTGGCAGTTTCAGGATTGAGGTTGCCATCAATGACAAAGGGGGAGATTGTTGGAAATATTGTCATTGATGTCAAAGGTCTAGCATTATTGGTGATAAAGGCCCCATTGCATTTAATGTTGTTTGTAATAGATTTATCTTGGCTAATGTGAGTTAATATTTATTTAATATTAACAAATATATTTTTGATTGCATATGAGACAAAAGAAGGGCCCATGGAGAAGTCAAAGAGCCACGAGGTAAAGACAAAAGAAGGATGGGATGCATTTTCCCATGAAGAGTCATCTTGGGGAATTCCAAGAGTCACCGAGTGAAGACAAAAGAGGAAGGGCGTAATTTCTCATGAAGGGACACTTTAAGGAATACGAAAAGTCACCAAGATGAAGATAAAAGAGGGAAAGATTTTTATGGTCATGAAGGGTCACCACATGACTTTTTAAAGGCTTGAATATGAAGGGTCATACAAGTTTGGCACCATTTTCCATGAGGATTGAAGGGTCACAAAGGGGGAAGGCCAAAGGTCATTTGGAAAGCTATAAATAAAGGCTTGAGAAGCCATTTGTAATATGAGAGATATTGGTTGATTTGATATTGTAATATCAAGCTTAGAAGATCAATTATGAGAGATGAATAAGATTTATATTTGTTATATCTAGCTTAGAAGATCAAAGGTGAGAGAGAGGAAAGAGATGTTATATTGATCTATCATTTGTTGAGATAGCAACATTGAGAGATAGGTGTGTGGTATACACAAAGGGGTTGGTGCTCATGAATTGTTGTTGGGTTGGTGCTTAGCAAAGGGGTTAGTGCTCTTGTGGGTTTGTGTTCATGAATTTTTGCTGGGTTGGTGCTTGAAAAAGGGGTTAGTGCTCCTATGGGTTGGTGCTCATGAATATTATCTGGTTTGGTGCTCAGCAAAGGGGTGTGGTGCTCCTATGGGTTGGTGCTCATGAATAGTTGTTGGGTTGGTGCTCAGCAAAGGGGTTGGTGCTCTTGCAAGCTTGGCTTGTGAATATTGTTTGGGTTGGTGCTCATTCATATACTTGAGATTATTCTTCATAGTTTTTCCCACATTGGGTTTCCACATTATATCTAGTGTCTCTCTCTATCTTGTGTGGTGTTTATTTGTTTGAGTTTTATTGCATATCTTGAATGTTTGATTAAGTGGAATTTGGTTAAATAAAAGATTAATGAGATATATGATATACTGATTCACCCCCCCCCCACTCTCAGTATATCATATGCTTAACAATAGCATGTTTGTTGTGACCTACTCAATTTCATTGAGTTATAAGAATTTCATCTAAGGATTTGGTGCTACTCTTATCAAGTTATAGTGTTAAAGATGTTAAATAAGCACATGCTGACTCCAAACATTTTTGATATTTAGTAGAATAATCCTAAAATATTTTCATGCCAAGAGAGAAAAGAGCTTCTTCAAAAGGTAATTTCTAGTTTTTTAAATTGTCTACACCCTCCAAAAGAAGAATATCTAATGTATCCTTGTCTCTTGTAAGATATAAAGATCATAGACAACCTTCCTCACTAGCTCAATCTATGCCTCCTTTTGGTAGATTCCCTTGACCAAGAGTAGGGTTTATTCCAATCCTTATCCCTATAAAATAAGTCTTTATTGATTTAAATGCAAGAAACCCACTAAATCTCATCCAATATGATGATATAACCATTAAATCCCTCAAGAGTATTTCCTATTTCACTAGAGATAATACAACCATACCTGTGGAGTACATCAAATATATTACTAATATATGTTCAGTACATCATCTTATTGAAGAGAACATTGTTATTAGGATTTTATCTTAATCATTCAAAATAAAGACCCCTCAATGGTATATAAGATTACAACCTAATTGTATCGACTCACGTGATGAATTAAGGGAAGGCTTATGTAAGTAATTTGGAAATAAAAGTGACAATCTATCTTTAGTGGACTAATTGGCTACTATTAAGAGAGCTCTATAAGAATTCATGAGAAACTTCAATTTTAGGTTTGAAATAACTTGGGATATAATCATAGATATGGTTAAGCCCACACCTAACAATGATTTTCTCTATTATCTAAGAGCCCTAAACAGTGATATAGCTATTGTAATCCAATATATAGGGGATACAACTCTTTCTGATGCATATGAGATTATAACTAAGGCTGAAAATTTATTTATACAAGCTAGAAAGATTGATCCAAGACTTCCCATGATAATATTCCTAGAGTTACCACCTCTTACACAACCTATACTAGCACCACTTCCTATGCCAATGAGCTAACCACCAAGCCAAGATAAATTTTCCCCTAGCCCATAAAATTATTTTCAAGAGGTTAAGATCCCTATTCAAACTTTTGAAAATGATTTGGTTACCCTCTAAAGGTAGCAAGCTCAAAATTATAGACCCTATCAAGAACCTTATCAGCTTTATCAACCTGATAGGCCTCTTTATCAAGGAACTTGTCATACAAATAAGCTACCATATCAATAAAATCCTCAAATCCTCAAGGCTAAGGCCAAATTACTCTTGCAAAGCCTTATCAAGATTTTAATCCCAATACTAATATCACATATAAGGCCCTTTTTCCCAAGCAAAATAATTTTTTATAGGACTATGAGTGGTGTTTAGCCTATAATCTTCCCCATAACCAAACCACTTATCCTAATGGTGTACTCAACCAAGTATTAATGGTGCAAAGAATAGAACCACAACAAGAGACACAGACTGAAGTATCACCACAATTTTAGACTTATCAAAATTTAATGCAATATGATACTACACTTCTAAGTTGTTAAGAAGATGAGTAGTGTGGATTGAATTAGTTGTAGGGGAAAAACTAGGCTTCTTCTTCAAGTGTGACAACCAATACTAGGTCCAAGAAAGGGTTGTAGAAATTAAACCAATAGTTGATCAATGTCCCACATTATCTGCTCCAATATTAAAATAGTTTATTGATCCTACTTCAGGTCCAAGTGTACAATAAATTCAAAAAAATCCAACTTTAGGAAGTTGAGAACAACCCAAAATCCTTTATCAATTAGCATAAGCATAAGAAAGTATTGTCACTACTAAAGTATAATGAAAGGTGGGTACTTCCACATTCAATATTATTGAGCATATGAAGAAAAAAAATGTGAATATATCTATGTGGTAGTCTTTGTCCATTCTAGGAAAAATGACCTATTGTAAATAGAATTGTCTAACTTTGGTCTTTTAGAAGGGCCATCAAAATAATGATCAAAAGTAGTACTTACTAATACACCTCATCCAAAGGAGGAGTAATAAAATAAAGGTGTGAAACCTCCACAATTCTATGTTTTGTTTATCATTTGAAATCATTTATCCCATATTTACATGATATATTTAAGGTCTAGTAACTCAGTGAAGCCAAAGTAGCTAGTAGACAGGTTGGGTTTGGAATATTAGCCACTATATAAAGTAGTATTACAGCTAGATGGAACAACCATTAAGACTCTTGGTGTCATAAATAGTTTAGACCTCACTTTTCATGTTTTCCCTAATTTTTACATTCCCCAAGATGTTTTCATGATCGGTATCCCTCTGTACTTTGCTTTATGCCTTTCTTGAGAATTTAATACCAATATTGGAGGATACCTATCATCTAATTGGTCTCACATGATATTTATAACTAAGAATATCACTAATTTTACCATTAGGTTTGAGCCAATTTATAGGAATCATATTGAAACTTATGTTCCAAATACCATAAATGTCAATTATATAATCTTTGACCAAGAGGACAATCTTGTAGAATAAGAGACAAGTACACACCTTGAAGGCACACTTGATTTGTTACTTGATGAATGTGGTGATTATAATCATGAGTTTAATCATTAAATTCTATTTAATAAGTTGGTTTATGTACTTATTTATTTTAAAAATATCATTCTTTCACTCCAAATCTTATGAACACTAATCAACATGATAATGGAGTATGGAAAATGTACTTAACAAATCCAGAAGTAGGCACAGAGTAGGGGGTGTCATGTTGGTGTCTCCTATTGAATACTTTGATGCTAAGTAAAATTATGTCAAACACATATGTATTTAAAAATTTTCATATGGTCTCCTAGGGTGTAAAAAGTGGTCATATGGTCTTTAATGAAGTCAAATATTATGTTTTCATCTTTGGTCATATATGTTAGTTTGTCTTATGTCATCTAGGGTCACCTCTTGAGTCATTTAATGAAGTGATATGGTTTTAATGAAATAAAAAGGTTTCAATAAGAAGTGTAATGTCCTACATGTAAACAATAGTTAGAGGAAATATTGGGAAACTAAAAAATTGTAGGTTCAACATCCATCCAAGAAGATTAGGTAGTTTTAAGAGGTTTTAGGCAGTTTTACGACCTATATAATAGTTATGGCATGTGGGAAGACTTTAAAAAGTTTATTATGATATCCCAACATCTCCTTTCCATGCTCAAGAAGCTATGATAGGTCCAAAATTTCCAAAAACTAACCTCTCTCTCTCTCTCTCATTGTTCTCTTGAACAAGCCAAAAAGGTCAACCGATTTCTACTTGGTATGGACGAGAGGAGGTGAGTTAGATAAATTGAACATGGAGGATGGTATTACACATTTTTTACTTCTAATTCATGTCAATAATCATAATTTTGGTTTTTTTTCTTCTTGAACCATTACTAATAGTGTTAGTGACTCTAATCCACCTGTATATCCCTAACACCCTAGTTTTCCTTTTATGTTTGCATTGATATGAGCAAAATAGGTAGTGTAAATTATATTTAATTGTATTACCATCATTTTCATAAGTTTATCAGTATTTTTTTCACATGTGGGTGTAAATTGATAGTCATAAACATCTCATTATGCTATTAAAAGGCACTATTGGAGTATGCAAATAGGGTTCTATCAGTTACAAAGCTTATCTTCCTACTCTGGTCTTTAAACAAAAAAGGTATGTTATTTACAAATTCTAATAATCATGATGATTTTTTTTTTTTATAGGTTTATTATCAAGAGTAGAATTGATGGATTGAGCAGTTAGAATACACACACAATCAAAAAATCTTTTAATTGTTACATATAGACAAGTAAAACTAAACCCTGATCATCACATTGATGAAGTAAGAAGTTTTAAAGGTTTTGAGAGGTTTATAAAGTGAAAAAAATAAGACTTGGATTTTTAAAGGGTTAGATATTAGTTATGAGAAATAGTTCCACATACACAGTCTTATGTCATGTAGACCTATAGGTAGTCTCTAACTGTGACCTGAGTTCAATCCAAATGAGATAGAGGAGTGTTAAAATGAATATGTTTGAAATAATTTGAGGCATGAAATCAGGTCTAATATCATAGATAAGATAAATGTGATAATGTTAAAGCCATTACATTATAGATAGACTTAGGTCCTTGGTCTACAGGTTTGAAAAATTGTAATTGGGAGAGTTTACCTTAATCTCTTTGAATGGGGATTCTACCTCACAAAAAGTCATCTCTTGGTGGAGTGTATTGAGGTATGGATAGTATAAATGGCTTATATCTTATATCCCAATCCTAGATTAATGTCTTGACATAATAAAGTGGTTTTATGGTAAATATAAGGTGATGTAATTAGGTTTCCAATTCAAGCAAGTTCTCATTGTAGACTTTCAATAAGCTATAGTACTCTTGAAGCCAAAAGGATCTTGCAACACAATAGTGACATAATGAAATTATGGCCTATATACATAGTGACTCTATTTGGTTTGATGTCCTAATGACCTCAAAATCAATCAAATGAGTTGAATTAAAGTTCTTTGACATAGGTCATCACCTACATGATTCCTTGTTTCTCTCAAATTATCACCTATAATCTAACTACAGACTCACTATATATTAGGAGTAGTGAAAAGGGTAAGAGCATGAACTATAGGTAGAGATGGATAATTTAAAGTATATAATGATATTAATAACATAAATATAGATAAATTACATAAGTTATAGTCTTCAAATATCTATCACCACCTACAAGAATTCTTTGTAGTCCTTAATGAAATAATCATAATCTAACTGTAAACTAGTCCAGGCTAGCGAAAGGTGCAAGTTGAGAGGTAAGAAGAGGTGTATGATGGATTTAACATGATTTATACCACTCCAGTAGTGTTAATTTAAACATAATATATTCTTAGATAAAGGAATAATATCTAAGATAAGTTCTAATTTATCACTCAGTCTAAAGTTTCTAGACCCTATAGATAGTACACAAGCTTAAAAGCTAGTCTTAAGAGTTTGTGATTTTGAAAGATATATAAAAATAACCATACCTTGAAAATGTTTAGTTAATTTAATTAATACCTCTTCTAGACTACCATGGCCTTAGATTATCTATGAAAATAGGGTAAGTGCCCTCTATTTTGTCTTAGACAGAGGGCACTCCCAATCAAGACCACCATGTAGGCATAATGAATGAATGAAGATAGATGAAGAGGATATTATTGGGTAACTATTAAAGGATGAAAATATTTGAATTAAAGGTTAAAAATATTTAAAATTCACCTATAGTTATTGGAAACCACTTAGAGGTGGTTATAGGTAATTAAACACAGTCATGCCTATTAGGCTTAGAACTAGACCTAAGCCCTACAAGTGCCTAAACTTATCCAGATGACCACATGATCCTTAAAAATAATTTTATAGATTTAAATATATATTTTATGATGTATTGGAACCAATTTTTTTCATGTAATTACTCAGAGTGGTCATGTTTGGCCTAAATTCCTATCAAGGGTAACCAGAATGCAAGAAAGAACTCAAGAAGGCAACTTCTTTCACTCACACCTATATAAACACTAAGCATGGTGCCCAAAATATTTGGGAAGATTTTAATGGTGTATAATACTCCAAATTTTTGTAATTATTTCTAAGGTTGGATGTCTAACCTTTATGAACTATCACTAAGAAATAAAATCTCCTAAAACCCTCGTAAACCCCTATCAAAAATTTGGAGGAAATATCATTGAATATGAATTTATGATAGGTAAAACAGCCATGATAATTTTTGGAACATGTTCATAACTCTCCCAAGATCCATGACATCCACTTTTGTCATATCATCACTTGTATGAATAGGCTAGAATTTGATTTTCTTGTAGGTTTTATTGTGTTTTGTACATGTAGAGGAGAATTGGTGGATGAAATACATTGATGGAGGTCTATAGGGACTTATTATAACTCCCTATAGTCATATCTAACCATATATAATCATATAAATACCTCTGTTACATAGTTCACTATAGGCAGTCTTGGACAGATAGTGAAAATGAGAAGTGTCTGCCAAGTGAGAACATAAAAGGTCTATTTTTTGATCTTTTTAAGGTCTAAATCATGGATTATAATACAAATGGGATTTTAAAATTTTTCCTAACACATATTCCTTGGATTTACTTTAGCAAATTTAAGTCACTTAAGTGACAAGTGTGAAGGTATAGGCTTAGAGGCTAGTAAGTGACTACAAATAGTAAACACAAGTGTCATGAGGAAGGCTATTAGTTAGGAGAGTATCTAATGACTATCACACCTTGTTTTCAACCTTCATAAGATATTTCATATGTGTCAAGGATTTATAATTTTGTTTATAATATTCAAGTGAAATCATCATTAAAAGTCAATTTTAAGAAGGTTATTTGAGGTTTCTATGCCAACTTAAAGAATAATGATGAACTTCAAGAGGAAATTTGTCCATGAAAGCTTTTTGACATATTTTATACTTAATTTTCCTAAAATTCAAATAGTTTCCAACACTTGATACTTGGTTTTATGACCTTTACACTTCCCTTCTCTCTCCTCTCCTACGCTCTATAAATATAGGCCTTTTTTGATTTTGTAATCTAATCCACACCTAGTATGGTGAAGAGATAATATTTTGAATACTATATTTAAATTTTAAATAAATATTTAAAATTTAATTTTAATCAGATAAAATTCTTATCTAAGTGTGTGAATTTGTGCATATTGGAATGTCAAGTGATAAGTATCTATCCTTGCCTTCTCTTTACTCTTCCATGTTTGATGTAAGTAGTTCTCCCTCTTACAAGTCACATGAAATTTAGCTAGTGTGTTTGAATATATCTAAGTGTAAAGAGGAGAATTAGAGTCTTAAATATGATCTTATTTTCACTCACCTTGATAATTACAATTCATATCACCTCCATGTTTGAAATACTTATGTTAGAGCAATCTAGGGTGTTGAGAGTAGTGTTATGAGTCATGTTTCATAGTGCAAGTGTATGGTAGTCTAGTGGATATATATTTGGTGTATCACATAATTATCATAGGTTACTTTTCATTTTCCTCCTATCCATTTTCATATAATCAAGAAATTAGTGTATGTGATAAGCTATCAAATTTTAATCTAGGGAGTTATCCCTTAAACCTAGAGGTTTACCTCTATTATAGTCAACCCATAGGCCTAAAGGTAATCCAATGTTTTACTCAATATAAAGTAGGCTTGAACAACAATATATAGGGTGAAATATTGAGTAAAAACATCTCCCTTGAAGGATAATTATTATTCTACTCTAAAATTTTAATTCAGTTGCACTAATAATTTTGCTTAGTATGAAGCTTTCAATAGGGTATTTAATGGAATAGAAAAAGAGGTATAAAATAGCTACAAGTTCTTCGTGATTGTGAGTTGGTAGCTAATCAAGTAAGAGGGATGAATATAACCAAAAATAATTTGTTTAAATCTAAAATCATAGAGTATGGGACCTCATATAGGAATTTTAGGTATTCAACATCCAATCTATCCCAAGATAAATTAATAAACACGTTGATAGTCTAGCTACCATTGGTGCATAGTTTGATGTTCCTAATGACATCAAAAGTGACAAAGTATAAAAAAATATCAAGGTGTTTTTGAGGTTTAATATACCTAAAAATAAAAAATATTGGTAGGTGTTTGAAAGTTACAATTATATAATTAATTTACTTCAATAAGAAGATGAATTCTCAACTAAAAATTAAGACAAACTATAACAGTGATATGAAGAGCAAATTATATAGTTAAAGTTAAATAAGATATCAAAGAGTTTACTTAATCTTGAGTTTCTATTTTACACAAATTATTATATTAGAGGGGATAAATTAGACATTGTAGTTAAGAGTGAAGGCTATGAACAAAATTCCATTGACAAAGACAAGTTTTTCAAACTTGGCAAACTATGTACTCTAGAATAAAAGCAGGCATTTGTTAGTATTTGACAAGAGTTTGAAGATGTTTTTTCTTAGGTGTATGTTGATATTAAGGGATATAATGATGATTTATACTAATAAATAATTAAATTAGACCCAAATTCCAAACCTATTAGGAAAAATTAAAGACCTATAAACCCAAAGATAGAGCATCTAATGAAGAAAGAGTTGAACAAGCTAATAGAGGCTAGCATAATCTTTCTTATCAAACACTCAACTTGGGTAGAAAAATTAGTCCATGTTAGAAATAATAATGAATATAAACAAGGTGTTATAAAAAAAAATTCTACCATAGGATAGGGTCACAAAATTATTCCCTTTTCATTGCTTATTAGCATAGTTTAAGGTAATTTTGGTAAGCTTAAGGTAATATCTATTTTGATCCTATGCTTGTCTAAGTCACCTCATATTGTGTTTCAAGATGATTCAAGAGTTTTAGTTTTTTAGGGTGTATTTTCAAGTCATATTTCATGTTTAAAATTCATGTCATACCCCATATAGTCCATACATGTACATAAATAAGTCTCATTTTGTATTAAAGGTCAACAAGTCACTAGCATGTGTAAAATGGTAAAAAAGTTGCTTCAAGAGTCCAAAAGTTGAAAATCACATAGAGAATTATTATAAAATGACTTATGGATATTTATCTAATTTTAAGGTTAGAAATTAATAATAATAAGTCAATTTCAAGTGTTGAAAAGTAGTTATGAGGAAGGTTCAATGCTTAAGTAGGCTTAATATCCACTTATATTAACCAAAAGATAGATTTTTTAAGTGAAAATGCTTCAAGAGTGTCCTAACAGATAAATAAACACAAATACATTATTTTAGTGCAATTATAGGCCCATATAATGAAAAAAAAATCTCTCTTTCCCATCGCTCCCTTGGCAAGCTTACAAGGGCAGTTTTCACATGCTTAGTATGAAAATTACAGTGAGAGTCATGGTCTAATATTTTTTATAGAGAAGGGGATCCTAATGGCCTTAAAATGCATGGCCATATTTTTCATATTTTTGGCCCATAATTTTATTAACAATCATTATGATTTAAATAAGGTCACTATGTCTTGCTCATCCAAGCAAGGTCTAATTTTGCCTTTATTTCTTCACTTTATAGTTCAATTAAGGAAATTGGATTTTGTGAGGTGTTTTTAGATATAAAATGAGTATTTTTAAATTTTTTAATCAATAAATTCAACTATATGAGGTGTATTAAATAAGGAAACTAGTGGCTTAATCATATGTGAGCATCACCATCCCAACTACAAGAGTTTTGGTTGATTTTGAGTTTTGTAATTCTCAAAAGTTTCTAAGAGCCTCAATATTCAAGTAAAAATTCTCATTCTCAAATAATTCATGTGCTCTCTCCTTTAAAATTTATTCTTTGTAGACATTCTTTCAAGTGGTGGTAAGATTCATGATCCTTGGAGGCATGGTGTGGTGTATAAATAGTCTCCTATAGACTTGTAGGTAGATGTTCATAGATCAAAAGTTTCATGTTGATTATGTTTAGGTGATGGAGAGGCCTATTATCCCCCACTAAACACTCATTTTTCCTTGACATACCTCACTACATGATCAAAGGAGCATAGGTGAGTACATGAACTCTAACTTTCATACATAATCCTTACACATGAGTTGACCTCATACACATGCATGTGCATACAATGGAAAAAAAAAGATTTAATAGTGTTATTAAGATATCCACATGCATATTGATGTCATGATAAGGAATTTATATGAGTTTATACAATCATAGAGTGATAAAACTCAAGAAATTGGTTCTTAATAGCCTATTCAAACAAAATTAGACCTACATGTTCTAGACTTGTAGGTCCTCATTTTGATCCAAAAGTAAATTATCACATTAATAAGAGTATTTAAAGATATAAAGTATTCAAAAGTTTAAGCTTGAAGGAGAAATGATGAGCTCTCAATTAATAATCCCTGGAAATGATGGATCCTAGTGCCTTTGTCTAGTTACTAATGAAGGAGAGATAATGAAATTATGACTACTAAATGGACAATATGTCAAAAAGGGGGTGATTATGTAAATGTCCAAAAGTGCCTCAATTATTTCAATAAATGATGGTAAAATATTTAGGGTGTATCTTTATTTCATTTCACATGCCACTATAAATGAAATTGGACCCAAGAATGAGCAAACATAGTGAAAGAGGAGTTAATTGCCACCTACAAACAGTATGAACTAAGAAACATGTGGTAGAAATGATGAAATTGGAAGTTCTAGAGTGAAACCATGGAGGTATAAAATAAGACACAAATCAGTGAAGACTCCTATGCTATATGAGAATCAAAATAAAGTTGAGATGACTAATGTACAGCCCCTAAAGGAACCTATAGGCCAAAACACTGATAAACAAGCATGTGTATCAAAATAAGTGGGAAAAATACTATATATTATAAAATATGAAAATGGTCTTGTAGGATGGTGAGAAGGATCATAAGATAACCCTTTATTTTTTTGGTTGGGATCATCAAGTTACTAAGCTTCAAATAGTGAAGGTCATAACTCTAAGTTACAGTCATAAACCAAAATTGTAAGTAATAGGTTCATCTTTAGCAAGCTATAAATCATATCTATGATAATATGGTGATGGACCCAAACATAGATAAAAAGTTATTGGGGTATATATAGACATATTCAACTATTTTAACCTTCAAGACTAGTGGTTAGCCTCAAGAATAGGTAGTGAGGGCTAAAAGAGGCCTACATGCCTAAAGCCTTTATAGGTCTACTATGGTCAATAAGATAGAATCCTGAGCACATGGATACTTGTAAATTTAAAGGAAAAACATTAAATAATGAAGAGTAATATGTCATACACCATGAATATGGTTGAGATCAAAAGTTTGTAGTTTTAGGCATGTTGTTCTTATCAAACTCTGCCTTCAGGCCTCATACAACTAACCAGCCCAAGAGGAGATTTTTGATTGGTCAATACACTTTAGAAGAGTTACATGGTGAAAAATATGATTTGAGGAGATAGATAGGGTTTCTAACCTCAAATACTTGGCATTGTTACAACCTATCACTCCCATACCTATATGAGTCATCCTTAAGACTGGATATCTCACCAAACCTTATTTTTACCTTGTGAAAGAGTTTGAAGGCCATCTTATTTTTATTATGAGTGTATGGATTATTTTAAAGGAAACTCAAGATCATATGGGATGTATATATTTCTCCCTATTCCAACTTTATGGTATTTATTTTGGAATTAACCCTATGTGCTTTACAAACCATCATTAAGATGGTAAGCACCTAAAACTCTTATTGAACCCTCCTAAATGACATGATGAGAGAATGGATGGTTATAATTCCTTTATATGGATTAGTATGAATTTAAAATGATCTAAATGACTCTTAAAAATCATATGGACACCTAAATTACACACTTGATGGTACACTTGAAGGGTACATTATACAAAATAGGCTAAGAAAGCCCATTTGTATGATTATTTATGAATATTCAAGGTGGTATTGAGCATAAAATAAATTGGAGAGACTTGGTAAGCATAGATAAATATATAATCATCTCCTAAAAGCCTCCATCAGTCTCTTAAGGTAATTCTTCTACCTTCCAAGTCAACATTTTGGGCCTAGAAGAGTAAATACACCATTTTGCTAACCAAGAATCTCTATTGTAGGGATTTGAAGTAATTTTAAAGTTATTTATTATAATATGAGATCAATTAATATGTTTCAAGAACCAAAAAACAAAAATCAAACATCAGAACATACCAATTCCTTGGAAAACCACTCAAGTTGTTTCCCAATCATGAACATGCTCCTAAGTTAGGGTTTTGACCATTTCATGGTTCACCCATATATTCAAGGTCTCAAGATCTTAAATTTTTCATGGATAATGGTAATGGGATGGTTAAATTAAATCAAAAACTTAGTTTCTATGCATGGAAGCCTAATTAAGGTCTAATTAGGAAGAGAGATCAACTAAAAAATGACACTTATACTAACTTTCAGGTCATGAAATTTGTCATGGAGCTATAAGGTGATATTGTGTACTCAAAAATATATTTATTTTTCCAATACCATTCATATATTTTCCTAAACAAAAATATTTTCATGTTTTCAAGGTTACAAGGAATTAGGAGAAAATATAGGCTTTACGTGCAAAATGACATCTTGGTGAGCATTTAATACATATAAAGGAGTTGATTCAGGTATTATATGACTAATATATTCCATCCATGGTGATACATTGCATTGGTAAATTTGAAATCAAGAATCAACACTTGCAAGCAAGGAGAGGTGTAGTAAGGCCAAGTGGGCTCCACGACACCTAAGAAAGATGATTATCATTAAAATGTCAATTTAAAGAGATTTTAAATTTATTAAACGTGTCAAAGGGAAGATAAATATGTAAATTAACATGAATTTATGATGAATAAGACCACTTTTCACCTCATAAGACAAGAAGGGAGAAGTTTGAAGAGCAAGATCAATGTGTCAAGCAACTAGATAAAACTCCTATGTCACTTGGAAGAAGATGCATATTCAATAGAGAAACACTTGTCCTATGAGACTTGAATCAACTATTCTCCAACTCCTTTATTTTTTTGAACTTTATCTTGCATGAAGTACACTTGGAAAGTCCTCACTTCTATGCCCCTCTCTTTTTTCAAGTCTCAATTTCTCTATAAATTCAATCTTGATGGGCTTTGTATAGATATTTTTTATAAGTATGGTAAATCAATGCTCAAATGAAAACTTTTACTATGCCTTGGAATGATTAATTAAATTTATTCTTACCTTCACATATACTTTTAATTCATGTACTAGTGTGATGGTTGATTAATGTTATTAGTAGTCATGGTATTCTCTCTCATTTATCATGTCCTACCTATTTGCAAATAGATTATCTTCTTTCAGGTCACATGGTGAGTTTGATGTGGTTTTTCATAGATTTAAAGTGTATTTTTAGTCATTAGATCATTTTTTAGACCTCTTGACTAACCCTCTCATTCAATTCATTCTCAAAGACCTATATGTTGAAGCATTCATGCTTGATGGTCCTTATTTTGAGAAGTATGATCAGATTCAATCCTATTGCATGTTCTTAAGTGCATGATCATCAAGTAGAGGGTGTTTTTTTTTGTGTATCACCTCCTTAAATATATTTATATCATGTTTTTCTACCCCTTTTCCTTTATCAAGAAAGCATTAGTAGTAGTGAACCTAACCAATACATCAAGGGCAGCTAACCCTTTAACCTAAAGGTTTGATCCATCTAAAGTTCACCCACAACCTAGGATCAATCCCATTACATAGCTCAAGTTGAGAGAGCTTGAAACACCCTTTCAAGGGTGAAAATTTGATCTATAATAGTTCTATAATGATTGGTGGGACTAGATTGACATCATTTGAAGGAATTTTTGGTTGTTATCCTTCAACATAACAGCCTTTGGAGGCAACAACTCAAGCACCAATGGTGACTTCAAATGAATCTTAGCTAGTATAGGCAATCTAAGTACCTAAAAAAATATAAAATTTGTATGTATAATAATTTATATGATTAACATGTTTCTTATGTACCTTCATATCAATCTTGTCAAGTTAATGGTGTTCATGGTTTCTCCTCAATTATCCCTCAAATATTTGTTTGTCAAGTTCACCACTAGCCCAATTTTTTCTCCAATCAACCTTATCAAACTTATATTTCTCCTTCTTCACTCTTACTCACTTTTAAATAATTTTTAAAATACATTTTGAATTGGGTGATAAGGACAGATATATAAGTAGAATAAGGTGTAGCTTCTCCTTCTTATTCTATTCAAGAGGTGAAAGAGTTATTGCAAGGTTTTTGGATAGTTTGGTCAGGTGTTGAGGATGAAAATTATCCAACAAATGAGAAACTAGAGGTTAATAAGTTTATGAACTTAGTTTAAGAAGGCTAATGTGATGGGGGCATGTGAAAATCCAACTCAATCAGTCCTATATACCTCATCCTATTCAAATTCAACCTACTTTTGATACAAATCTCTTCCAAGCTACAATACAAGATTAAAATAAGTTAAATGAACCTTCTAATGAGTCCACTAGCTCTAAAATCCCAAGTTGGAAATATTTTATTTCTTAATATAAACCTATGTCTAACCCAACTCCATCTACTCCTCAAAATCCCAAGACTAGTCCACCTTGGAGGCTTTTTTGGACAATGAATCCTAATTTTGTTATGCCTATTCTAGAGACTGAATCTTATCTTATACCCATCCAAAATCAAGAGAGAAAAGAAGTTGTAAAAGATACACCAAAAGGTCTTATAAGTTTTAAGGAGGTTCTTCATATGCAAACTCAAGATCAAGAGGGAGGAAGATTGTTGGAAGTCAAGTCAAGAAAGCATACAAGCCTATCAAGTCCACCTACTATTCATGTTATAATTGTCCAAGAAGCATCTAACTAGCTTAAGTCTCCAAAAATACCAAGTTGGGTGGATACTTTAGCATGTTTCAAGAAATTCAATTAGGTTTATTTCCCTCCCACCCTCTCCTTTTGTAAATTAAAACCAAGTAAATTGAGAGAAGAAGATGTAAATTTAATTGAGAATGAGAACTTGCCAATGCAAGAAGATGAAGTTATTATCTTGAAGAGGAAAGATGTTGCAGTTGTAGGTGAACTTCAAGAGTGTCTTGTAGAGAGTGATCCTAGTGATCATAAATAATAGATAATAATTGACACTCCCCTTGGTGGAGATGAGCACCAATCAAATTTCAAGGATAAATATGAACCTCTACCTTTTATCAAACAATTGGACATCCTTCTAGAGGTCACAAACGATCAAGTGGATCAATTTGATTGGTATGGTTTTGAGGTGGATGAAGAAGAAGACAATTAAAATTTGATAGAGCAAGAAAAACATGAGGTTCTAAATCTCTAATGGGTAAATGAACTCTCATTCTTCATGGAAGAGGAGGAATATTAGTCTAGTCATGAATAAAAGAGCTTACAGCCTTGTCATGAGCCTACTCAAGCATGTGAAACATCTTATCAACATATTATCTCTTAATAAAATAGTAAGGTTTCTATAGAAATTGATATTCTTCCAAACACTAAAGAATATTTTTCCTTTTGGGAAGAATTAGAAATGTTTTGTTTTAATCTTAATGGTGAACCTATAGCCCATAAAGAGAATGTCAATGAGTTGGTCTTGATCAATAAGCATGGTCAAAACATGTATAAGAAATCTCTTGAAGAAAATATTAAGTTGGAAGATATTGTTTAGACTCATGAACAAGTAAAATAAGGTCTTGAATACATGTGTAAATCATACTTACACATGTTCAATGAATTTGAGGAGTTTGGTAAGCTAGCACCACAAGAGGAAGTCATTGATGATGGATAAATCTATGATGAGTATGATGTTCTTCAAGATGATCAAGAGAATAATATTCCAGCTTACTAATAAGAAAGTGTCCTTGAAGATTCCCTTGATGATATGTCTAATATTTACCTTCAAAATGATAGCTCTCCAAATGAAGGTTTTTGATAGATCAAGGAGTAGCCTATTGATTAAAGAAGAGTGGTATTGTTTAAGCCAAATATCCTAGCTTAGGATGAGTTTGACTTTGCCCTTGATTCACATGGTCAACTCATGGACTTTGGTATTAATCTAAAAGGTTTGATAATTGGTCATGGAGGTATTGAGATAATTCTAATCAATTTAAAAATCAAGAAACATGATCTATCAAATGATACAGTCAAAGGGAAAATTGTTCTACAACATGTCTCATCTTATGAGGGAACTGATATAAGAAGCTTTCCATTTGACCTTGGAGGAATAAGGTATGAAAGTTAGTTGTACATAGTAGTCTTTGATTTATTTTACCTAAGTTATTTGTAACAAGTGTGTGTTATATTGTTTCCTTTGCTTTGTGTGTTTTTCTTGTCATGTGTGTGTTTGTAGGTAGAGTTAGTTGTCTTGTCTTGGTCAATTTTAGTCTAAGGCTGAATTTGATTGAGAGGTGACTGCATTTCACACTTTGTTTTTTCTCTCTCCCTTTTCATTGCAAGTGTAATAGTGTTAGTGTTAGTCTGGGTGATCCATCAAGGGAACCAACCCTCTTTGGAGGTTCACTTTAACTTTAGGTGACCTACATCCTTAGAGTGATCCTAGTGTATCATTTTGATGGAATAACCTTGAAACCACTCCTTCAAAGGGTGCAACTATAATGTGACAACATGTCCAAAGCAAAGAACATGTATTTTTGGGTTAATGTTCAAACATGATTGGGCTTATTTATTTGCCATATGTATATTTACTCTTTCTTAAGGTCACTTTGGGCTTTACTATGGACATTGTATTCTTATTCTATCTATGGAGGGATTTCTTCCACCCATATATATTCCCCCTTCTCTTCCCTCTTCCTATCTTCTTATTCATGTACTAACCCTACCAAGATGTAATGTTTGAACTTTTATCTAATATAATAGTTAGCTTATTTTATTAGTGTGATTGAGATTCAACACCCTTAATGGAATTGACACTATTTTATATTATTTTAATTTGATATGATTATACCATTTGTCTTTGGTGATATTGGCTAGATTATGATACATGATATTTGTGTGATTAAGATTATGTGTTCTTGATGGACTTGGCACAACTCACCCTTATACCATATTGGGGGCATGGCCACCTTCCAATTTTCCTATTCACATCTCCAAGGTTTAGTTGTGAACCTCTCTCCAATGCTTCAGATAGAAAACATCATTACCAAATTAAAATGTCAAGGGGAAACATGGTTGTATTGACACATAGGTGTACTCCTTCCTTACTCTCTTTTATTTTAATAAAAATTAAATTATTCATTTTACATTATATGCATTAATTACACCTTTAACATGTTCTTAATTTCATGTCATATACATACAAAAAAATTAAAAAGGTATAAAAAATCAAGGTATGTTGTACACACCATGGTATACAATTTTTTCCTTTAAATTATTAATTTCATCCTTACGCATTACCATATTAAAGGGTGGAAAATGTAGATGCTTAATTCTAGATTTATATATTAAAATAGTCTTTTACACATGACAAATATCACTTAAGGCTCTACCCTTTAGTTCTTAAGCTTCCTTGTAGCTGATAGGCTCATGTTCACCATCTCATTGGGCCTAAATGTTTATCTTATAGTTTGATCCTATTATTATGATTACCTATATCACCTTCAGTCCATAATATGCTTAAAATCTAATATATATATCCTTCATTATTAGTTACATAGCTTTAACAACCTTCTATTTTCTTAAAGATTTACGTTTAGACTTAAATAATAACATCGATGCTATTTTCCCTTCTCCAATGTAATTTTTTTCCTTTAGTTATTAAAATTTCATTTATATAGCATCTCAATTTTATTTACTTGAAAAATACCTATCAGGTCTCCACCTTTTAGTTTTATATATTCTTGTTGTCAAAAGGCTTGCATTCACCATCTCACTATGCCTAACTATTTATCTTAAAGTCTGACCCTATCATTTATCATGACCCATATCTCTTAAAATTAATATAAATACTAAACATTTATATATATATTTCACTATTAGTTTTATATCCTCAATAGTTTTCTAGTATATCAAACATTTACGTCCCACATAAGGACACTTGTGTCAATGTAAGTGTCTAGATTATTATCAAGCATTTGGTCCTCAAAATTCAACTAATTTTAAAATATTTTAAACCCTATGGGCAAGTTCATTTATTTTATTTAACCCTATCATGATATATTTGTATAAAGAGTGGTATAAATACAAATCAAATCTTATGCATTATTCATCTACCAAATACTAAGTAAGCACCTATTCAAACTCTTACTCGATAAATTGCATAATTGATTTATACTAACCTATTCTTCCCTATTTTCATATTAATCATAAAATTAGTTATATTATAGGTCTAAATCACTCAAATAATATCCTTTGAGTAGTATTTATCAATTTAACTTATATATCATTGCATGCCTTTACATATAGTCTATTACACCCTTGTGTACACACAATCCAACACCTAGGGGAGAACTACATATCTCTGAGGCCTTAGATTATTTTCTATGTAGGAAATGTTTATTATCAATGGGGTCCTTAAGGTCAGATCGAGACCATGAGCCCACTAACCCATTTTGGCAAGGTAAAAAAACCCAAGGTGAAGACCTAGGGTTTGATCCACATATAGTCATTAACAACCTATGTACTTAATTAAAATACATCAATAGAAATGTAACATAAAACGCATAAGTCTCCATGTGGTCACTTCACAATATACTTAATATTTTATATGGGATAATTGTAATTAGATTTGAACAAAAATGTCAATGCAGGTTTCCATAGGTTGATGCACATGTCCATAGGTCAACGTAAATGTCTAGGCCTCTAGAAATAATATTTCTAGAATATGACAACTAGATCATGATCTTATCCCTACTTGTTTCCACCTTTATACTTAGCATATCTACTTGTGTATTTGCATATAAGCTAATTATTATCTCTTCTTCATGTTTATGCAATCAAGTTATTATTTTGAGTGTAATTTATATATTTAGCATAAATCAACACATTAATTTAGAATATTCATTTATCTGAGTTTTTAATTAATTAGCTTACTCTAGAATAGTTTTATTCATCCTTGTGCATAGTCTATTATACCCCATTAACCCTTAACAATACATGTCTAAAAGGGTTAAACATTTAGTGAACCTATCATTTATGTCTCCTTGTGCAAACCCTAGTTTGACTTAGGGTTTTTCCTAATTTCTTATTTTTGAACTATAAACATCTTAAAAATCAGATTTAAATTTATTCCAAAAGAATCAAATGGTGCCCAATATAGATGTATCTAATTGTTACTTCATTGATCAATATATTATGGTGGTCATTGTTTATAATTTTCCATGAATTTTTAAATAATTTAAAGGCATAATAAAATGGTTTAAAAAAAATTATCAAATCAAAGAGAGTGACTTAAAAAAAATATCTTTACAACTCCTTTTACAATAATATAAAACTAGTACCCATGCATCAACTTCTATACTCTCAACCCTTTATTCCTATTATAACCTATTTAAATGACAATTGACATCTCACTCCCATTATTTTCCCATAACTTATATTGGTTTCCATTGTCCACATTGTCACTACATGAAAAGGTAAGGATGATTAACATGTCTTGCCAATTATAAATATACAGCAAGTTTCTCATAAGCCTAAATTAGTAATCAAATTTAAAGGGTGTGATCTTGATGACCAATTGATAAATACACATGCTAAGATTTAAATCTTATATTTTTTTAAATATTCAAGTATCTACAAGGATATATTATATGAATCCTTATGTGAAACCCAAGTACTTAATGATATAGAACCAACTTACTTCAAAGATATTATGTTAGACCTCAAAAATAATGTAATCTCATCATTTTTAATCCAAAATATTTACCATCAAAATATATTATCAAACAAGACTTGCCTATATTCATACAAGTTAGTATGCATTAAAAAAAATCAAAAGAGTGTTAGTCGATAAAAAATCTGGCCTAAACATTTGTAGCATGAAATTCTTAAAAACAATAGGCATTAACACCAATCTTCTTCAAAAATTAGATATACATATCAAAGGGTTTGATAATTCATGTAGCCCATCACTTGGTCAAATCATATTAGATATGACATTAGGACCAAAAATGGTACCAACTACATTCCAAGTAATGTCTCAATCATTACATTATAACTTATTCTTGGGTAAGCCTTGGATGCACATAATGGAAGTTATCCTATATATATTACATCAATGTGTCAAATTAATACAATATGGGACCTTATGTATAATTTATGTCGATGATGATCCCTTCAAATTTTGTAAAATGATACATTTTGATGAATAGGAGATTCCTAAACTAGTACCACCAAAACAATATATTCCACTTGAAACTATACCAACTTATGATATGGGTGAATCAAGAAAGTAACCCATTCACCTCCATATAATCATAAGGAATCAACCACTTAGGTGCACATGGATGCACATTCAAAATAAGAAAAATTACCAAAATAACCAATGATATCAAAACAACAAGAAGATCAAACATTTGATCTCCCTCTATTGATCAATATTGAACAACAAGATGGAAAAATTTTAGATTATTATGATAGTGATGATGATATACTTCATGATATGACATATGAGCACTTAAAAACACTAAATTTTGATCCACTAGAACATATTTTGCATAACATATTCACACTTACAAGTCCTGATAGATATAATTTAACTCCATCCCTGGAAGATACAACACCAAATAAAGATAAGGGCAAGACAAAATTAATAGATGAACATATCATTACTTTCTATTCAATGCATCCCTCTTGGTTAAAAATTTTAATCCTAACCTTACAAAGTACAAATGCTTATACATCATGTTAATTATGCAGAATCTTCACACAAATCTCCATAATAGATTATATAGATCATATTAAAATAAGATGCTCTACATACAATAATTTTGAGAATAAGATAATTATTTTCCTCCTAATATACACAAGTTAGGGAATAGACCTGTCCATACAAAAGGATAAAAATAATGAAATTATCATAGAAATATAGGCTCTGATATGAATCATTATGAGACATTACAAAATAAAATTTAGAAATAAAAAAATGAAGGGCGTGTACAGATAATTTCAAAATAATGACAAAGATTATTGATTTTAAATAATTCACAAGTGAAAAGTACAAATGGGTATATTATAAAGTACCCATGATAAGAGTATCTAACCATTATTTCAAATAATAAAGGGACCTATTATGATCATCTTGAGGTTGATGTTAATAATTGGCATAGTTTATAGAATTGTTTATTTGAAATAGATCAAACATAATACAAAAAGTTTACAACACTATCCACTTTTTTCCAAAATCTCATATATACATTCAGTTACCTATTACATGTGAACCCAAAGTGTTCCCTACAATAATATGGGTATCAAAATATGAACCAAATTTGACATTTTTTTTAGGAAGCATTGGTTGGTCGATATGAATGCAACTATGAATACTACTAATATGTAACTTACTTTTCCTTTTAAGGATAAAGAGATTCGTATTGATCATGACATATATGGTAATAAATAAATACCAACTATTTGAAGTGAACAAATGCAATCAAACATCAAATAGGTAAAAATAGCTAAGTATAAATATTGATGTCAAGAGATAGGATTATTAAGTGATCTTATCCTCTTTGAGGATGAGGACTTCTTGGATTAAAAAAATAAAAAAAATAAAATATTCAAGAAAATACAAAAACATTCAAATAAATTCAAAAATATTAAACATTCACATGTTTACTAAATCCTTGGCATATATGTTGTTTATTTTATGTTAGTAAATATCATATCATTTCTTTTCTATGCATACACCATATCCATGATATTTTATGTTAGTAAATAGTAAATATTTGAGTGTGATACTGGCATACACTAGACCCATGATACTTGCACATATAGATGTTGGACCTTTTCTCTTCCCATGTGGCACAGTACATTAGGGGCATCTAATTTTTTAATTATGATTAGAAACATGTTATTTTATTTTATGGTCACTTTTTCATTATCATGTTGAGCTTATATACTAATGCTTACACTTGCCTATACTCATGCTTACATATTTTCATTATGTACTAGATATGTTATGATTACATGAAATTTTTTTGTAACACATACATGAAAGGACAAGTATGATATGCTTATGTTGGTTGATTATACTTTATTTATCCATTTTGTCACTTCCTTGAGTGTCTTTTTCCTGCTTAATATTATCTTACTTGTGGAACATTTGAACATGTTCCTTGCTTGTTAGTCCTCATGCCATAGTATTTTATATTTTAATTATATATGAACATTTAAATATGTCATTAATTTGAGTGTGCATAATTTGAATATGCCCCTTGTTTTTAGTCTCATAGACCTCTTTTTATGACATTAAGTGCTCTTGCATGTGTTCTTGTTTATTTGTTGAGCTTACACTATTACTTTTTAGACATTGCCATTATTTATAGCATGCATATTAGGGTTTGTTATGATCACATACTAAAATATTCATTAAGATATCTACTTAGACATGTTACTCTTATATGTTACATGATTCATACACATTATATAGTTATCTTTTCATTTTTAGGTAAGGTAACTACTAAACTCCATTTTTCTCACCTCAAAGGAGGGGATATATTAGTGGGAGCATGTCATAGAGACATGACCTCCATGATTATATAATTATCAGAATTTCTATAATTTCATTATAGATTAAATGATTTAGATATACACTTGGGTCATAATCCTTTATATTGTAACAATTTACACATTTGGGATAGATTTTCCTAAATTTGTGACATATATTATACATAGTTAAAGAGCAAATGTTACATTTTAATAAATACTTCACCTTAAGACACATTATAGGTGTATATTCCATGTGTTTTAACCTTTTATGACTTAGTGAATGTAAATCCTATATTTTTAAAGGATTAAGTATAGTAAATTAGGGTAAAAATATGTAGTAAATATAGCCACTGGTCTATAACATAATTGACTTAATTTCACTTTTATAAAAATATAGATAAATAATGTAAAGGATAACTTAGCTAGAAAATGACTAAGACAAATGATCTAGAGGTTTAAAATTGAGGTAGAGACTGGTCTAAGTGTCTTAAATAGGATCTAGGTGTCATAACCCCTCCTGGGTAGTAGCACCCTAATTGGATAGTAGTGTCATGTGGCATTAGTGTCCCTATATTGGTGGTAGTGTCCTCTATGTATAATTATTATGAGATTCTAGGTGCACTTATGTCTAGTTTTGTCAAGCTTGTTCTTGTGCACATGAGTTCTAGATCTTTGTATATGACTTATTTTTACTTATTTTATGAGCAAACCTTAATCTTTCATGTTAATAGGGCATCTTATTTATACAAGCAATAAAGTGTGTTATTAGTGGGGTAGGATGTAATCCTCAACACCCCACTATGATGAGATTTTCCTACATACCAATACTCTAAAAAGGGATCAACCTTGATGTATTTCTCCCCTCCTAAGTTTTAGTGCAAGAACAAGTGAAGCTAGTATGACTGTATACTTGAGTGATTTGAATGTCCTTAAGAGTGGAACCCTAAGCAATATGAGCTAAGGAATGTTTTAGATGGTTGTATGTATAAGTAGGGTACCATAGGGATTGATAACCTCGATTGTACACAACTTGTTCTAAGTTTATATGTGTAATTTACATCTAATTTTTGTCTAGTGGTTAAAGGGAAAACAATCATGTATATATAATATTATGGTGATTGTGTGAGTTTTAAAAGAGGTCTAGGTGAAACATAGGTGGTTTTATTTTTTAAAAGATATATGTTGGTGGAAAATGAAGGGAAATGATAATAGCACTAAAATTGAGACACTAACATCATATGGCTCTGTTGTCCCTATTATGGCACTAGTGTCCAGGTAGTAGAACCTAAGGCATGAATGACCAATATGTCAAAATGAGGGTATAGGACTATTTTAGGGATCTCTATGCATGTCTATGGCTAGCATGAAGGCTAGATAAGTGTGAAAATAGACCCTAAGATAGGTTTAGGGCTAAGCTAGGGATAGGTGGTCTCAAGTGTTATCACTCTTAACATTTAAGTGTCATTTTTAGGTGATTTCATTTGCCCCCCTTTATTCTATAAATATAGAAAAGTAAAATGACTAGGATAAAGTAAAAAGAAGAATACCTAGACTTACCTAAAAGGTGAAGCCCATGAATCTAGATCTAAGAATGTAAGCATGATCCATTATTTATCCTGTAAGTGAAACATGCATAGATCAGTCCTTACTTAAGAGATATCAAAAGTAAAGACAAAATTGATTAAATAAGTAAAATTGGGTAAAGAGATAAAACTACATAAAGAGATAATAGAGTAAATGAATGAATACACATCACTAGGTATGCAAACTAATGCATAAACTTGGTGATAACTTATGTGTGTGTATGTATATAGTGATCAATTAGTGAATAAATTGGATTGAGTTGATGATTAGCTCAATCCCCATGTGTGGGTGGCTTAATAACTCAATTAGATTTTGACTCCATCATTGCCCTCCCTTACTTAGTGTATCATGACTTATGATTAGTTTGGATTTGATTGATGTTGTGTCTAACCCTCTTATGTAGGTGGCTCAAGAACTCAAGTAGACTATGACTCCATTTTTTAATACCCATGTGTAGTAGATGCATCTAAAACTGAAACTACATGATGTAACTATAAATGTCTAACTAGAGATGTCAGCTTTGTGGCCACTTGGGTATATTAGGTAGCTCTAGACCACTTGAGAATGCTGACCACTATAGATGGATTAAGGCATGAATCTAGTGTGTAACCTAGAACATGGTGTCTGATGTGTATAGCATAGATAATGGCATGCATTTTATCATTCTATTTGATGAACTAGTGTATAAATGAGCATATGGAAATAATGTACCACACACCTACCCCCATATCTAATATTTGAATATATGGATTCTAGGATGAGTTTTAATAATTTGTATGTGAGCATCTAAAATGAAATGGGAATGATCATGTCATGCATGATGCCCCTAATTTGAGCAAACTAGTATGAATTTGAGCTAAATTGAGCTAAAATTGGAAAACTATAACTAAACCTATGTAAACTTGGACTATACTTAATATAGTTTTCTAGTCAATCTATAATATTCTTAAACTAAGGCTATTGGATAGTAGAACCATATCTTGGACAATAGTGCCATGTGGTTCTAGTGTCCAAATTTGGGCACTAATGTCTAACTATTGTGATTTATGTGTAACTGTAACTGATCTCTATGTCATTATTTTCCATTATGTTTACCTAAGTTTGATTTTTATAATCTAAGTTTATGTGCTTAAAATTGTACTCTAAGTGCATTCAGATAGCTTGATCTATATGACAAACCCCTATGAATGCCCCTATTTTGAGGTGAGTTTTTGAACATCTAAAAGAATTATCTTTAAAATAAAAATCTCTTCAAAATGTGTGTTAGCCAGAGAATATATGATATCCATGTAATAAACTAATATAATATGTTTGTATAACATCAGAATGTAAGATAATTTGAGTATAGGTTTGTAATGTGTGATGTATGTGAGGTATAGTATTCACAAGGTTGTCAAGATAGATATTAAAATGTATGTAAACATCAAATCTAATTAATAACTTAGTAGCTACCTAGTGGGATGGGGCATGATGTCCATCACTACACCTAAGTATTAAGGGGAGATGCATGAAGTGTCTCAAGGCATCAAAAATTGTGGAGTGTCTCATGGCATTTATTTATAATATAGAATGATCTTGGTTATATTTCATACACTATTAAAACACTCAAAGTGAGCTCAAGCAAAGATAAGGTGTTTTAAACACACCTACGTACACATTTATTTCCTTTGACCTAGTAATATCATCTTTATGCATTAGTAGATTAAAGAGGGTTGGGGGTGGAAAATATAGATACTAAAATCTAATTCATATAATATTTTAGTCTTGTGTATTTTAAAAATACCTATCAAATCTCCACCCTTCAGTTCTAGACCTTCATTTTATCAAAAGACTCCCATTTACCATCTCATTGTGTCTAATTATTTATCTTATGGTCTAACCCTATCATTTATGATGACCCAAGTATCTTGCACTAATAAAAAAGCCTCAACCCTAATATATATCCTTCATAGTTAATTTTAGATCCTTAACAAATTCTTAGCCTATCAAACACTTATGTCCCACATAGGGACTCTTTTATCTATGCAAATGTCTATATTATTATCAAGTGTCTAGTCCTCAAAAGTCATCTAATTTAAAAATCTTTTAAATCCTATGGGTCAACCCATTTGTTTTGTTTAACCCTATGGTGAGATATTTTAAAAAGGTGTGGTATAAATACAAATCTAACCCTACTCATTATTCATATATAAAATACTAAGTAATCACCTTTTCAAGTTCACTTAATTTATTTTAAACTAAGTTCTAATACAATATTCTTCCCTATTTTCATATTAATAATAGGAGTGGTCATATTACAAGTCTAAATCACTCAAAGAATAAACCATGAGTGTTATTTGTCAAGTTAAAAACTATATCATTCCATGCCTTTGAATATAGTATATTACACTCTTGTGCACACACAAACAAACACCTAGGGGAGAATTTCATGTCTGAAGCCCTCCTTGGATTATTGGCTATGTAGGCAATGTTCATTAATAGTGGGCTCCTTAAGGTTAGCTTGATACCATGAGTGCACTAACCTAATTTTGGTTAGATATAAATACCTAAGGTAAATATCTAGGGTTTGGTATACATATAATCATTGATAGCCTATGCACATGAATAAAAGACATCAGTAAAAATATTACATAAAATCTAGAAGGCTTCATGTGGTTGTTTTATAATATAGTGAATATTATTTATGTTGACTTTTTCTGCCTTTAGGCTCAGAAAGGGTCAACCTATGTCATGAACACCTAATATCATTCCCTTCTAATGTTTTATTGTATTTTGAAGTGTCAAGCTAGTTCAAGAAGGGGTCACTTGTCATCAAGTTAGGGGTAACATCTTTAAGTGGAATACCACTGTCAAGAAGTGTCATGGTGATCATCTTCTCAACCTTTTAGATCCTATGTCAAGTAAAAAATTTGTGATAGTTATGATAATATCCCATGACAAAGTATTAAGGTGGTCCTTATGACCCAAATCATTCATGTAAGAGGTGACTTATGATATTTCAGCCATAGCCAGCCATGTGAGCATGCCAACAACCTATAATATGACATAAAATTTAGGAGATTGGAGACCAATATGAAGAAATATGTTTGACCCTTATTTGAAACCTTATCATACTTTAAGTTTATTTAGAAAATGTTAAGGTATCTCTTTTAATTGATGTTTCATTTAGAATTATGCATGCATTGCCTTCAAAAAAAGGTGTTTAACCATGTGAATAATGTTATTTTGACACCCAAAACACCACCAAGACCATGAATTATGTCTTCATAGTTCTCCATTATCACTATAATGCCATTATATAATGGTTTCTTATGAAAAAAGGTCTCATTATAGATGTCAAATGCTTTTATACACCATCAAAGGGGCCCACACATGTGAAAAATGGATTTTCACCTTCCCTCCACCCATACTACTTATATTAAAAGCATTTTGACTCCTTATTTTCCTCCTCCTAGCCACCAATAACATTTTAAGATCTAAAAACCTAAGAAAATGCAATAAAGTGATGTTTTGTAGGTGTTTTCAAGCTTGTATAGATCCGTACACTACAGTCATATTCAAAAAAGGTTAGGAATATTTAGAGGAAGCTCAGTGTAAACATCAGATGAAAGAATCCATGATCTTTAGAGTTAAAAATATTTAAAAATTTGGCCCCTCCTTTTCATCACTCTTCTTGGTAGCCTTGGTAGCCTCTCAGGTTCTTATTTAATATAGATAAGAGAGATAAAATGGTGACCTAAGATCTTGACCAAAGGAAGTGGTTCTAATGGCCTTCTAATCCTTGGCATTAGTTTTTATAATGATGACCCATGCTTTATGAATAATGGTTAAGAATTTAGGCAATCAAACTAGTCATCTACATCTACACAGGGTCAAACTTGGAATGGTTTTGATGTATTTTTGACTTGTTTGAAAAAAATGGTGGTTATATATGTCTTATACAAGTATTGAATGTCATGTCACTTCACCTCAATCCCCAACTTGGCATGTGTGAGCTTTTTGGAGCAATGAAATCTTCATATGGTCATACTTGTAGGTTATAGATAGTAGTTCTTAGTGCTCTAGAGCTTTTAATGCATTATATGTGTCAAGTATAGTTTATTAATTGTAATGATGGATTTTTAAGAGATCTATTCAATATTTCTCATAATTTATGGTGTACATAATGATCAAATTAACACTCAACTCCTTCATTTTCCCATCTTCAATTGAAATTTCTTATGTAATTTGACCTTCATTATAAGTGTGAATAGAGTGTTTCATGGTGATGGATGTTAAAGATCATTAGAACACTGTGGATAATGCATAGGTTTTGTATTAATGTGGAGGAGTCCCTCTCTCATAAGCATCAAGCCTCATTATGGATATCAAGATCAAAAAATCATGAACTAGCCTCCCAATTCTTTCATAGACCTATTTAGAAAAGTTTAAGATTCATTATCATTATTTAAGGTATTTGTGAAATCCTAGATTTTAGTTTCTCCCTTAATATGTCTGATTAACTAGCTCCAAATGTTTTGCCTTATTGAGTATATAATTATGGGTGTTTAGAGTCCCCATATGTGGTTTTAAACAAGAACTAATGGTCCATATGGAACCTCTCAAAGAACATATGTTGTGTAATGGTCTCATCAAGCCATTTCACCCCATAGTAGGCTCTAATTTCCAAACTTAGAACTTCATAGGACCCTATGACCACCACCTATAGGTTTAAGTCCTTTCACCCAAGCTTAATTCATGTAATCAATGTCAAATGTTACATAATACCATGAAGGTTAAATGATATTGTGAGAAAAGGGGTCCATTAAAATTTGGATACTATTAAGAAGCTATGACCAGATTCAGAAGATCAACATAGGCCTAGCCCTCAAAGAGTTTTCCAAAACCATCATACAACTAAACCTAAAAAATAAAAGGATGGGTCATACATTATGAATATGACTACCTAAAGAGTGTGATTTGGATTCAATTAAGTTAAAATGGATCTCAAACATAGTATGAAAGACACCCTCTTATTCATGGGACTGTGTAATAACTCCATTGACAGTCAAAACACCTAGACAATCACCTATAAGACTACAAGTAGTATGCCTCCAAAATTTAATATGAGATTCTATAGACACATATATGATATATATCAATAAAATGTGTAGACATAGATACTATGCTATTAAAAATCAAAGGAGACATGGAGGGATAGCCAAAATAAGTTGATTCGGGGATGAACAGTGGCCTAAAAGCACACAAGTCTACCTAGTTAGTTGAGGTATCTAGCTAACTTGATGATAATGGAAATAAATGATTAGATAACCCCCATTTTTTATGACATCCATCTTCCTCAAAACCTATAATATTACAACCAAGTTTGAGATAGATTCTTGGTCTTAGTGGGACACACATTACACACAGGCTTATGTGTATTACTATAGGGGAGTCTTGAGAGTAGAATTATAAGGAAACCTAGTTCAAATAATGTTTTTAGACCTTTAATACACCCTATATGATACCAAAACTCTATTAATATTAATTATAAAGAGATTCTTAGACCATTTAGGCCTTTAACATTAACTAACTCAAACACTCAGGTTGGGCAATGATGCTTAGTGCACACCTACAAGAGAGAGGGATAGAGATGGAGCTCTAAATAGTTGAGTATAGATGAAAATGGTTGAAATAATATGGTAAAGGATGATAAAATTACATTAAAGTCACCAATACACCTATAGGTGGCTTAGGGTCTTGAATCTTAGTTTAGGCCTTAAAACCCCAACTTCATCTTTTTGATAGATTCGAACCCCCATGGTAAACCTAAGGTCATGAATAGGTGTATGTTAATTATGCAAGTCATAAATAAGGTATTTTATATATATTAAGGTAGGTAAGTGGTTGATTTGGTCTCATTACCCCTCTTGATATCTACTACCCTAGTCTGCCATTTTGAGCTACAAACTCCAATGCTCATATCCCATATGGCAAGATGAGTAGGGCCTAGTTATCTTATGGTAATTTGTGGATACCTATGAAATTAATATCCATGAAATGAAGAGTTACATTTAGGAGCTCAACTCTATGAATAATTGTTAACACTGTCAACCCACCCAGAATGCTTAGAAAAGAGTTAAAGGCTGCCAAATTTCACTCAAAACTCACCATACAAGGTGCATGGGACCAACAGATGTTTGGGAGTTTTGAATGGGTCTATAGGATCAACATATATGATAATAAGTTTTAGATTTAATGCATATACTCTGTAAACCATCATTAAGATGGTGGTCACTAAAACCCTTCATAAACCCTAATAAGAACCTGATGAATAAATTGTGCCCTTAAATGTTTTCAAATGAGGTAGTTGAGTCTAGAAATAGTATTGATAGTCTCCTTAGGTCTCATGTGTACCCATATGAGCCACTATTTGGCACATGTAGTGTATATAGTGTATGGATCAGGCCTAAATAAGATTATTATAGGCCTAGGGAGGACTATTACAAGCCTATATGCAAGAAATGGGAGAAAATATACTTTTTTTTCATAGGTATTAAGAGTAAAGGACATTATTAGGTTAAAAATACTACAAAATGACCACCTACAGGGGTCTTCACATCTAATGGACACTTGAAAACATGCCTAATTTCTTAGTTAGTTGATTATGTATGCATGAAAAGGAAGCAAGTGGATTAACCAAGCTAACACAAGTGACCTAGGGGATCTGAGGGGTATAATCCATGCTCTATGGAGTGGAAAAATGCTTAAATAACTCCATTTTGAAGGCAAAACTTAGGAATATTGTCATTAGGTATGTTCGCCTAATACCCTTCTTATGAAATGACTACTTAAAGACTAAATTTAGAGGATAACAAGGGTTGAATGAGTCATTAAACTATCATGGAATTATACTTCAAGTATTTTCATATATGCAAGAGGTGTTGATTTGTAGATGTAAGCTCAAAAATGGCCATTTTGGCCTAAAACTGCCTTGAGAGTAAAGAGAATGTAAAGTAGTCACCTAAAGAGCACTTTCTTGTGCTCAAAACTATATGGAGTATCTACATGGGGATCAAATCTACTAGGTAAAGTCAGGGAGGGATGTATACTTGACTCTCTTGGCATTAGTTTTGTATTTTAAGCATTTAGGGCTATAAATAATCATTAAGAGTCTAAACCTCCCTAAACCTCCCTAAAACCCTAGTAGAGAACTAATGGAGGAAAACTTGAGATAAATGCACTTATATCTATTTAATTATCTTTGGAGACACCTAGAATACCTTGTGCAGTCTGAGAGAGTCCTAGTCTTAGCATTGGTTTGTATGGACAGTTGTACAGATGCACTAGAAACACTATTTTTTCAAGTTTTAGTGATGAATACTAGGTATAAAACTAGATGTATAGTGGAAGATGATTTAGTAGGATATTTTTAAGTGTATTCCAATATCTTATATCATAAACTACTCTCAATTTCTCCTAAAAATTCTCCTACATGCCTGCACTAAAGAGCTAGTCTAAAAGTGCTAGTGAAAGGTGACCTAGTCACCTAAATGAGCAAAAGGTACAAATATGCACTATTTAAAAGGCACATGTCATGGTTTGAAATGATTTTTTAGACATTAAAAATACTCATTCACCTATTATTAAGGTTTTATGCAAGTATTATGATCACCCAAGTAACTAACATCAAGTGACTAGGCTTAGTTGCCTAGTAGGCCTATTTATTGAACAAGAAAAGATGTTTACTAGGATATAGGGCTGATAAGGGAGTAAATTCAAGGCCATAACATCCTTGTGACTAATTAATTTTTTTAACATGCACATTTCATGTCTATTAAGGGGGATTAGGCATTTTAGCCTAGTCAACATGTACAAGGGGAAGGTTGGCTACTTAATTCTTCATGGAGGATAATTATCACCATAATGCCACCATTGTAACTACCAAGAAAGGAAGTAGTTGACTAAGTTTTTGTTTTAATTATTTGAATAGGGTCAACCAAGATTTAATTAGCTCCTATTCACTACATGTCCATGCCTAAAAGCTCATTAAAGACCACCAACTAGCCAAGACAACACATGGAGAGAACATAGAGCTGTTATTGATGCTTATAACTGATGGTGGAGTGAATTAGGATCATCATGACCTATTATCCACACTTCCACACCAAATTATCATCTCTTCCCCTTCTCTTGCTCTATAAATTGAGGTAATAAGGCCATTGTATTCATCCCTCAACTATGTATGAATAAACTCTACCAAAATTGTACCTTGTGACCTTTTGAATTAGTAAAAGGACTATTTTAGATTCTCTTCCTAGTTTATTGTGTTATGTGATTTTTTATTTTCAAAAGTGGTGAATTATTATTCCCCTTTATATGTCCTTAATCTCACCTAGTTGTTAAGATATTGTTCTATGCAATACATATGATGTGTCAAAGTGTTGGTGACTATGATTAAAGTGCAATATGGTTGGTATTACCTTAAAAAAGACCTCTCATATATTACCTTAAATTTAAATCAATCTACCATAACCTTCATTTAAATTAATAATTCTTAGGACCCCCTTGGATAACATGTTTCAGTCACTAGTCCTTGTTTGATTCATAAAGTGTTATTGAAGGGTTAGTTAGAGTGGATACAATATGTTGTTGCATCACCTCCCTTAGCTTAGGTTTTAGTTTCATGCATTTCCATATAAATTTTCATCAACAAGTTAGTATATTTAGTAATTGATCCATAATTCATGCACTAAGGGAGAGATCCCCAAAACTAGAGGTTCACCTCAACAACTAGGTCATCCATACCTAGAGGTGATCCCATTGTATCAGTTAGATGAGGTAGGCTTGAAACACCACTCCCTTAAGGGTGAAATCTAGAATGATAATATATTATGGCATGCTTGGTTGGATGAGTATTCAAGTAAATTAGAGCAACTACTTATATCATTTGATGATATCAAAGATCTTCAAGCACTATAGTGGCATATTTGTAGTCAAATTTCATGCCAAAAGTGGTCACAAGTTCTTCATAAAAATGTAAGGATGATAAGTTTGTTGAATTATCCTTGTATTTTTATAGTAGAAAGAGGTACCATAGGTATAATCCTAATCCTATAACCCATAATTCTCATAATCCTACTCAATAAAGTACTACTAAAAACCCTACACCTCAAATGGCTAAGCCTAGGAATCAAACTTTTGTGCTCTTCAATGGTGGAAACCCCCTAAACCTAAACCAATTTGATGATACCATGTTTTTTCACTTAAGATACTTCCATACTTAATATGAGAAAACTCTACCACTCCTATTAAACACATTTTAGATGCAGCCAACCTCTGTTCAATTCATAATGTGACCCAAGAAAATGTGGCAATGAGGTTATTAGCTACTTATTTGAGAGGCAAGGCACTAAAATGGTATAGGGGTTTAACACCTACATCTATCAACACCTAGTATGTGTTTGGGGAAAATATATTCAAGCATTTTGAGGATAAAAGTGACCAATTGTCTCTAATGGAACAATTGACCACAATTAAAAGGGCTCCCCAAGATTTTATGGTAGACTCTAACTATAGGTTTAAAAAGACTTGGGATAGAATCCCAATAGTAGTCAAATCCACTCCTAACTATGCCTTTTTATATTATTTGAGATCCTTCAATTCTAATGTGGCAATCATGATATAGTCCATGGGAGAGAACACACTACCTAATGCTTATGAAGTAGCAATAAGGAAGAAAACTGTCTAATACAATTAGTCAAGCTTACCCCAAGACCCCTCATGCCTTAGTTTCCATATATTAAACCTCTTGTGCCTACCATTTCTCCCCTACAAAAATCAACTAATCATGAATATGAAAATGCTAATCAGGTAGATAAATTAGGAAAAATTGAAGGATTGCTCAAGTCACAAAGCAAAAAGATAGTGGCCTTGAAAAGACAATATATTATAACTCATAAAGTGTACCAAGCACCCTATCAATCTCCTTATTAGCATTATTAGTTCAACATGCCCCCATATCATCCTAATCCACAAGGTCAAGTGATAAAGCAAGGAATTATAACATCTTCAATCCTAATTCTACTATCACTTCTAGAGCATTAGTCTTAACTCAAAATAATTATGCTCAAGAAGGTCAATGGTCCACACAATGGGTGTATTCACATTATATGTCAATTATTCCAAGTGGAGATTCATGTCAAATGTCTCTTATGCAGAAAACTCAAGCTCCTCTTATGCAAGATAGTTAGGCTCCTACATAACATAAATAAGGCCCCCCTATGCAACATGGAGAGACTCCCTTCATGACTTAATATGAAATGTCAACCCAATAAGGAATGAGTGGGAGTAAGACATAGTTAGAGACCACTTTTATCAACTTCCAAGAAGGAGAAAACTCTTTTGAGTAATTTGAAGTTAATCATCTTGCGGTGTAGCTAAGTTGGATAGCTATATTACAGCCCATACAAGGGGAAAAAGTAGATAAGTGGGTGATGATTTAGAAGTTGGAATAATAGCTCCTCAATCATCTCAAGAGGCTAGTGGAAAAAATTCAGCCCCTAAGACTCCACCAATTCATAAAGTTCAAGATGGGAAAGGGTAGAATTACAAAGGTTCATTCATACCTCAAGTCATGTAAGTTCTAAGTGGTATTATTGCTCTTAATTGTCAATCAAAGGTTGTTAGCTCTCAGATCAATATTTTGGATCAAATGAAAAAATTCCCATGTCACCATACCAATGTGGGACACATTTCTCATTTTGGTAAGAAAATATTTCCTCTAAGAAGAGTTGTCCAAAATTCACATCTTGGACAAGCAAGTAAAAAAAGTGGGTGTAGTATGAGCAAACACCAATCATCCTAATGATACCTAACCAGCCAAATGAAACAATCCCCCTCCTTTCTACCTTTTTATCATCATAGGAGACTCCTTTGTACACAACTACATGATAGATAGTGGGGATAGTACATATGTCATGCCTAAGTATATAATAGACAAGTTGGGGTTAAGGTATGAGTCTAATTCTAAGGGGGCCTTACAACTAGATGGGTCCCCTACTAAGATTGTTGGTATACTCAAGGACCTAAAAATTATCCTAGTTGCTTGTCCTAATTGTACCATATCCCAAGATGTTTTAGTGGTTGGCCTCCCACCCTATTTTTCCTTGTGTTTGTCTATGGATTTCACTACCAAAATAGAAGGCTATCTCTCTTCTATTTGGTCTTATATGATCTTTAGGATCAGGTATTGAACCAAGGTTACCGTCAAGTCTAATCCTATCTCTAGGCTACATTTATAGCCCTATATTCCCAATTTATCTAGTGTCAATTGCACTATCATAGATGAAGATGAACACCCTAATGATTAGAAGCTAATTTAACCACTTGAAGGCTATTAGACTTAATTTTTTATGAATGGGGGGTAAGATAACCATGGTTATGATCCATATAATAACATTAAAGAAGTAGGTTTGGGGATATATTATATGCATGAGGAAGGGGTTGTCATACCATCCCTCACTAACCCAAGTCAAGACCATGATGGGGTGTGGATTTTATACTTTACTGGCTATATGTGCAAGAATGGAAGTGGGATAATGTCATGCTTGTCTCTCCATCCCAACAAAGATACTTTTCTACCATGAGCTTCCAATTCAGCTACACATGCAACATAGTAGAGTATGAGGCCCTCATTCATGGGATATAATGGGTAAGAAAGAGAGGCAATAAGCTCTTAATAGCCATAGGAGATAGTGAATTGGTAGTACATCAAGTGAGAATGAAACATTTAGTAAAGAATCCACACTTAAAGGCATACAAGAATAGGTTTTGGGACCTCTTAGAATACTTTGAGGTCTTTGACATCCTCTCAATCCTAAGAGAGGCCAATCAACATGTAGATCAGTTGGTAGACATAGAAGTACAGTATGATATTCAAAATGGGGTCAAGGACATGAAAGATTTATATTAAATCAAGGTATTTTGTAGACATTCAATCCTTAATAATGAGGTTAGATGGTAGGTCTTTGTAAATAACAAGCAGATAGCATGTTTCTTACAGTAGGAGGTAGAATTCTGCTCAAGAAACCAAGATAGATTATAATAGTACTATAATGACAAGATTATCCAATTGAGAAAAATAAGCTGCCCAATGGATTGGTGACCTTGGAAAACATATTAAATGAGGATGATCAATTAATAAATGACAAGTTTATCATGTCAACCAAGGAGAAGCACTATGAAAAAATCATTATCTTTAAGGATAGGGTGCTCAAACTAGGTAAACTAAACACAAAAGAAGAAAAGGTATCCTTCATAGAGTTGTGTCAATAATTTATAGACATTTTTTCTTGGGATTAAAATTATTTTAAGGGGTTTGACCCTAGTTTGGCCCAACATACCACATAATTGGATGCAAGTGCTAAGTATGTGAGACAAAATCAAATACCGATCAACCCTAAGATTGAACTCTTCACGAAGAAAGAGTTGACCAAGATCATTGATTCCAACATCATCTTCCCCATCAAACACTTTTGTTGGGTGTTTTTATATCAATTTTTCCTTTAATTGAAGTGTAGTCCTAAAAAACTTATGTGTTGGCTTTTCATGCAAGACTAAGGTCTTATGTGCTCACCTAGAGCACACAACAAGAAACCAGCTCTCATGGGTTATGTTGCATAGTAACACACTAATCATATCCTTGAATTTGTTCATAGATATAATTAGATATTACAAAAAAAAGGAAAAAAATGACTATTGACCTTGTCTCATTAATCAAAATAACCAAGAACATGAAGATAAATGTCATGAAGTTAAAAGAGTTATTTATGCAAATTCATATAATGCATATTCCATTAATCTCATAATGAATTATAAGGCACATATTACTTAATGAAAACCCATTGTTAATGTCTTTAACTATCAATCAACTAAATCATAACACTAGTATTGATTGTAATATCCATAATTTTATATTATAAAGAGTCACTACATGTTATCCATCATCAGTCACCTTACATATCTCTACAAAGGGGTATTTATACTTGTTTTTCCCTGACCAAGTAGTTACCTATTTAAATTATAAATGGATGACTGACCAATGATCTCTTAGTAGACTAAGATTCATGGTAGTATTTTAATTATTTTCTCCTAAGGACTCAAGCTTTTACACCCCCTATATTCTTGTTCGATGTTAGATCTTTGCTACCAAATGTCCTCCTTTTTGTGTTCCAATGTGAAAATCATAATCATTAGAGTCTATATTATCCTTTAGAATCATTCTTCAATCATCTCCCACTTCCCTTGCACTCCCCAAGTCTTTTGTTGTTGTTCAGAGTCCTATTTTCTTACATTTTGCATAGTTATGTTTTATCTTTGACTAGTTATTCTTGCATTGTTATCTTATGTACCTTTATCCTCTCACACTTATCTATTTCCTTACCATGGTCTTCCTGCACCATGTTAGTTATATGTCATGGTCTTCTTGTGCCATGTTCCTCTTAAGCCATGTTGGTTTTGTGCCAAAATGCCAAAACACTTAGTCAAAATTTTGGGTCCAACATCACCCCACACTACACTCTTATTATATCTTGAACTAAGTTTCAATCTTGACCTTAGCCAAAAATTCAAGCCTAGTTTTATGCTTTCTGACACTATCCCAATGTGACAAGGTGTCAAGCAGCTTAGACATTATCTCTTCAATTTCCATCTTTAAATTTTTCATCTCCTTGGGTTGGTTAAGACACTCATTGGACTTATTAACCAATTGGTTGAGGGATGTACTAGAATCCTTCTAAACCTCTTCAAGTGTAATGACTTCAACCACAACCTATTCTCAAAGAGCTAAAAAACTAAAATTTAATTATTGTCGATGCATGTTTATTATTTCCTCCATAATTTTGACATATTTAAATTTCTTTGTGTGCTCGGTGTAGTCTTTTATTAAAATAGTAACATTTTCCAATTATTGTCATTGAGACTTATTTGCATTGAGTTGAGCCTCCAAAATATTAATGGGTTACACCATTTTTTTTTAAATTCCATCTAATATGGGGATCACTTCCCCAACTCTTTCGAGGTCATGTCTGTAGACTTCTACTATTTCTATAAATTACTCAACCACCCATAATGGTTCATTTTTAGGTGTATGTTATTCCTTGCACTATTTTAATAGGATATTTACAATGGCATCCAATTTATTAGAAACTTCTCCCTCCAAAGATATCCTATATGCTAATGTTGGTTCTTGGCATAAAATAGATTTACATAAATTTAAAGTTTTTACTTTGGCAATTGTGCCTTCTTCCATTTGTTGCTTCATCATGACCACTTCCTCTTCAAGTTCCTTCTAAGTGGTAACTTATTTCTCATACATTTCCACCACCTATCCATGTTTCTTCTCTACATCATGCATATCATAATCTAAAATTATATTCTACCACATAACCTTAAAGGCCATTTTCAAAAATGCGGTGCTAGATTTTAGTGGAGATATATTCTAGGGATCAACCCAAACTAAAGTGGGTAGCACTGGTGCTTGAGAATTTCAAAATGGTGTTATTCATTGTACATATCCAAGAGAAATGACACTTGTCACCTGGTATCGATAGTTACATCTTGAGGAAGGAAATGAGACCATAAATAGAGCATACTATATGGAACTCTTGTTTGGTATTGGGCATACAAGTTAGTGGATGCATCAACCAAAGGTGATTTAACTTTAGAATTAATCATCTCTTTTCCTTTTTTGGGATATCACTCAAGTATTTTCACCTCCACACCTGGGGCTAAATAAGTGTTGTCAATATTCATTCCACTTATTTATTAGGTATCAAAACCATCCCCCTCTTTGCCAAATGGACCCCCAATGTTTAATTATGCATCATCAAGGGTGTTCTCCTCCTCTTGCACTAGGGAGGGTGTCTTTTTTGGGTCAAATTCTTCCATTTATTCTTTATGGCCTACAATTTTTTCCTCCTCCAATTTGGTTGGGGGTAATGGTTTTGACCCTTCAGGTTGTCTCTCTAGTGTATTTCATTGAGAAGCCCCTGATGATGAATCCCTTAGTGGAGATTCCCTTGGTGGATAAGTCCTTGGTGGAGAAGCCCTTGGTGAAGAAGCCCTTGGTGGAGAATCCCTTGGTGGAGAAGCCCTTGGTGGAGAAGCCCTTGGTGGGGAAGCTCTTGGTGGAGAATCCCTTGGTGGGGAAACCCTTGGTGGTAATGCCTTGGTAGTATTTTACCACTTTGGTGGTTCTAGCCATGAACTTGTGTTGGCATCATGTCCAACTTACTTCTTATCAAGAGGTTTTATAAAAAGAAGTTTTTATCTTGGATGATCCATGCCTCTTAAATATTTCTTCTTGGGTCATAGCATATAAAACATATTGTGAACAATTTCTCTAACCATGGTTTGCTTAACCTTGATGTGAGTTTTATCATTCTCATGTTTCTCCCTATAGGTATTCTTTCTAGGATAAACATACATCTTCTAGAGAGTGTGAATCTCCAATTTAATTTGGTATACTTCTAGGGTGAGAGGTTATGCATCAAAAATGTATTTCATTAAATCAATGAAGTATCACATCGTGAAGGCATAAGGTAGCTTCAACCAAAATGAAAGTTCTCCAAGGGGGGTCATTTTAATACAGGCCAGAGTGAAATATTATTTCACTACAAACTAGGCTTTCTTACCAACTAGGATGGGCAAGTCCTTAAGAATTCACCATTCATTCCCAAAGGCTTCCTTCATGTCATCATACCATGACTTCATCTTGATTTTGAATATCAAGGTGATATGATTGGGGCATGTGAATTCCTTATATCCCTCTATGTGTGACTTGTGTTCTAGTGTATGTGCCCATTTTAACTCATAAAAGGTGTAATTTGGTACACTAAACACCTTTAATTACACCCCACAGTAAAGCCTATTCCTAGTATCTTATGGGTCCTCTCAGTATCCACTATGATTTTGTTTGTAAAAATACATTGTCTAATTGTACTTTAGCCCCTCAATCACCTAGTGGGTGATGTAGAGGTGAGACATATCTGTGACAACCCCTCAAGTTATACTTATAAAATGTAGTAAAAATTTTCTTTTCATTAAGATAATTTACTTAGCATCCAATCAATAAGATAAAATAGTACAATAAATTAAAACCATAACTAAGAACAATAGTACTTCTTTTCTAAATATAGCATATAATAAAAATCTTATACAACTTCCCAAAAAATAAATATAATAGTACATAACTATGACTTATCTAAAAATACAAAATCTGATAATCAAATATAAAGTTACATAATATAATTACATTCTTTCAGGCATACAACCTAATAAAATAATAGATACCAAACTCTCTAGAGCTTGAGTCATTCCAACTTATGTATCATTGATAATCTCAAGTGTCATCTATAGATAGTACTATATTGAAAGAGGGAGAGAATCATCTGAGCACTTGACCACTCCATCCATGAACCAAGCAATCCCCCACACAATCTCCTATCAGTAAATGGCCCTCCCTTAATGGATAGGTAGATACAATGGTGCGAGAATCTAGTGAGATGTGTTAGTAACCCATGTACTATAATATTTCTAAAAGCATGTAGTGTATCATAAATAAATTCATTCTAACATGATATTACACAACATGCAAATCAAACATATGAAATTATAATGTATATCAAACATTGGGTCAAAATTTTCAAATAGCTTGCGATTATTTAGATCAGTCAATTTCATAACACACCACTTGATCAGATTATCTATTAGTGGTACTACCTAATCTAGTGGAATCTATCTCACTAACTATTAGTATCATCAATATAACATAATATAAATCAAATACTCATACATATTTCATCCTCCTATCAATAATATCATATCACATGTTATATCTAAGAATAAGCAAAGTATACTTTTATTTCATCAACTCATGAATGAATCATACGTTATTATTTATCTCAAACATTATTAATGCCTACATTTCATACTACCCGAGTATGTTTCACATTCATAATAAACTATAGATTAAAAATTACTACAATAAGATTCAAGCAACAATCCCCATGACAACTCATATTATCATAGTCTAGGGTTCAAAGTTACAACTACTAGTTTTCCCATAATTAGTCACACTAAAGTAGTCATATAAACATGGATGCATATGCTCATATTCAATAAAGCATAAATATAACAAATAATTCATGCAATTCATATAATTTTATCTTAACATTCATTTAAACTATCAAGATTGTATGCACATCTAAATAATACCCTACCAAATGCTACATCACATATTAATCAAGTAACAATCAATACATATATATTTATTAAAGTGTGGGTCAAATGTAGTGTGTACCATCTAGGTACTTTTCATATGATAGAACTCTATGACATCCCATACTATCATATCCCATCGTGCATGAGTTCCCTACTCAAACATAAACACACAATCTTACACTATAATTATTAAACCAAAAAATAGGGATTATATCACCTGGGTATACCCTAGATTAAATTATACAATAATAATCAAACAAAAATATATCTCTAGGAACACATCATGATACATTATTTTATTATAATAATTTCAATCACTTGCTCAAATAAATACTCTCACAAAATATAATGTACACAAGTTTTTATCTTTACATGACTCTATTAATGTGACCTAGTCAACATATTACATAACAATACTGAGCTTATAGATGTATTATTGGGCCTCTACAAGTGTTCTAAGAAAATCCATAGTAGAGATTTAGATCATATAACTATATTGATCTTGGATAAAGTATAAATCATATAGGATTATATCAATATTTCATAGAATATCTATCTTTGCTATTGTTTACTTAAAATAAAGCAATATTCCTAAGAAATATATAGAACTCTAATCATATCTCTAAAAATCACATACATCTATTTTAAGTATGATTATTGTATACTAAGGGCTTACAAAGATAAGTAATCACATCAATAATCATTGGTTAACTAAAGATTTATCATTTAGTCTCATTCACAATTTATCATAAGGATTCAATTATCCTAATTTATAAGGTATCTCCCTCGTGTGTAGACTAAATTGGCAAACTTAAAGGTTATATTTTCAAATAATCCTAGTTCATAATATATTTGTTGATTTATAATTGATACCCATCTCTATAAATTATCTTGTGCTATAGTTTCCTTTAAACACTTACTCATTCTTCTTTAATTGAGTAAACAGAACATTATAAGCATTGATTTTAGATTACACTCTTTTAAATCAATGCCATACATCTGGTAGTGCATATTTATCAAACCATAATATGGAAATCTGTGGCAATATAAAGTTCCATCAAACATTTTATTTTCCATTAAAGAAGAAACATAGTTTATTTCTTTCTTATCTAGATTAATCTCATTATATTCACTAATAATTATTATTATTTTAATTTTAAACTTAGTGTTTTACTTTAAATACACAAGCATACCAAAATCATGCCCATGACATTTAACATATATCACTTTAGCATTTACTTGTAATTACACATGCAACATTTATCTAAATAAAAACATTCATCCTTCTATTTAAAGGCATGGTGTTTCATTATCTTAGCATGACATCTTATTCTCAAACCAAAGTAATTGATAAATATATATAGTGATTTCTATAAGAAACTAATCTTTCTAATTAAAATGCTGTTTAGATAATATGACATAACTTTGCATTAATTTAACTTGGCCTATATTTTAAACTCTGCGCTTTATAAAAATAATGTGATGTTTAATTTTATATGCCCAACATGTTACAATAATGACTCAACATGTTAATAATCAAAAGGTTATAATAATGACTCAGCAAATTATATTTTAGCATTTTATTTTCATAGCTAGGCTTTTCATTCTACATAGCTTAACATTACCTATTGTGACTTGGTAGCTTAAAAAGTGACTCAATGCTTTATCTGGTACACAACCAACCTAAATAAAATAAGTCATTGTTCATAAATAGTAGTAAGGCATCCTAGACTTAAATGAGATACAAGGTATAACTAAAATGTAGGCCTCTATCAAGGAAATGTGGGTCTAAAAAAAATACATTGTTATATACAATGCCTTCCAACTTAGATTTTAATTTTTATATGCTTGGCATTTGAAAATAGTAACTCAGCTATTCCATTCAATGGTTGGGTTTTTGGTGTTAATGGCTCATCTCTTTTAAATAAAAACTCGATGATATGAATTAATACTCACCTGTGAAAATAAAATGGCTCAGCAACTCCACAAAATGTCTTGGCATTCACAAAAAAGGTTTTTGTGATTTACATTTAGACATGGCATTACATCTTTATGGCTCAGCTTGATTTTATACACAACATTATCTACCTCAACATTCTATTTATTATAATGTATTAAATTTTACATGCATGCTTGGCACTATACTTGTATACACAAAAAAATAATGTTTAGCTCAGTGATTTATTAAGTAATTACAATTCATTAAAATATTTATACTCATCATTTGAAATAAGATGTAGAGATTTAAAGAAAGGAATGAAAATCTTCACTGAGTGAGATGTAGATTAGAAAGGCAAATGCATCCACTACAAAGTGAGATGCAAGAAATAAATAGACCAAATAAGTAGTATGTAAAACATTAAGACATTGGCATAAAAGAGATTATGATGCCATATTTATTTATTAATACATTGCCTAGACAAAATTATTATGCAGATTAGTATAATGGAGAACATAGGTTTAAGGAATACACATATATATAGCCTTTTTTGGCATACGTAAAAATAATTGCAAACCAACCTAGTGGAATTTAGTTGGTTATTCCTTGCTTCCTCCTCACTTTATTTCTTCTATCCTTCTTCTCTTCCATGTCCATGTGCTTAATTCACAAAAAATCTCTTTTATTTATAAACTTATTTTGTTCTTCTAATTTATGCACTCCCCTTTTCATTCTATCTCCCCCTTGATTTTTGCCTCATGCATGTCAATATCCTCAACTTCTCAATTCAATAACTACATTTACACCTTTATTTATAGTCATAGTTAACTCACCTTTTTTTCTTGAAACATTATCAAAAACATAAGATTTAAAATTATTGCATCAATTTCCCTTATTCTCTCAATAAAAACTTAAGTTGCCTCCTTAAACTATTTTTCTAATTTTAAAATAAATTCATGCATATTAATCAAGATTGCCTTAACATAACTTTTAGAATTTAAAATAATTCTATTTCCATGCAAATTATCTATTCAAATAATATCTATTTAATTTATTAATTACCTTTTATTTATAATATAATCATATATAAAAATAATAATATTTTTTTAGTAATTAATAGTTATTTTCTAAATTTAAATTCAAAAATAAAGTCAATTAAGCTAAAAATCTAATGCATACTAAAACTAATTCCACAAACATAAATATAATCACAAGTAATACTCAATAACATTTTTATACAAATATCATTAAAAATCTAATATGTGTATGTGTAGGGTTACTAGCATTTTCCACTGATATTTCCCCTAATCATTCCATCTATCAGATCCTATCTAATGATGCTCTTCTTGTCAAGTTCTGAGAGTAAGACCTATCCTACATCCACCTTGTAAAAATTAGGTAGTTATTCCAAGTCATCATATATATCAATCAATGATTCTAAACTAATAAATATACATCCTCAATGTATATAATTATCAAAATATAATTGTCACACAATGTATACTAATTAACAATATCACTAACCCATACTAGTATATTTTAAAATGCTCGAATCAAAGCAATAGTAATTAGATAATGACTATATTAATCAATGATTAAAGGTTTATTTGGTATAGGGTTAAATTGAGATGTGACATCCTCTCCCCTAAAATTATTCATCACCCTGGTGACTCTTATTCAAATAAAAGTTTCGATTAACAAACAGAGTCTATCATCATAAAAAAATAGTATCAATTATCATATCATCCAATTAATTACAAAATTTACTAGAAGAACTTATACCAATCCTCTTAATTATCACTAGTCTTAGAGAATTGGTCCCATAAGACCCTACTCTGACATTTCCTATTCTAAAAATAAGTTTTATGAAAGTCATTTTATGTCAATTGGTTCCATCATGACTATCCTAGGGTCTAAAACTATAATAAAAGTCTAATAATAACTTGGTAAAGTTTCATTGTTAACTCAACAACACATGAAATCATCATAAAAGTCAAAATAAATGATCATATGATTGAATTTGACATGTTCCACCTATCAAATTTTAGATTCGACAAGTCTATCTATCAGATCTAACTCAGTAATAATTAAGTCAATGTGAGGCTAAGTAGGATATTATCCCATTGATTAGTACTCAAATTCCTATTTTATCACTCTTCCCTCAAGTCTTCACATCTTGACAATCTCCCAAAAGTGTACAAGGTTCTATGAAACACAAAATTGTACTAACATATCATAAAAATAAATACTATGTGCTAAATAATTTTAGATGTAATATCATACATACAATAAAAAATCATACAATCATCCCAAGATTATATTAAGTTTTTACTAATCAACCATAACTAGTATCATATCCTGTAACTTAACCTATAGTATTATATTCATATTTAAGAGATAATAATATTGTAATTATCATAACATACAAAGGCTAAGGATCATACCATCCCTATAACCTTATAAGTGAGACATGTCTCCTTGCTTGCACAAATATCACACAATAGTTTTAAAAATTTATCTCAACCCTCTTAGATTACCAAGATGTTTTACACATCTTATACCTTACTTTCTCTTGGCAAAAGGTACACATATTATTCTTCAAAATAGCATGCTTCAAAAGAGAATGATAGTAGTCTCCACAAAGGTATATAATAACATAATCATTATAATCAACTATAATTAATATAAATTTAATGTTAGCCACTCCTCATGGTGAAGTTCATAAATTAGATAAAATAGTGACTCTAAAAAGTCATCAATAGAATGTAGAGAACTAAAATCTCATATCCAAAACTCCCACATACCCTCATATGGTAAAAGGAAACATTGTAACCCAAGTGTCAAATACTATTCGCTTACTAAAATTATAAGTGTAGTATTATAACCTACCTTTAAAACTAGAAAGGAAAATAATAACCTCTAGGATGTATCAATCTATCCAATCCTACAGCTTCTATCAACAAAAATTAGAAAAAACTATCCCATGAACTCAAGGGAAAAATATCAAAATAACAATTCAAAAACAAGTTTCTACTTAAAGAAACACTAAATTAACATCCTAAAAATATAAATCTTCTTAGTAGATAAAAATGATGTAAGAGGAGAGTGATAACATAACAACTCACCTATAAAATAATTATGATCAATGAGTCTTCTTCTCATGTATAAATAAATATAAGGATGCTAATCCATATAACAAACTCCTAACATAAAGGAATTTATAAACAAGACATCTACACTCAATTATAAGAAAATTTCCACCATACTAAGTGATGACAAACTAGAATGGTATTATAGGATTCCCATTCCTAGGATATAAATAAGTAAGACACAAAAATAATGCATATATACCTAAGTGGTAAGCACTCCATGATTTAAAACACTCACAACTCAAAACATAAATGGTGAAGGTGATTCAAGAAAGACATAATCACACTCAAGGTGTTTTATCTAAAATATCAATAATATGGTAGGAAACTCATGTTCATAACTCATGAACTAAGATAAGTACTCTCCTACCCATACACCTTATAAAATCATCATCAATGAGACACTCGATAAACCAACCCTTCAACAACTCTAAGTGGGTATGAATTCTCTAAAGTTACACACTCAATATACCACACACTCATTCACATTTCTCCTCTCTTATAAACAAAAAGGTATGGAAAAACTAATGGACTCATTAGGTCTTAGAGTTTGAACCATAGCTCTGATATCACATGTGACAACCCCTCAAGTTGTACTTAGAAAATACAGTAAAATTTTTATTTTCTTTAAGACAACATACTTAGCAATCAATACTTAGAATAAAATAGTACAATAAATCAAAACCATAACTAAGAACAATAGTACTTATTTTCTAGATATTACATATAATATAAATATTATACAACTTCATTGAAATTAAATACAATAAGATAGCTATGACTTATCTAATAATAAAACATATATTAATAAAATATATAAGTACATAATACTATACATTCCTTTAGGCATATATTCTAATGCTATAATAGATTCTAAGCTCTTCAGAGCTTGAGTCAATCTAACTCATGTATCATTGATAATCTCAAGTGTTGTCTCCAAGTAGTACTACAGTGGAGGAGGGAGAGCATCATTCGAGTGTTTTACCATGCCAACCATGAACCAATGATCCCTCGCACAATCCCCTATCATTAAATGGCCCTCCCTTCATAGATAGGTAAATAGAATGATGTAAGAATCCAATGAGACATGTTAGTACCCTGTGTGTTGTAAGATTTCTAAAAACATGTAGTGTACCATAAAAAATTTGTTCTAACATGATATCGCACAACATATAAATCAAACATATAAAATGACAATGCATATCAAACATTACTTTGGCCAAAGATTTCAAATAGCATATGATCATTTAGATCGGTCAATTTCAAAACACACCAATTGATCAGATTATCTATTATTGGTACTACCTAGGCTAGTGGAATCTATTTCACTACCTATTAGTATCATCAATATAACATAATATAACTCAAATACTTATATAGATTTCATCCTCGTAGCATTAATATCATATCACATGCTATACTAAGAATAAGCAAATTGTACTTTTATTTCATCAACTCATGAATGAATCATACATTATTGTTTATCTCAAACAAAAATTAATGCCTACAGTTCATACTACCCGAGTATGTTTCACATTCTTATAAAATAGAGATTCAAAATTACTATAATAAGATCCAAGCAATAATCCCTATGATAACCCATATTATCATAGTCTAGGGTTATAAGGTACAACTACTAGTTTTCTTATAATTAGTCACACTAAATAGTCATTTAAACATTGAATCATGTGCTTATATTCAAGCAAGCATAACTATAAAAAACAATTCATACCATATATATAATTATATCTTAACATTTATTTGCACTATCAAGATTGTATGCACACCTAAATGATATCCTACCAAATTATACAACACATATTATTCAAGTAATAACCAATACATATATATTTATTTAGATGTGGGTCAAATAATCTATGTACCATCTGATTACTTTTTGTACTATAGAAATCTATGACATCCCATACTATTATAGCTTATTTTGAATGAGTTCCCTACTCAAATATGAACACATAATCTTACACTATAATTATTAAACCAAAAAATAGGTATTATGCCACCCGAGTATACCCTAGATTAAATTGCATAATAATAATCAGGTGAAAACATATCATTATGCACACATCATGATACATTATTTTATTCTAGGAATGTCAATCACTTTCTCAAATAAATACTCTCACAAAAGATAATGTACACAAGTTTTCATCTTTACATGACTCTACTAATTTGACCTAGTTGACATATTGCATAACACTGCTGAGCTTGAAGATGTATTATTGGACCTCTATGAGTGTTCTAAGTAAAGCCATAGTAGAGATTTATATCATATAACTATATCAATCTTGAATAAAGTATAAATCATATAGGAGTATATAAATATTTCATATAATATCTATCTTTGTTATTGTTTACTCAAAATAAATAAATATTCCTAAGAACTATATAAAACTCAAATCATCTTTCTAAAAATCAATTACATCCATTTCAAGTATGGTTATCATATAATAATGGCTTACAAAGATAAGTAGTCACATCAATAATCATTTATTGACTAAAGCTTTATCATTTAGTCTTATTCATAATTTATCATAAGGATGCAATTATCTTAATTTACAAGGTATCTCCCTCGTGTCTAGACTAAATTGGCAAGCTTAGAGGTATGTTTTCAAATAATCCCAGTTCATAATATATTTGCCAATTTAAAACTAATACCCATCTCTATAATTTTATCTTATGTTATATTTTCCTTTGCACGCTCACTAATTCTTCTTTAACTAAGTAAACAAAACATTCTAAGCATTGATTTTGGACTACACTCTTTTATAACAACACCATACATCTAGTAGTGCATATTGCTCAAACTATAATATGGAAATCCATGGTAATATAAAGTTCCACCAAACATTCGATCTTGAATTAAATAAAAAATATTAGTTCTTTCTTATTTAGATTAATCTCATTGCATTCACCAATAATTATTATTTTTATTCTAAACTTAGCATTTTACTTTAAATACATGGCCATACCAAAATCATGCCCACAATGTTTAATATATAACACTTCAATATTTACTTGGAATTACACATGTAGTGTTTACCTAAATAAAAACATTCATCCTTCTATTTAGAGGCATGGTGTTTAATTGTCTTAGCATGGCATATTATTCTCAAAATAAGGCAATTGATAAATATAGACAATAATTTCTATAAGAAACTAAGCTTTCTAATTAATAATGGTGTTTAGATAATATGACATGGCATTGCATTAATTTAACTCAACCTATATTTTAAACTCAGCACTTTATAAAAATAATGCAGTGTTTAATTTTATATGCCCAACATATTACAATAATGACTCAACATGTTAATAATCATAAGGTTATAATAATGACTCAGCCAATTATATTTTAGCATTTTAGTTTTATAGCTAGGCATTTCATTCTACATAGCTTGACATCACTTATTGTGATTTGGTGGCTTATAAAGTAACTCAGCACTTTATTTGGTACACAGCCAACACAAATAAAATAAGTCATTCATAATTAGTAGCAAGGTAGCCCAGACTTAAATGAGAGATAGGGTATAACTTAAATGCAGGCATCTATCAAGGAAATGTGGGTCTAAAAGTAAATACATGGTTATATACAATGCCTTCCAACTTAGCTTTTAATTTTTATATTCCTAGCATTTGAAAATAGTCACTCAGCTATTCCATTCAATGTCTGGGTGTTTGGTGTTAATGGTTTAGCTCTTTTAAATAAAAACTTAGTGATATGAATTAATACTCACCTATCAAAATGAAATGGCTCAGTGACTCCAAAAAATGTCCTGGCATTGACAAAAAAGGCTTTTATGATTTACATTTAGACATGGTGTTACATCTTTATGACTCATCTTGATTTTATGCATAGAATTATTTACCTCGGAATTCTATTTATTAGAACTCAATGAATTTTACATACATGCTTGGTGATATACTTGTATACACAACAAAATATTGCTTAGCTCAGTGGTTTATTAAGTAATTATAGTTTATTAAAATATTTATACTCATCATTTGAAATAAGATGCAGAGCTTTAAATAAAGAAATGCAAGTCTATGTTAAGTGAGACGTAGATTAGAAAGGAAAATACATCCACTACAAAGTGAGACATAGGAAATAAATTGACCAAAGAAGTATTATGTAGAGTGTTAAGATATTGGCCTAAAAGATATTATGACATCATATCTATTTATTAATATGGTACCTAGACAAATTTATTATGAAGATTAGTATAATGGAGAATACAAGTTTAAGGAATACACATATATATAAACTCTTTTGGCATATAGAAAAAATAATTACAAACCAACCTGGTGGAATTTAATTGGTTATTTCTTGCTTCCTCCTCACTTTATTTCTTCTACCATTCTCCTCTTCTATGTTTGTGTGCTTAATTCACAAAAATACTCTTTCATTTATAAACATATTTTCCTCTTCTTCTTTATGTGCTCCCCTTTGCATGTTATCTCCCCCTTGATTTTTGCCTCATGCATGTCAATATTCTCAACTTCTAAATTCAATAACTATAGTTAAACCTTCAATTATATTTATATTTAACTCACCTTTTGTATTCTTTAAACATTATCAAAAACATGGCATTTTAAATTATTACGTCAATTTCCCTTGTTCTCTCAATAAAAACTTAAGTTGCCTCCTTAAAATATTTTCCTAATTTTAAAATAAATTCATTCATGTTAATCAGGGTTTCCTTAACACAACTTTAGAATTTAAAATGATTCTATTTCCATGCAAATTATCTATTCAACTAATAGTTATTTAAGTTATTAATTGCCTTTTATTTACAAGATAATAATATCTAAAAATAATAATATCTTTTTAGCAATTAATAATTATTTTTAAAATTTAAATTCAAAAATCAAGTCAATTAGGCTAAAAAATCTATGCATACTAAAACTAATTCCACACACATAAATATAATCTCAAGTAATATGCATTAACATTTTTATGCAAATATCATTAAAAATATATTGTGCGTGTGTGTAGGGTCACTAGCATTTTCTATTGATATTTCCCCCAATCATTCTATCTAGTCAATCCTCTCTGATGATGCTCTCCCTCATCAAGCTCAGGACCTATCTTGCATCTACCTCACAACAAGTAGGTAGTTAGTCTAATTCATCATAAATATCAACCAATGATGTTAAACTAATAAATATACATCCTCAATGTATAGAATTATTGAAATATAATTTTCATGTAATGTATACTAACCAACAATATCGTTGACCCATACCAATATATGTCAAAATGCTCAAATCAAAGTAATGGTAATTAGATAATGACCATAATAATCAAAGATTAAAGGTTTATTTGGCATAAGGTGAAATTAGGATGTGATAATATCCACCTCTTTCTAATGATTAGTGTCATCGATCTTGGTCATGATGATGTACGTGGATACTCGAAGGGCAGCATCTTGTAAGTTCTTAATGTGCATGGCATGGCTCTACTTCTGTTACATGAGTGTCATTATTATTTTATTTATTTTCTTTGAGTCTTCTAAGTCAAATTCCATGTCCATGTTAGAGCATTATAATCCTAACACCTTGCTTATTATTTTAGGTGTAATCTTCATGCAATGCCCAAAAAAATAGATATAGTCCTCATGGACACATCAGAGTAGAAATTTTATAGCTTCCACTAGTTTTCAAAAATATGGAAGGTTAAATAACTGGAATATCCCTACAAATTCCAAGGCATTAAAATTTTTTAGGTCATACACCAATTGATTTTTGGTGTTCTAGCACTCAACTCGATAGTCATTCTATATCTCAACCTCATTTCCTAGTTGATGGTGGTTTTAATCAAACATGGTACATGAGGGTACTTTTGACACCTAATTTTATGTGTAGCATCATTTCTAGGTACTACATCTCTTCTATCATCAATAATAGGGGTGGCGGTATTTATGCCTTCTTTGCCTAGCATGTCATCCCAAATTATTTGCCTTATGTTTGCTATCCTTGTTCCTCAAGTGTTTCTTCTCTGATCAATATTGTTTCCCCCCAAGCACATGGTTCTTCCTTTTCTAGTATGGTTGGTAATGGATCAGTTATTAAGTCTTTGTTCTTAGGCCACATCACCCTCCATGGAGCCTGAAGGTTGAGGCATGACCATCCAATGTTCCCAAAGGAATACTTGTTTGTGGTGTGACTCAAGTTTTCTTGATTTGACACCCTCTAATGGTGGATGTCTACCTATGCAACCTATAACTACCAATTTTCTTTGTCATTATTCAAGGTTAGTTTTTGCTTGATTACTCAGTCAAGATCCTTATTGATAGTTATGCATGAGATTTTGATGCTCTAAAATTGTACTTGTTCTAGAATCTCCTAGACTCAGTTCACTCTTCAGTTCTATAAAACTCAAATGAAAGCAAAGGTAAAGTTTAAAATGAGATCTTAAGTCCTTTTTATAGGCTTGAGGGGGTAACTTGCATTTACTACCCCCTTCTCTTTGACCATCACTTCTCACAATTAATACATTTGTAATTGCCACAATTCTTTGACCATCACTTCTCATCATAAATGCATTTAATGGTATCATCATGACATGATGTTGGGACACTTATAACAACCATTTCTCCTTTTATATTAATGTCATGTCTTATCCTACACTTTTCTTCAAAGTGGAAGACAACTATTTAACTCTTCAAATATCCATACTATTGGTAATAATATCTTATCCCAAGAGTTTCCAACTTGTGAATGCATCCTTATAGTACCCATAATAAATACCTGTAACACCTCTTACCCCACACTAAATTTGCATCATGGTCCTCCATGAAACTACAAGTATTAAAATTTAAGAAAGGTCACGTGAAAATGAAGTTAGAACTTTTATTGAAAATAGAAAATCCTAAACTAATGACATAATCCTTATTATTACATAATAAAGTAAACATTAATCAAAGAAGTATGGCCTTAGTCAGCTACCATTGTAGTGTGCTAGAAGAATTTGGCCATCCAATCTTTGTAAATGAAAAGCACCAGTAGGGAGAATGTTATGAACAATAAAAAGACTATTCCAGTGAACCCAAAGTTTCCTAGAATGGCATGTAAACATGGAGTCATAACTTAAAACTTTCATTTTAGGAGTAAATGTCTTGTGTTTAATGTGTCGATCATGTCATGCCTTTTGTCTGTCTTTCTCCACATCTTGACTATAATGAATAAGGAAATGGACTTCATCTAACTAAAATGAAGCATCCAAACATGCTTTTAATGGTGACTCCTCATCTAATTTTCCAACACATGTAATATGAAGAAATGGTACCAATAATTCAAATGGGAAAACTGCTTCTTTATCGAACACCAAATTAAAAGGGGTACTCATATTAAGGTGTTTATAAGTTATTCGATAAGCCTAAAGTACTTAAGATACTCGATCATCCTAGTCAATGTGGCCAATATTAAAAAAATTGTAAGTGTTATGCCTAAAATTTTATTGAATGCCTCAGTTGTGCCATTTACTTAGGGATGATATGGTGGGAAATCATGAACTCAGCATGTAGGACATAGATAGTTTCATTGAGTAAATGTGTACCATGATCATTAGTAAAAATTAATGGGTATCCAAAATAGGTTATAATATGTTCCCATATGAAGCACATAGTAGTATATATAGTATAATCCCTTGTTTTCATAGCCTCAGCCCAACATGTAAGATAATCAGTTGTTGTAATGGTAGAGTGGGAGCTTATACATCATCTAGTTGGGTTGATGGGGTTGACAAAATAAATGGCACATTTTTCAAATGATTCTTGAGATAGAATAGGATGTAATGGCATGTCATCCTATCAAATAAATTTTCCTATATTCTAGTAAATATCACACTACTTAACATGCAATTTAGAATCTTGAAAAAGGGTAAGCCACCATAGTCTGGCTAGTAATACTTTGTGCACAGTATTCTCACTAGCATAGTGTTTGCTAGCAATGCCTTCATCAACCTATTAGAGTAATTTGAAGTGATCATGTTTCATGACACAGCATCAAAGAGTTTAATCTCATCTAATCTTTTATATATCTCCTCCAATGATTTGAAATGATTTGACATAGATGGTGAGTTTTTTCTTAGCCTACAAAGTCAAACAATTTGGCATTGTGCTAGTAATTAAGAAAGTCTTGATATCTTCTAACTCTTCAAAAACATGGGAAACCAGAAATAATTGTACATAAAGTAGGTCATCCTCAATGGAACATATTGGTTCTCTGGAATCAATTCAAGAAACATTTTCAAGACCTTAATTAGTTTTTTTTGGTTTGACAATGACAGAGAATTAAAAATTTTGAAACAATAAAATCCAATGGTAGATGAGGCCATGTAACACAAGTTTATTTACCAAATATTTTAAAGATTTATGGTTTATATAGAATACAAAAATAGTTTATAGTAGGTAATATCAAAACTTCTATAAAGCATAAACCATGGAAAGTGATACATGCTCTGTGGTGGTGTAATTCCTCTTAGCTGAATAAGTTTTCTAATAGAAAAATAATGGGGTGATCAAGGTGACATTCACAAAATTATGCAAGGACTACACCAATGGCCATTCCAAAATCATCAACATAGACATGGAATGGTTTTGTCTAATTAGGAAACTAGAGAATTAGGGTAGTGACAAATTTGTCCTTTAAGGACTCAAAGTCTTATTGGCAAGAGCTGGTCCAAATGAAGTATCCCTTATGTTTAAAGATTTCCTCCAAAGGCATGGAAATATTTTCATAACCTTGAATGAATTTTTGATAATACTTGTTATATCTTAAAAAGGCATGATGAGTCATTAGTGTTGGTAGACACAAAATGATAGCTACTTTTTTAAGGTCTATCAAAAGTCCATACTTGCAGATAATATGACCAAGAACACTAAATGGTGTATCAAAAGACATGTATTTAGATTCAATTATATTTAAATTACTCGACAACACTCAAACATGAGTCATAAATTAGAATAGTGATCCTTTACCAAGCCATATACTTTACAATCATCTAAGTATACTTGAAATTTATGGATGAAGTCTTTAAAGGCCTCAATGGCTATACCATAAAATATAGTAGGTGCATTATTCAATCCAAAAGGCATAATGGTATATGTGAAGTATACCCATTCAGTATAAAATTTAGTCTTAGGTGAATCCTCCTTGATGATCTAGACCTGATGGTACCTAGATAATCCATTTGTGAAAGTGTAAATTTCACACTTAGCAATGCCTTTCAAAATTTCTTCTATGAAAGGTATTTAGAAGGGATAAGTAATGCAAGATGTATTAAGTATGTGGTAGTCAACACAAATCCTAATGTACCCATATTTTTTATACTTATGACCATATGACTGACCCACTCAGACTCATCAATTGGGGTTATTACTCTAGCACATAGCATACTATCAATTTCCTCCTTCACTCATGTATGTAAAGTTGGATTCATATTATATGGTCATTTCCTAAGTAGTCAAACACCATCAACTAGTTTGATATGCATTTTACCTAGTGATAGATGAACACCTTTCATCTCACTCTAACTTCTTGGAAATACATTTTGTTATTCTTTTAACAACTCAAATATTTTTGAAACCTCTGTGTCAGTATAGTAGTTACCCATAATATCTATTTTTGGTTTTTCCTCTATGTTAATGTTGGATTAGATAGTTTGAAGAGGTTCTAAGTATAGGTGATCTGCATCAAGACAAGTATCAAAAATAGTTTAGACATGCTAATGGGTTATGTGGGTTAGACCCTTCACCTTTATCCACATGAAACACTAGTTTTTTCTTCTCTAGGTAAATCTCTTCAAGATAATCCTAATCAAGGACATGGTCTAGTGTGGGGATGGGCTATTCAGATGGATCATTAAAGATAACTAAACCTTCTTATAGGATATCATGTATATGTCAAGGCAATCTTTGATGGGACTAGGGTCACCAACAAATGCTTCATGCATGGCTTAGAGTGTGAGGTACAAATCCATTCTTGGAAATGAGTAAGATAACACTGAGTTCATGCTCTCTTTAAACAAATGCCAAAAATGGGTACCCATATGTCATTTTTCATGAACATACCATGCTCTATCCCAAGTATGTGCCATAAAAATCATGTACCCATAGGTACTCTATCAATAAAGACTCTTTAGCCCTCCACATAGATTCACAAGCTTCTATGTGTGGTTATGGTGCTCATACTCTACTATAGTTGATTGTACCCCAGACTCAGTTGTCATGATGAAATTGATGTTACAAAGTAGAGTGTACTTGATCCCAATAGAGAATTTAGTCATTATGGTTTTTCCACCTCCTTATAACTATGCCATTAAAAAGGTGAACCAATGAATGCATACAATCATTATCAAAGTTATATAAGTCTTCAAGTTATTGGATGAAGTCACAAACTTCTATTTGCCCATGAAATTGAGGAGCTTCATCAAGTCTTTCTAACGATGCATCTATAATAAGTCCCCTCATGATTTTTTTTATAATAAGGTGAACAAATCTATGTCATTTATGTTACTAGTGTGAAATGTTCTCACAACTGCCAATGGTACTACACACTCTTCTAGTAAAGTCATATTCATCATAGGCCCAACAATTACAAGCATTACTTGTAGTATCAAAAATGGATAGAGTGTCCATCCATTAGAGGATGCCATTAGGATCAATATCATGATGCTCACTATATCTAGTTGTGACATTGTAAATATGGTTAATATCTTCTTCCACATTAATAGGTTTTACGTATTGGGGCCATGTGTTTGATCTAATAGAATAATCATGTGTTGATCAACATTTTAAAAAATGGTGTAGAACTTTTTTTAAATTAAGTCTACATTATTTTCATAACACAAAGGTCACCCTAATAGATCTGTAAAATCATCCACATCAGCCAACTTTAGAAATTTAATAGTAGTGATGAAAGGTACTCCAAATATATTGATCCTTATATTCTTAAGAACACCAATTGGTAGAAAACAAATTTTATTAGCCATAAATAACACATGTAATGATGGTTACAATGTTGAGATAGCCATTTTCTGCCATGCATCCTTTCTAAGGACATTAACCTCAGTGTCAGTGTCAACCAAGATATCTTGAATCACCCAACTATCAATGGGAACATTCACTAGAATTGATTTATCCTCTTAAGGGCTAGGGGGAATAGGAGTATCTTATCACCAAGCATGATTCAATCGAAAGTCTTTAGTTGGTCGATGTAATTGAGTTTGATCATCAGTTGGTGTTTGTCCCTAATTTTTAAGCCAATTACTTATCTTTAGGATAATGTCTTCATCTAACATACACTTTCAAATCTCTTGAAAATTGCCTCTTGCCATGTTTTAAGGTTATGTGGCCTTTTAAAAATTAGCACATTGTGTTACTTCTTAGTCCTTAAGAAAATAAATTTCCCCTTGTAGTTCTTATACCAACGTCATAGTATTTTGGAGCACATGTTTCTATTATTAAGCATAAGGATACTTCCTTACACAAAGATCTTCATGTTATATCTTCTCAATAGGAATAATAGATGTAGATTAAGATTGTCTACCGCTACATGTAGTGATATTAACCTATTGGGTTGTCAGGTTACTAGAGCATGGATGCCAGTGAGGTTTCTCAATGTGAATCATACCATCACATTTTTCATTTCTTTCCTTAGTGATGGTCACGTATAGGTCAATACATTCTTCCAACCGATGCTCTATTTTACAAAAAGCACATGTTAGATAGACTAGACAATCTCATTGATAATGATCTAGAGATCCACACTTATAACACATTTTTGGTGGGAAACGACCACATCCTCATCCTCATCCTTGGTCTCATCTATGATATCCACCATTATTATTGGAAATAGAGGTTTGGCATGTATTGCATGCACATGCCTCATGTATATCACTAATTAGCTAGAAATCATTTATGTCATGAGTGTAGGCATTAAATATCTTGTAGTATTCATACACTTTAGAATGTGTAGTCAACTTTAAGAAAGGATAGGAGTGTACATTGTTCCCTTCATGGCAAATTTCACATGCCTAGTTTAGTAAAGCATAGATTTTTTTACATGGATATTTGCTTCTATTATGACCTTCAAACTCATAATCGATACACCAAATACCATTATGAGTGTCATATGCATTGTTTATAGTTAGCTTCTCTAATTGTGATGCTATTGAAGCTATTTGAGATTTTATAAAAGGACTGATTCTATTGTCAATGTTACTAACAAATTTAGCACAAAGGGTAGCTTCCAAAGCTTCACATGGGCTGGTAAAGGTCCTTTGATATAGTATTCATCTAAAGGGAAGCATAAAACCTCCCATGAACCATTGGGCATGTAGAGCAACATTAATTTAAAATGAAAGCTTTGATGAGCATTTTTAATCATGCATCATACTCTCGTACACTTTGAGTGACCTCTTATTTTATATCTTTCAACATGGCAATACTTTGTTTCTCAAATTTGGGAATATCAAATTCCTAAATAAATGTCATTTTGAGCTAATCATAGTCAATTACTACTTGTTGAGCGTCAAACTTCCTATACCACTTGTATTTTCTTTCTAGAAGTATGATTGTGAATTGTGTTACCTTTCACTTAGAAGAAGTTATACCACATGCCCTCCAAATGAGTTCACACTTATGAACATGCTCCATATCATTATTCACACCCTTATATTTAAGTAAATGAAGCATCATTTAATAATACATTGTCAATAATTGAGGTGCTTGTGTTGGTGGCTTTTGAGAATCCCTATGTCCTATTATTAAGGGTGAAAGTCCACCACTTCCTCCCATGCCACCTCCTAGTCTACCTCCAATGCCTCCATCATCAACACTTGTGACATTAGGTGTAGTAGTTGGGTTATTAATGATACTTAGACTAGTACTTTACCCTCTATGAATGATAGGTCTACCAGGCATACCAAGTTGGAGCATGAAATTCCCTTGAAGAAGAAAAGAAAGTGTTAATTCACTGAGTTAAAATTAGTTAGCTATAGTTTCTCTTATAGGATTAATTTATAACTCTACACTATCTGTATCACCATTATGTATAAATAATTCATCTGGTTCAAAATCATGAGAATGCACTATGTTTGGGGAACTTGGTTGGTTCAAATGTGGTTATAAAGTCTCTTCTATCTGGCTAGTTTCTCTTTCATATGATATAACTAGCATTAGGCATGGTTCAAAAGTGATTGAGTCATATTTTTGCCTTTTTTATTCCCTATGGATTATAACAACACTTCTTGAGGTTTCTTGTTCCCTTCTTACTCCACCTCCACCTATGATCATCTATTGAGCTTCATCATATTTTTGCTTTTACAATGCCCATTGACTATCTACCATTTTGAACCAAAAATTCTTTACCAACACTTATGCATTCCCCTTCCAATCATGTGAATCAAGAAAGGATGGATTTATCCCTCCATAGGAAAAGTTTCAAGTCCAAAATCAATAAATAACTTATTTAATTTTAGTGGAAATTATATAATATACCAGCCATGTGGTTCTCTAAGAAACTAGAATTTGGCTTCTTTAGGATAAGAGTAAATGGTTACCATATATTTCAAGATGTAAATATTCAACACTCCTCTCCAAAAAATATTAACAACCCATGTCCATGGTATTCCTAGTTGTGCTAAATCCCTTTGATGTTATATCATCCAAGTTTGCCTTCTCCCAAAATTTCATGATCGACCTTGAGCATAGGCAGAGAGTCAAGCATGCAAATGAATAGGGACTTCAACAAAAAAGGTTTACTATAATGGTCTATAGATATGTTTTTCCACCCATACATATGCATGAATTCTTAGTTTAAGATAGGGAACCATAAAATTATCCTCGACCTCAGTAATCCATTGTTCAATAATTTCAAGGGATCAACATTCAAGCATTTTACACTACATTGCAATAAGTGCTATGGGTCTGGAAATATAACCAAAATATTGGGTGTTTTTCTATCATTTTTTCCTTTAAGTGTTGAAGCATAGTCCTAATAATCTTACACATTGGCTTTTCAATCAAGACTAAGGTCTTGTGTGCTCACCCGAAGCACACAGTAAGAAACTAGTTCCCATGGGTTATGTTGCATAGTAACACACTGGTCATATCACTAAGTTTATTCATATATCTAATTAGAGATGACACATAAAAGTAAAAAAATTACTATGGAACTTGTCTCATTAATCACAAAAACCAAGAACATGAAAATAAATGCCATGAAGTTCAAAGAGTTGTTTATGCAAAATCTTATAATGCATATTTTATCAATTTCATAATGAATTATAAGGCACATATTACTTAATGAAAACCCATTGTTAATGTCTTTAAGTATCAATCAACTAAATCATAACACCAGAACTAATTGTAATATCCATAATTTTGTATTATAAAGAGTCTCTACATGTTATCCATCATCAGTCACCTTAAATATCTCTATAAATGGTATTTATACTTATTTTTCCTTAACCTAGTAGTTACATAATTGAATGACAAATGGGTGGCTGGCCAATGATCTCTTAGTAGACTGAGAGTCATGGAAATCTTTTACTTATTTTATCTTAAGGACCTAGGCCTTCAAACCCAGTATATTCTTGTTTGATGCTAGATCTTTGCTACCAAATGTCCTCCTTTTTGTGGGCTAGTACAAAACATGATGACTAAAGTCTATATTGTTCTTGAGAATTACTCCTCAATCAGCTCCCACTTCCCTCATGCTCCCCAAGTCTTTCATTATTATTTTGATTCCTATGCTCTTGATTTTTCTAGAGTTATGTTCTATCTTTGACTAGATCTTCTCACACTATTATCTTTCATGCCTTTATCCTTTTGAACCTCTCTAGTCCCATGCCACGGTATTCTTGTGTCATGATAGTTCTTTGCCATGTTCTTCATATGCCATGTTCCTCTCACATCATGTCGATTCTACACGAAAATGCCAAAACACTTAGAAAAAATCTAGGGTCTAACAACTCTTCATAGGTGGCTAATCTTATACCTATAAGGAAGAAGAATGGGGAGATAAGGTTATTTGTAGACTTCAGGGATATCAATAAGGTGTCATTGAGATATCACTACCCCTTTCCATCCATGGACTAGATTGTTGAAAAGGTTATAGGTTCATAGTGTTTTTCCTTACTTGATGGATACTCATGGTACAATCAAGTGTTAGTGGAGGAAGACCAACACAAGACTACCTTCACAACCAAGTGGGGAGCTTATGATTATAAGAATATGCCCTTTGGGTTATCCAAACCAGGGGCCATCTTCCAAATGGTAATGGATGTAGCCTTAAAATGACTCATCAATGGAATGGTGCTTATCTACATTGATGACATCATAGTATTCTCCAAGGATACCAAAGATCACTTGACAAACCTAAGGTTGATATTTGATAGATACAAGCAGTATGAGGTCTCCTTAATTCCAAAAAAATGTAATTTTTTAGTCCATGAGGGTAGAATTATAGGTCACATTGTGTCAAAATAAGGCCTTTATATAGACCCTAAGAAGATAAGTGAAATCCTTTATTTATCACTTCCCAAGCACAAAAAGTGATTAGAGAGTTTTTTAGGCAAGATCAACTTCATTAGAAGGTTTATCTCTAGGTTTACTGAGTTAGTAAGGCCTCTAACTTTTCATGCTCAAGAAACACAAGGATTTTACATGGAAAAAAGAATGGAAAATAAGCATTGAATCCATTAAATAGGCCTTTTCCCAAGTTTCCCAAGCACCCACCCTCCTCAACTCTAATTTTTCAAGGTACTTTTCGTATATTCCTTCTCAACCAATGATACTATTTCTACCATGATTATGCAACAAAATAGTGAGGGTCTTGAGAATCCCATAGCATTATTTAGTCAAGAATTAGAGGGATATGAAGAGATATACACATTTGTGTAAAATCATGTGATTAAATTCATGATAGGTCTTAAAAAAATTCAGAAACATGGTGTCTAAAACAAGATCTATGTCATGGTGGTTCACCCTAGCATCAAAGACTTTATTCTCAACTGGGACTTGAGTGAAAAGAGAGTAGGTTGGGTGACAAAGTGCATGAAATATGACATAAAAGTGAAGGTCACCAAGTTGATAAGGGGTATAGGACTATTTGAATACTTGGCATCATATGTGAAGGAGGATAAAGAAGTGGTTTTAGAAATGCAAAGTGACCACCAAGTAATTGCACTTACATCTCCTTCCAGCTGGACTCAAGATAAGGTGAGATTTCTTCAAATAGGATAAGGTCATATAGGCCTACATAGGAAAATAATAACTTAATACATTTTTTAATCAATCCCTTGTTTATTTATTAATGGATTGCTTTTCAAAAAGGATCTTGACGGCATGCTCTTAATGTGTGTAAAAACTAACCAATTTGACAAGTTCCTACACCAATTTCATGATGCATCTGTAGGAGGGAACTTTTCAGCCATGAATATAGTAGAAAGGTTCATAAGAGTAAGATAATTTTGGCCAATATTCTTCAATGACTCACATGCTTAGGTTAAGAGGTGCCAAAAGTATGCCATGTTCAAAGGGAAACAAAGACTAGTTGCCTTACCCCTCAGACCATCTATTAACCAAATTTGACTTCTAGTAAAATGGGGTCAACCATTACTATTTTAAAATCTTGAATAATGTTTTTACATGTCCTATATGGGTCTCATAATGTTCTATACATCTTACTTGGCCTTGTCTTAATCCTTATCTGAGCTCTTTCCCCTTGAAATGGCCTAGTCAACCAAAGCCAAAGTTGGTCAACTCTGGTCAAAGGTAGTCAAGCAATAAAATTGTGTTAAATTTTTCCTAATGTGGTCCTTGGAATGTTTTAATATGTTTACAAGTCTTAAATTGGTCATTTGTTATGTCTCATGTGCAAAAAGGGGTCTTTTGGCCACTTTCTAGCTTATTAATTGACTTTTACAGACATCCAAGAGGAAAAATTGGTCACCAAGGTCAATTTAAATTTTGAAGAGGTCAAGATCATGTCAGGGTAAGTCAAATTTCATCCAGGATTCAATTATAGTCATAAAATGGGAGTTTTTCCTTGTTTTTAGCCCCTTTTGGGCACTTATACAGTTTCTTTGATCTAATATTCAACTAAAAACATGGGTGTAGTGTCTCTTCACATCCCCAAAAAAAAATTCATTTTTTTAAGGATAATTCAAATAAGTTCATCTGCAATTTATTTTCCCCCATTTTCTCTTGGCAAGTAAAGAAGGGTCAACTTCAAGCACTTGGTGTGGATGGTACAAGTGGAGTTGGGAAGAGTGATTATGGGGGTGTATTTTAATCTAATTTAACTTAATTTTAATAATAATAACTTGTAATTTTTTGGTTCCTCCTTTATGAACAATGGATAACACTCCAAGTAGCATTTTATGCATGTTAAACCATGAGGGGGTCTCCTTTTGAAACTGTTTCAAGTTTTCTTGCTTTGGATTGATATGTTTATGTGTTTTAGGTGTTATTAAATGTTTTTCAAGACATCCCCATGATTATTGTATTTTTGGAAAGCTCAATGTCTAAGAAAAGCCTCTTCTAGGCTTAGAGGTGCTCCAAACTAGTTTTCTTTCACTTGCAACTACTTCAGGTGTTTTGAAAGAGATTTTATACATGGAATAGAAGCATGGGATGTTATATCATATATTTTTATCCTTTATTATGCTTTTATAAAGGTTTTAACTAGTTTTCAACTCATACAATGTCATAGCCATGCTCAAATGTGTAGCCCTTCCTCACTGCTAGCCCTCACTAAGATAATGACAACCTACAAGTGATATTGAAGGCATTGTTTAACTTGATTTAACATTTTATTAATTAGGGTTGTTAAATTTAAGGATATAAAATTCATTTGAGGTGTTTTAATAATATTGACCTTGTACACTTTTGCTCTTTCCTACTCTTCCTTGCATATTAAAGTCAATCCTCTATTAAAGGCCCCTACTGACATCATCATGATTGGGAAACAACCTTCACAATGGTCTCAATACTTTATAGGTACTTTTATTGCACTTTGGATGGGTTTTATCGTGATAGATAAGGTTTAAAAGTGTTGTGAAAGGTCAAGAGAAAGTGACTATGATTTTGGTCTTTCAGTCCCTAAATAGACTAAATAGAGGTTTCTAGGGTTTTTGGAGATGGTGATTATCATAGCCAAAGAGTCTTTAAATGATCCCAATTACTTGGTTTATTAGTCCTATCCACATACTAATATTATTCCAATTTTTTATCCAAAATTCTAAGATGGAAATGGTCATTTGGACCTTCAAAGTTGTTAAGAAAACCAGTGAAATAGGTTAGTGAAGTCTACAGGATTTTGAAAGAAAGTTCACCTCACTTTCAATTTGAAGATCCTAAACTATGCCATCAAATTTGAACAATACCAAATGATTCAAAGGAAACTAATAAACCAAGATTTTAGATAAAATTTTGTGGGCCTTATGATGACCCCCTAACACTCTTGCTTGTTCATACAGGGGACTGAGAACAACCACCTACAGTTGAGCATAAGATAAAGTTGTAAACAAAGCATCTAGTTGGGATTTTATGACTTATTCAAGGAGGATACAAGAAAAATTAATAATAATTGGCATATTTAGGTTTAATATAACCCTAAGAACCACATTATCAAGTGTATATAGAGCCAAATCAACCTATAAGTAGGCCCAAAGACTATAAGACACAGTTTTGCTAAGGAGATTGCTTGAAAGTTGAAGTATATGAGATAAAGGGTTGAGTTTGAGCCTTGTTTTAAAATTTAAAAGAGATTATTAGTTTGGTTGAATTAAAAGCCTTAAATAACAATAAAAAACCCCATCAAATAAGTTTTAAATGCCCTGGATGCACCTATAGGCATGTACGAACTGAGACAGGCAGTGAGTTGACAATAGGTTTTTCTTACACCAAATGGGACTGTGTTAGTAAATTTTGGATTGGAAAAAGTGAAGGATGATCTCAAGGTAATATAAACATGTCTTAATTAACTTTTAAAACCATTTTTGGTGATACCAGTCTCCAAACACAGTCAAAGTGACTATGTCTTAGTCAAACCATGAAACTAGTCTAGTAGGGATGGAGTATGAGAGGGTTCTAGTAGGAATCATATTGGGGATGATTGGAATAGAGTTTATATATGAATTAAAATTACATCATAGACATAATTTAATGGAAATAAATCAAAATAACCTTTTTCAAAGGCAAAACTCAGTCTTAGACCCTATGTATCATGCACAGTCCCGCACCTTAAAGTCTACCTTAGAAACATGTGAAATTTGGTGATCAAATATTAGAGTTGAGGGATAAAAAATTGGTATATATTACCCTTTTGGGTTTATTAATATTCCCCAATAATCAATTTTTTAGGACTAATAGGGGAAGTGCCCCTTGTTTTGTCTCAGATAGGGGGCACTTTTCCCCTTGCATAAACACTATTTTCTTGTTGAAGGAGATAAAGACATGGATAAGAGGTAAAAAAAGATTGAATGGACATTTTTTTAGCTGTGACACACCTAATAAAATATAAAAAATAAACCTAGAGTTTCTAGGACTAAGCAAGGTATCCTACACAAGAAGGTCTACATACATACCTAGTAGACAAGGAATAGGCCTAATTCCAAATAGGGGGTCACTTTCAGTTTGGGCCTTAGGCAAACATCTCAATGAATTGGGTCATCTTCATAGATTTATAAATTATGTGCTAAATATTTTAAATGGCATGATAAGTACAAATAGTGATCTTTTAGTTTAAAGGAGCAGGTAGGCTCATTGATAAGGTATAAACCTAGTCTCAAAACTAGGGCCATTTCCAAATTTAGCTCTTAAAGAGATATTCAAAGGATTGAATCATGTTATTTGGGAATATATAGAGGTTTATGATATTTAAAATGGTATAATTAAACATAAAAGGACCATTTTTGGGATTGAGGCACACAAACCCTCATAAAATATATGAAAATGACTTGAATGGCCATCTGGGAATGTTCATATCTTTAATGAACCTTTGCATTGAACCTTGAGCCATTTAAGGAATTTTAAGGGGGTCCTTGAGAAGACATAAGTTTCATTTGATCATATTTCCAACATTTCATGACTATTAATGAATTTTAAGAATGAAAACCACCCCAAAACCCTTACAAACCCTGTTTTAGGACCTGATGGAGGAGATGAGTCTAAAAGTGCCTCAAAATGGATGAATTTGACCATGAGTTTAAAAGATAAGTTGTTTAAAAATTCATGAGGATAAAATCATTTGAATTTAATTATATATAATCTATATAAGTAAATAATAAAATAGTTTTTATTGACATTTTCTTATGTTTTGCAGCTCCTGAAGCTGATCATGAGATGCCAATCACTTTAGAGGGTAGATTATGACTTGAAACAAATCGATATGTCATTTCTAGAGCTTGGAAACTCTAAAAAGTGTCTCTATTATCTCTTCCCTTTCAGCCAATTTAGTAGGTAGATAGTGGACATTTAGGAAAAAATGGTGAATCTTCAATTAGAAGGCCTTTTAAGGCTTATTTCTTGAAATTGATGATATGGACACCTTAGAAACATGTTATTCACCCTTTTTCATGGATTATATAGTATATGTGGGAAGGTTTTAGGTGACAAGTGTGAGGGGTGCATGGAGGAATCCCATTTTAGAACTATCTTGGATGATGGTGCATGCCTAAAATAATAGGGATGATTAGGAGCCTCTCCAATGCATGTGAGGACATACTAGTAACCCCTCCTAATTATGAAAATATTCATACCTAATCATTTATAATGATAGGGTAGTGTTTGAAGGAAAATCATGAGGGGTAGTTTTCTATGCATGGAAAGGAGTTTATAAATTATTTGTTAGATCCTAAATGATATCAAATTACATGTATAACCCATAAAATTGTATGTCTCACCCTATCCCTCTCTCTTATGCATTTTTAAATGATTTAATAAAATTGACACATGTCCAAGTGACTCTTGGACTCCCTTTGTCTCCCTCTTCCCATTTATTTTATAAGTTCTAGTCTTTTGGCATTGTATTAGATATCTCCACTTGGGTATGGTGAAGCCCTACCAAATTTTTTCATTGAATCAATAAAATATATTTTTTTACCTCATTAAATAATTTTCTAAGTGTATGTGATGGTTATAGTCTTGTGCAAGTGTATCTTAGTTTATCTTCACATGTCAATTTTCTTAGTACCTTGTGAGTTCAAAGACTTCTCTTTGTAGGTCAGTAAGAAGTGTCAAATGGAGTTTCAAGTGTAGTGAATAGTTAATTTAGTAGTGTCTTAGAATTCCTATTATCTAAGTCTTCCTAGCCTATGCCAATTCCAAGACCTCATGTTGAAACATTGATATAAGAAGGAAGGTTATCATTGGATGGAGTGTATGTTAGGCTTATCTTGGTTTAAAGTGCATGTCAAAGAGTCTGAGTAGAGAAAACATTTGGTGTATCACCTCCCATAGAGTAGGTTTAATTTCATGTTATTATTAACCCTTTTCAAACCACCAAGTGATATTAGTAGGATATGTGCTTTAGTGATTCATCAAGGGGAATTAGCCACTAACCTAGAGATCCACCTCTTAATAAGGATACCCACAGCCCTGAGGTGGTTCCATTGTCTCACTTTAATGAGGATAATCTTGTTCCATCTACTCATTAGACGCAAGTTCAAGTGACAATAGTTTTTGGCATGCTTGATGGGACAATAATTCCATTCTTTGAGAATTTTTGGTGTTCTTCTCAAGATACCAGGTTTTAGATGCAATTTTTCTAAACACCAATGGTGACTCCACATATGAATCTACTAGTAAATTAGTTCAAGTATTATTATTTAAGTTTTTTCTTGATCTACATACTTCTCACAAGTCATGGATTACTTTGATGTTGAATTTATCCTAACACAAGTGGGTGAAACTTACCCTACTTAATTGTGAAAATGTCCTTGTTCAACCTTGTCATGAGCCCTATGTTACCTATAATCAGTCATCCCCATCTTTTACTCCACATAGTCCACATAGTCCATCTCTAAATCACACTATTACTAGTTTCAAAAAAATTCTTCTTGGTTACCAAGACTACATGTTAAACCTTGACACTAGATATGGAGATGGCCAAGTCATTCCTAGTGTTTGTATTAGGAGTGTAAGAAATGCTTTGGAATAACTCAAAAGGGATTAGATACCTATAGAGGGGAATAATTGGCCAAATCTTACCTATGATATGTTTGATGTTTATGGCCTAATTTTATATTTATAGGAGAGCTTGAGAGCTCATGAACCAACTCCATCTTGGTAGCCTCAAAGTGTCCCAAATTATTTCTCCATTCCCCAAAACTTCTCCTCTTGGAAACCCATTCAAAAATTTAGCCAAGGGAAAGAGGATATCATGGTGGATCAGGTTGGTAAATTTTAAGGACATAGTGGGAAAGAGGTTTTAGCTTTTGAATCTCATCTTGGAAGGGATCTTGAATTGTGATCTGGGCAACAATTCAAATGACAATTCAGGTGATAGGTCCACCCCAATTGATGGCGAAACTTCCAGGAGCCATAACGTTTACACCGTAGCTCCAATTGACTCACCATTTGAATCGTTGGAAATATATTAATGAGGGGAATGTCATGAGATGGAATTAAGCTCCACTAGATGAATTTTGACCCTAGGAAACCCAATGGAAGTTCCCCAAATTTCAATTTTAGTAGTGCAGTCTAAAAATAGTAAGTTTCTAAAAATAGTAATTCCTTAAATTTTGTATTGTTGTAAATCATGGAAGTCAAACCACTTAATATCCCTTGAGATTTGTGACCTTCCACATCCTCCTCACACCTTCAAAACATGTATAAATGAATATTTAACTTGAAATGGAAAGGAGACATCTCTTCTTAGAGATAGGCATATATTTGGGTCTGCAATTTTAATCAATAAAACATCTCTTTTTAGAGATAGCATTATTTGAATTGTGTTGTTCTTATTTTTGAATTATCTTTCAACCAAAGATTTTGATTTTTGGATAAAATTGGCCAATCAGATGTTGAGAAAATCTATTATGGCAACTGAAGCTAAACTCTAAAAGACCACTTCCCCAATTTTTCATCAAGATTCCAACCCCAAAGAGGCTTCAAGTTTCCTAAATATATCATTCACGCCTTCACTATCACCTCAACCCCATGAAGAGAGCTTTGAACCCACCTTCCAAAGATGCAAAGAAGTGGTGGCAGCTCATGAGGAAAGGAATAAATCATTCTTATGTGGAGAAGTTGTTAGGGAAGAGAAACTTGAAACCATTCAACTCCCTCCCACCCCTCCTCAAGAAGCCATTGAACCTATATTTCCACCCTTCTAACTAATCAAGGCTTCCCCCCCGATTTTGAGAATTGCATTGCTACTTAGGAATCCCCTTTGGCCAAGCTCCATATTTTTGAAGTGCCTAATGTTGATGTCACTAAGATGGAGAATGAGATTGAAATATTAGATTGGATTGAAGATGAAGGGTTGAATGCTAGTGAGGATAAGTTAGGTTGTGAAGATGAGGAAGAGGATCCTCCTTGTGTTTGAAAAGATGCCTTGAAAGAAGTTCTCTTGGACTCTAAAGAAGAAGATGAAATGGTCTCTTTTTTTTCTCCTTTTCATGATGCAGACCAATCAAAGGATGATGATCTATGGTAGATATTTGAGAGCATATGTAATGAATTTTAATCCCTCAAAGAACCTACAAATCCTTTGGAGTAGACTAGCCATGACAATAAATAATATGTGTCTCAAAATGAGGACATGTGTTAGATTTATATGCAAATGTTCGAAGAGTATGAGGAAGGTGAGAAAACTAAGATCCTATAAAAACAAGTCCAAGATGTTGGAGAGGAGGTATGTGTTGAGGAACATCATCATGAAGAGAGCCTAGATCATAATGGAGTAATATATGATGGTCTTGGGATTTTTGAATATGATTTGAAGTCTGAGTCAATAACCTCCTATGAAGCTAGCTCCACCAACTTCCAAGAATAATGTGAGAAAGTAACACTTCCACATGGTCATGATATAATTCCCTTTGAAGAGTTTGAAGACATTGTGACCATTGAGAAGGATGATGAGATATTTCAAAGAGAGATTGACTTCTAACAAGTTATCCTATACATGGACACACAAATTTGTTATGACAAGATGAGGGGATAGAATTTTGAATCATGTTTCAAGGTTCAAGAGGACCTTACCTACTTTGAGAATGTATGGGAGATGACTCCATTAGATGATGTACAAAGACAAAGAGCAAAGAGAATGCAAGAGTCATCTAACACCCCATCTAAGAAGAATCATGATTGGCATCCTCACTCATATAGTGAGGAAGGAGACCTAATATACTTCCTTTTTAATCCAAGGAGGTATGATCAGGTTAGATGTACATATTAGTTTGATTTTTGTTAAGCTTTGATTTCCCTAAGTGCTTAGTACCACAAGTGTGTCCTTATTTTATGTTTTGTTGGGTATTTTGTGTGTTGCTATTTCCCTTTGTGTGTCTAGGGTAAGATTATATGTTTTGTTCATCTATCCAAGGTCTGGTCTTGTTATTTCTAAGTGTATACTGACCCCCTTTCCCAATGGATAGGATAAGGCTACTAATCCTTAACATAGGCAAGCATGTTACCCCTAGGAGTTACAAAATTATTAACCAAATTTCACTTCTAGTCAAATGGGGTCAACCCATACTATTTTAAACTCTTTAATAAGGTTTTTACATGTCTTTTATGGGTCTCATAATGTTCTATACATCTTACTTGGCCTTGTCTTAGTTCTTATATGAGCTCATTCCCCTTGAAATGGCCTAGTCAACCAAAGCCAAATATGGTCAACTATGGTCAAAGGTATTCAAAGGATAAAATTATGTTGAAAATGTCTTAAGGTTGTCCTTGACATGTTTTAATATGTTTATAAGTCATAAATTAGTCATTGGTTATGTCTCATGTGCAAAAAAAGGTCTTTTGGCCACTTTCTAGAATATTAATTGACTTGTACAAAAATCCAAGAGGGAAAAATAGTCACCAAGGTAATTTTAAATGTGAAATAGGTTAGGATCATGTCATGGTAAGTCAAATGTCATCCAAGAGTCAGTTATAGTTATAAAATGGGAGTTTCTCCTTATTTTTATCCCCTTTTGGGCACTTGTACAGTTCTCATGATTTGATATTCAGCTAAAAACATGGGTGAAGTGTCTCTTCACCTCCCCAAACCCATATCCACATTTTTTTCAAGTATAATGCAAAAAATTTCATCTGTAATTTATTTTCCCCCATTTTCTCTTGGTAAGCAAAGAAGGGTCAACTTCAAGCACTTGGTGTGGACGATATAGGTGAATTTGGGAGGAGTTATTATGGGGGTGTATTTTAATATAAGTTAAATTCATTTTCATAATAATAACTTGAAATTTTTTTGATCCTCCTTTATGAACAATAGCTAACACACCAAGTAGCTTTTTACACATGTTCAACCATGAGGGGGTCTCCTTTTAAACCTGTTTCAAGTTTTCTTACTTTGGATTTATGGTTTTATGTTTTTAAAGTGTTCTTAAATGTTTTTCAATACATAACCATGATTTTTATTATTTTTTAAATCTCAATTTTTAAGAAAAGCCTCTTTTAGGCTTGTAGGTTCTCTAAACTAGTTTTTTTTTCATTTGTAGCTACTTCAGGTGCTTTGAAAGAGATTGTCCATGTGGGATGGAAGTATGGGATGTTATCTCAAAGGTTTGGATCCATAATTATTCTTTTAGAAATGTTATAACTAGTTTTCAACTCATACAATGTCATAGCCATGCTCAAATGTGTTGCCCTTCCTCACTGCCAGCCCTCACTGAGATAATGACAACCAACATATGCCATTAAAGGTGTTATTTAACTTTATTTCAAATGTTGTTAATTAGGTTTGTTAAATTTAAGGATATAAAATGCATTGGAGGTGTTTTTAGAATCTTGACCTTGTACACTTTTGCTCTTGCCTGCATATTACAGTCAATCCTCCATTGAAGGCCCCTATTGACATCATCATGATTGGGAAATAACCTTCACAATGGTCTCAAAAATTTATAGGTACTTGTAGTTTCACTTTGGATGGGTTTTATCTTGATATATAAGGGTCAAAGGTGTTTTGAGAGGTCAAGATAAACTGACTATGATTTTGGTCTCTTAGTCCCTAATTAGACTAAATAGAGGTTTTTAGAGATGGTTTGTATCATATCCAAAGAGTATTTAAATGATCCCAAAGTCTTGGTTTAGTATTCCTATCAACACACTATGCCTATGAAAATTTTGAAGCCAAAATTATAAGAGGGAAATGGTTATTTGGACCTTCAAAGTTGCCAAGAAAACCATTGAAATAGGTCAATGAAGTCTACAAGATTTTGAAAGAAAGTTCATCTCGCTTTCCATTTAAAGATCCTAAACTACGACATTAAGTTTGAACAAGTAAAAACTATTCAAGGTACACTAATAAACCAAGATGTCAGATAAAAGGTGGTGGGCCTTGTGATGACCCCCTAACACTCTTCCCTGTCTGTATAGGGGACTGCAAACAACCACCTACAATTGAGCATAAGATAAAGTTGTAAACAAATCATCTAGTTGGGGTTTTATGACTTATTGAAGGAGGATACAAGAAAACTAAATAATAAGTGACATTTTTGGGTTTAATACAACTGTAAGCACCACATGATCAAGTGCATATAGAGCCAAATCAACCTACAGGTAGGCCTAAAGACTATGAGACATATTCTTGCTAAGGAGATTGCTTGAAAGTTGAAGTATATGAGATAAAGGGTTGAGTTTGAACCTTGTTTTAAAATTTAAAATAGAATAATATTTTGGGTGACTTCAAAGCCTTTAATAATAATCAAAACCCCTCAAACAACTTTTAAATGCCCCAAATGCACCTATAAACTTGTATGGACTGAGATAGGTGATGAGTTGAAAGTAGGTTTTTCTTACACAAAATGGGAATGTGTTAGTGAAGTTTAACTTGGAAATAGTGAAGGATCATATCAAGGGAACCTAAACATGTCTTAATTCACTTTTTAAACCATGTTTTGTGATACCAGTCTCTAAACATAGTCAAAGTGACTCTGTCTTAGTCAAACCATGAAACCAGTCTAGTAGGGATGGAGTATGAGAGGGTTCTAGTAGGAATCATATCTGGTATGATTGTAATAGAGTTTATATATGAATAAAAATTACCCAATAGACATAATTTAATGGTTAAAAATCAAAATAACCTTTTTCAAAGGCAAAACTCAATCTTAGACCCTACCTATCATGCACAGTCTTGCACTTCAAAGTCTACCTTAGAAACATGTGAAGTTTGGTGATAAAATATTAGAGTTGAGGGATAAAAAATTGGTAAAAATTACCCTTTTTGGTTTCTTAATACTCCCCAATAATCACTTTTTTATTACTAATAGGGGAAGTTCCCCCTACTTTATCTCAGATAGGGTGCACTTTTCCCCATGCATAAACCTTATTTTCTTGTTGAAGGAGGTAGAGATAGACCAGAGGTAAAATAAATCTTGAATAAAATTTTTTTAAGATTTTAAAAACCCAATAAAATCTATAAAATAAACCTAGAGGGTATGGGACTAAGAAGGGTATCCTACACAAGAAGGTCTGCATACATACCTAGTAGACAAGGAATAAGCCTAATTCCAAGTAAGGAGTCACTTTGAGTTTGAGCCTTAGGAAAACATATCAATGACTTGGTTAATATTCATAGATTTATAAATGATTTTTTAAAACTTTTAAATGGCATGATAAGTTCAAATAGTGGTATTTTGGCTCAAAGGAGTAGGCAAGCTCATTGGCAAGCTATAAACCTAGTCTCAAAAATGGGGTCATTTCCATTTTTAGCTCTTGGAGAGATATTACATAGATTAAATAATGTTATTTAGGCATATAAATAGTTATATGATCTTACATATGGTATAATTAATCACAAAAAGACACTTTTTTGGCTTGAGCCATACAAACCCTCACAAAATGGATGAAAATGACTTAAATGCCCATCTTGGTATGCTCATATCTTTCATGAACCTTTGCATGGACCTTGAGAAATTAAAGGAAGTTAAAAGGGGTACTTTAAAATCCGTAAGTGTAATTTTATCAAATTTCCAACATTACATGACTATGAACTAATGTTAGGAATGAAAACCACCCCAAAACCCTTGTAAACCCTATTTTAGGACCCAATGGAGGAGATGAGGCTAAAAGTGCCTCAAAATGGATGAATTTGACCATGAATTTAAAAGATAATTTTTTTAAAATATCATGAGTAAAAAATCCATGTAATTTAATTGTATGGAATCTATACAAGTGAAGCGAAAATTAGGTCTTCTTGACATTTTATTGTGTTTTTTACATCTTAAAGCTGATCATGAGATGTCAATCACTTTAGAGAGTAGATTATGACTTTGAAAAACTCCTTATGTCATTTTTATATCTTTTAAACTCTCAAAAGTGTCTCTATTATCTCTTTCCTTTTAGCTAGTCTAGTAGGTAGATAGTGGACACTTAGAAGAAAATGGTGAATCTTTAATTGGAAGGCCTTTTAAGGATTGTTTCTTGAAATTTATTTTGTGGTCACCTTGGACACATGTTATTCACCCTTTTTCATGGATCATATAGTAGAGGTGGGAAGGTTTTTGGTGCCAAGTATGAGAGGTGCATGGAGGAAGCCCATTTTGGGACTCTCTTGGATGATGGTGCATAGATAGAATGATATGGATGATAATGATCATCTCTAATGCATGTGAGGACCTTATATTAACCCCTTATAATTATAAAAATCATCAGACCTGATTATTTTGAAGGCTAGGGTAGTTTTTGAAGGCAAATCATGAGGGGCAGTTTTGTGTGCATGTAAAGGAGTTTTGAAATCATTTTTCAAGTCCTAAATGATTTCAAATGACATTTTTAACCCCTAAAATTATATGGATCACCCCACCACTCTCTCCCATGCATTTTCAACTAATTTTATCAAATTGACACATGTCCTAGTGACTCTTGGACTCCCCTTCTCTCCCTATTCACATTTTTTCTATAAATTCTGGCCTTTTGGCATTGTATTAGATCTCTCCACTTGGGTATGGAAAATTCCTACCAAATTTTTGCCTTGAATAAATAAAATATATATATTTTACCTCATTTAATAATTATCTAAGTGTATGTGATGGTTGTGGTCTTGTGCAAGTGTATCTTAGTTTACCTTCACATGTCAACTTTCTTAGTACCTTGTGAGTTCAAAGGCTTCTATTTGTAGGTCAACAAGAAGTGTCAAATGGATTTTTATGTATAGTGAATATCTCATTCAATAGCATGTATTACAATTCTTATTGTCTAAGTCTTCCTAGCCTAAGCCAATTCCAAGACCCCATGTTGAAACATTAATGCAAGAAGGAAGGCTATCATTGGATGGAGTGTATGTTAGGCTTCTCTTGGTTCAAAGTGCATGTAAAAGAGTGTGAGTAGAGAAAACATTTGGTGTATCACCTCCCATATAGTAGGTTTAATTTCATGTTATTCTTAACCCTTTTCAAACCCCCAAGTGTTAATAGTAGGATATGTGCTTTAGTGATGCATCAAGGAGAGTTATCCCCTAACCTAGAGATCCACCTCCCACTAGGGATACCCACAACCCTAAGGTGGTTCCATTGTTTCACTTAAATTAGGATAATCTTGTCCCATCTCCTCATTGGGTGCAAGTTTAAGTGACAACACTATCCAAGTGGAGTAGCCCTTTATGCAGTAGGGTCTAGACTTTGTAGGTATGATTCACCCTCCATTTATTGTAGGAAACAAGTGGGTCTTGATTAATATAAACTAATTTACTAGGTGGGTGGAGGTAGTATCACTAAAAAAAGTAAATAAGAGTTCAATTTTAGATTTTTATGATAGCCTAGTAACTAGATTTGGGATCCCCTTAACCATCATTTATGATAATGCACTAGATTTTAGTATTACAAGGGTGAGTAAATGAGATCTCACCATGGCATCTACCTCATCACTTCCTCCAACTACCATCCATAGGGTAATGAACTTGGAAACTCCACAAATAAAAATCTAATTAGAATCATAAGGATAACTATAGAGGATAATCAAAGGGAGTGATGTACCAAGCTGAGGGTGTCCTTATGGGTAGATATGATCACTTTCAAGAGGGCTACTAGTCATTAACCATACTTTATTATCTATGTCAAAGAGGCAAGGCTTCCCATGTCACTTAAACTACCAGCCTTGGAACTCACACATCAACTTGAAATAATGGAGAGTGATGCCATAAAGATAAGGATGAATGAATTGAGGGAGATGGAAGAGACAAGAGATAATGTTATGTATGCGATGTGGTCTCATTAAGATCAAGTCAAAAAATCATTTGATCAGAGAGATTAATCAAGGACCTTCTAACAAGGTGATATTGTGCTCAAGTGGGATGAAGATCAAGCTAAACTAAGTAAACAATCAAAGTTTGATAGCCTATGCAGTAGACCATACATTATTAACATTTGAAAAGAGCACAATTATTTCTAATTATCAAGGCTGAATGGTGAGGAAATCCCTATCCCTATCAATGGGGTTTTCCTTAAGTATTATTACTAGAGGGCGTATACTACCTTTGTACATAGTAGTTTAGGTCTCCTTTCTTCTAAGTATTGTAACACATGTTTTTTTAGTTAATTGGTTGTGTTCTTGTTGATTTCTTATTGTGTGCCTTTGTTATGTTCCTTTGTGTATTATTTCATGTCTTATAGAAGTTGTATAATGCTTAAGGTAAACAAGATGTTGATCATGAAGTGTCAACTCAGTTAGCGAAGTCTTTCATCTAGGCATGACTGATATGCAAGAGATCCTAGGTCCACTTGACTAGTAGGTAGGTCAAGCCTTTAGAGTCACCAATGATGTTGACTTATTTCTACCCTTCGGCTCAGAAAGGGTCAACTTATGTCATGAAAACCTAAGCTCATTCCTTAGTAACCTTATTGTGTCTCTTGAATTTTTAGATCAGTTCAATAAAGGTTTACTTGTGATCAAATCAGGGGCAACATGTTCAAGTGGTATATCCTTGTCAATAATTATCATGGTGATCATCTTCTCACCCTTATAGAGCCTATGTAAAGTGCCTACTATGTGATAGATATGTATAAGATCCCATGAATAAGTATTAATGTGGTCCTTATGATACAAATCTTTCATGTAAGAGGTGACTTATGATGTTTCAGTAATAGCCAGCCATGTGAGCATGCCAACAACCTACAACATGAGGAAAAATTTAGGAGATTGGAGACCAATATGAATAAATATATTTGACCCTTTTTTGAAACCTTAGCATACTTTAAGGTTCTTTAGCAAATGTTAAGGTGTCTCCTTTAATTGATGTTTCATTTGGAATTATGCATGTATTGCCTTCAAAAAAAGGTGTCTAACCATGTGAATAAAGTTATTTTGACCCCTAAAGCACCACCAAGACCATGAATTATGCCTTAAAATTTATCCATTATCATCATAATGCCATTATATAATTATTTATTATGCAAAAGGGTCTCCTTGTAGAAGTCAAATGGTTTTATGCACCACCAAAGGGGCCTACACATTTGAAAAATGCATTTTCACCTTCCCTCCACCCATACTCCCTATTTTGAATTCATTTTAACTCCTCATTTCCCTCCCCCTTACCACCAATAACATTTCAAGATCTGAAAACCTAAGAAAATATAGGAAAGTGGTGTTTTGTAGGTGTTTTCAAGCTTGTAGGGATCCTTACAATATGGTCATGGTAAGAAAAGTTATGAATATTTAGAGGAAACTCATGCAAACATGGGATGAAAGAATCCATGAGTTTAAAAGTAAAAAGGATAAAAAATTGGCCCCTCCTCTTCATCTCTCTTCTCGGTAGCCTTGGATAGCCTCTCAAATTCTTATTCAGTATAGATAAGAGAGAGAAAATGGTGATCTAAGCCCTTGGATAGATGAAGGAGATATACTGTCATTTTAATCCTTGGAATTAGTTTTTATAATGATGACCCATGCTTTATGAATAATGTTTAATAATATAGGTAGTCAAAATAGTCTTCTACATCTACACAGGCTTAATCTTGGAATGGTTTTAGTGCATTTGTAACTTGTTTGAATAAAATGGTAGTTGTATATGTAATCTACAAGCCTTAAAGTTCCTACAACTTCACCTCAGACCCCAACTTGGCATGTGTGAGATTGTGAGAGAAAGTAAATCTTCATATGGTCACACGTGTAGGTTGAAAATAGTAGTTCTTGGTGTTCTTAAGCCTTCAATGCATTATATGTGTCAAGTACAATTTTTTGATTATAATGATGGCTTCTTAAGAGATCCATTCAATATTTCTCATCATTGATGATGTACCTAATGATAAAATGAACACTTATCTCCATCAATATCCCATATTCAAGTCAAATTACTTATGTAATTTGAACTTCATTGAAAGTGTGAACAAAGTGTTTCATGGTGATGGTTGTTAAAGATCATTAGAACACTATGGAGCATGTAAAGCTGATGTATTCATGTGGAAGAGTCCCTATCTCAGAAGGATCAAGCCTCATTATGTCTCTCAAGATAAATAAATTATGAACTAGCCTCCCAATGCTTTCATAGACTTGTTTATCAAAGATTAAGGTTCACTATCATTATTTAATGTATTTGTGAAATCTTAGGTTTTAGTTTCTCCCTTAATATGTCTGATTAACTAGCTCTAAATGTTTTGCCTTATTAAGTATATAAGTAGGGTGTCTAGGGTCCCCATAGGTGGTATTTAACAAGTAATAATAATCCATATGGAACCTCTCAAAGAAAATTTGCCTCATAATGGTCTCATCAAACCATTTCACCCCATAGTAGGCTCTAATTTCCAAACTTAGAACTTCATAGGACCCTATGACCACCACCTATAGGTTTAAGTCCTTATACCCAATATTAAAGCATGGAATTAATGTCAAATGTTACATAATACCATGAAGGGTCAATGATGCTATGATAAAAGTGGTCCATTAAAGTGTGGATAATGTTGAGAAGCTATGACCAAATATAGAAGATCAACTCAGGCCCAATCCTCAAAGGGTTTTCCAAAACCATCATACAGTTAAACCTACAAAATGTAAGGATGGGTCATGTTTTATGAAAATGACTACCTTAATAGCGTGATTTGGATTCAAGGAAGTTCATTTGGGTCTCAAACATAGTATGGAATAACCTCTTGCTCATGGGTTTATTAAGAACTCTATTGACAGTCAAAACACCTAAACCATCACCTACAACACTACAGGCAGTATGCCTCCAAAATTGAATATGATATGTTATAGACACATGGAGGATATATTTAAATTAAAGGGGAAGGACATAGATACTTTTTAATTAAAAATAAAAGGATACTTGGAGGGATATCCAAAACAAGTTGATTCAAGCATGAACAGTGGCCTACAGGCATACAAGTCTACCTAGTCAGTTGAGGTGTCTAGCTAACTTGATGATAGTGGAAACAAATGCTTATATGACCACCCTTTTTGTGACATCCATATTTTTTATAATATCTAAAGGTAAAACCAAGTTTTAGAGATTTGTCTAGTCTTTTTGCGACACCCGTTACACACTAGCTTATGTGTATGACTATAGGGGAGTCTTGAGAGAAAAATTGAGGCGAAACCTAGTTCAAAAAATGTGATCAGACCTTGAATATACCCTATATGAGATCCCAAATATTTTAATATTAAGGATAAAGAGAGGCATAGACCACCTAGGCCTCTAGCATTAACTAACTCAAACACTCAAGTTGGGTAATAATAATCAAGGTAGGCCTACAAGAGAGAGGGAAAAATATGGAGGTCTAAACAGTTGAGAACAAATGAAAAAGGGTGAAATAAAATGGTAAATGATGTTAATATGACATTAAAGTATCCAATACACCTATATGTGGCTTAGATTCATGAATCTTAGTTTAGGCTTATAAGGCCTAAAACCCTTCTTAGGCCTTGAAACCTCAACTTCATTTTTGTGATAGACTCAAACCCCCATGGTAGACCTAAGGTCATCAAAAGGTTTGTGGTGATAATTCTGGTTTTAAAGAAGGTTTTTTAGATAAAGGAAGGCATGGAAGTGGTCTATTTTGCCTCATTACCCCTCTCAAATTCCACTACCCTAGTCTGCCATTTTGAGCTGCCAACTCCAATGCTCATATCTCACACGAAAATATGAGTGGGGCCCAATGTTATTAATGGAGTTTTTTACCCCTATGCACTTACTATCCATGAAAGAAATGGTTTCAATTAGGATATCAACTCTATAAATAATCCTTAACACTATTAACCCACCTAGACTGCTTAGTAAAGAGTCGAACGCTGCCAACTTTCACTCAAAACTCACCGTACAAGGTGCATGGGACTAAGAGATATTTGGAAGTTTTTAAGGGATATATGGGATCAACATATATATTAAAAAGTTTTGGATTTGAGACCTACACTCTATGAGCCATCATTAAGATGGTAGGCCACTAAAACCCTTCTTAAACCCTAATAAGGACCTAATGAAGGAATTTTGCCCTCAAATGCTTTCAAATGAGATAGTTGAATCTATAAATGGTCTTAATAGTCTCCTCAAGTCTCATGTGAACCCAAATAAGCCACTAGTTGGCATATGTAGAGTATACATTATACAAATCAAGCCTAAAGAAGATTGTTGCATGCCTAAAGAATATTATTATAAATCTAGGGAGGACTGTTGCAAGCCTATGTACAAGAAATGGGAGAAAATATACATGTTAAGCATAGTTATTAAGGGTAAAAGACATCAATAGGTTGAAAATATTTCAAAATGACCACCTATAGGGGTCTCCACATCTAATGGCCATAATAAAAACATACCTAAGTACTTAGTTGATTGTATATGCATGAAGAGGAAGCAAGTGGCTTAACCAAGCCAACACAAGTGACCTAGGGGATCTGAGGGGTAGACTACATGCTCTAGGGATTAGAAAAATGCTTAGATAACTCTATTTTGAAGGCAAAACCTAGGAACCCTATCATTAGGCATGTTGGCCTAATACCCTTCTCAAGACATGACTACTTCAATACTAAAGTCAGAGGATAAGAAGGGTTGAATGAGACATTAAACCAACATGTAAGTATAATTAAAGTATTTTTATATGTACAAGAGGTGTTTTTTTGTAGAGGAAAGCTCAAGATTGGCCATTTTGGCCTAAAATTACCTTTAAAGTGCACATAATGTAAAATAGTCACCCAAGGAGAACCTTCTTATGCTCAAAACTATATAGAAGATCTGCATGGGGATCTTAGATGATAGGAAAATTTGGGGAGGGATGTATACTTTTAATCTCTTGGCATTAGTTTTTTAGTTCAATCCCTTAGGGTTATGAATGGTTGTTAAGAGTCTAAACCTCCCTAAACCTCCCTAAAACCCTAATAGAAACCTGATGGAGGAAAACTTGAGATAAATTCACTTAGATGTATTTAATTATCTTGGGAGACACCAATAAAAAACTTGTGTACTCTAAGAGGGTCCTAGTCTTGACATTAGTTTGTATAGATAGTTGTACAAATGCACTAGAAACATAATTTTTGCAAGTTTAGTGATGAATCTTAGGTGAAAAACTAGATGAATAGTGATATATGATTCAAGAGGATAGTGTGAATTTTATTCCACTCTATCAAATCATAAACTTCTCTCAATTCCTCTTGTAACTGATCATATGGGCCTGTACTAAAGAGCGAGTCTAAAAGGGCTAGTGAAAGGTTACCTAGTCACCTAAATGAGCAAAAGTTACATATATGCATTGTTGGAAAGGAATATGTCATGATGTGAAATTATTTTTTAGACCTAAAATATATCCATTCACTATTATTAAGGTTTTATGTAAGTCTCATGGTCATCCAAGCAACTAGCATCAAGTGACCAGGCCTAGTTGCCTAGTAGGCCTATTTGGTCAACAAGAAAAGATGTCTATTAGCATAGAGGGCTGATAAGGGAGTAAATTCAAGGCCATAACATCCTTGTGACTAATTCATGGAGGTTATCAGGCACATTTCATGGCCATTAAGGGGGATTAGGAAATTTTAGGCCTAGTTAACATGCACAAGGGGAAGGTTGGTTACTTAATGCTTCATGGAGGCTAATTATCACTATAATGTCACCATTGTAACTACCAAGAGAGGAAGTGGTTGAACAAGTTTGGGTGATCATGATTTTAATTGGGTTAACCAAGATTTAATTATCTCCTATTCACTACACCTCCATGCCCAAAAGCTCATTAAAGACCACTAACCAGTCAAGGGAACACATGGAGAGAGTATGATGATGTTATTGATGCTTGTAGATAATGGTAGAATGAATGAGGATCATCATGACATATTATCCACACTTTCATGCTAGATTTTCCTCTCTTCCCCTTCTATTGTTTTATAAATTGAGACAAGAAGGCCATTTTATGTATCCCACAGCTAGGTTTAAAGAAACTCTACCAAAACTATACCCTGTGACCTTTTGAATTAATAAAAGGACTATTTCAGATTATCTTATTAGTTTAGTGTGTTATATGCTTGTTTATTTTTAGAAGTGGTGAAATCTTATTCCCCTTTTTAGGTCCTTTTTCTCATCTAGTTACTAGGAAATTGTTCTATGTAGGTCATATTATGTGTCAAAGTGTTGGTAATTATGCTTGAAGTGTAATCTGGTTGGTAGAACCTTAAAATATACCTCTCATCAATTACCTTCAAGTTTATCCATCTACCATAACCTTCATGTGAAGTACTAATGCTTAGTATCCCCTTGGAGAACATGTTTCAGTCACTAGTCCTTGTTTGATTCACAGAGTGTTGTTGAAGGGTTAGTTAGAGTGGATACTATATGTTGGTGCATTACATCCCTTAGCTTAGGTTTTGGTTTCATGTATTTCCCTATCCATTTTCATCAACAAGTTAGTATATGTTAAGAGATAATCCATAATTGATGCACCAAGGGAGATATACCCAAAACTAGAGGTTCACCTCATCAACTAGGCCACCCACACTTAGAGTTGATCCCATTGTATCAACTAGATGAGGTAGGCTTGAAACACCACTACCTCAAGGGTGTAATCTAGACTGATAATAATATATAATATAATTATGTCAAGATTTAGATAGAAGCATTGATGCAAGTGTCCACATGTCAACACAAGTTTTTAAGCCTATAAAAATAATATTTCTAGAATCTAACTACTGGATCCTGATCTTGTCCCTACCTATTTTCACCTCTATATTTCTCATATTTGCCTGTGCATTTATAGATAATCTATGTATTATCTCTTCTTATTTTTTATATAATCAAACTACTATTTTGAGTGTATTTTTTATATTTAGCACAACTCAACACTTTAATTCACAATATTCCTTTATCTAAATTTTAAATTAATTAGGCTACTTTAAAATAGTTTTATATCCTTGTGCATAGGTTATTCTACCCCCTTAAACCTTAACAAAACATATCTAAAAAGGATTAAAAAATGCTTTTTAGACACTCGAATTTGCTAAACTTTCAAAATGTACAGGTCAACCTATTTTGTTTCATTAACCCTTCTATGAGAAAATTTTTAAAAGATGTGGTATAAATACAAGTTAGATTCATCTCAAGTTTATACTGTACTATTGAAAATCAATTTCAAAATTAAGCTATTATGCCCTATTCTTTCCTATTTTCATATCAATCATAAGAGCAGTCATATTAAAATTCTCAAGCATTAAAATAGCATCCCATGAGCCATATTTTTCAAGTTATAATTCATATCACTACATGCACTTGCATATAGAATTCTACACCAGTGTTCACACATAAGGAAATACATAGGGGAGAACTACATATGTTTGAGGCCATCTTCAGAGTATTGGCTATGTAGACAATGTTCATTAATAGAAGGATCTTTGAGATTAGTTTAACTTTGTGAGACCAATAACATATTTTTTATAAGGTAACAAGACCTAAGATGAGGATCTAGGGTTTGAAATATATTCTAATATCGATAACCTATGTGCACAATCTAAACACATAATATAAAAGGTGATAGAAAACCAAGAAAGGCCTAGTTAGAAGTTTTAGTCAACAATCAATAATCCATATAGTATGAATGCATTGAAGAATAAATAATAGCATTGATTCAAATGTCCATAGGGTGACACAATCATCTATGCTAATATAAAGTTAATTTTTAGAATTTGATGATTGGATATGAATCATCATATAGTGTATTTCTACACATGTATTACTTAGACCTATCTACACATTAGTGTATAAGTTAAGTATAATTCATCCTTCGTATTGTTATTATCAAAATATTTAATGTTGTAGTTTTATACTTGGCATAATTTGGATTCAATATTTCTTATTAGAATATCAATAAAATTTAGACTCATTAATTGGCCTATTTTTAGAATATCTTATTCCTTTTTAAATAAGCTACTCTATCATATCCCTTAATTCTAATAAATGTTAAACATAACCCTCTATGTAAGTATATTTATGATGTTTCATCCTCAAATTTATTATATATGTTTACATTTTTCTCTTTATTTGTGTTATTTATATCTTCATCTTTTTATAATGAAATTCTCAAAATAAAATAAGATACTAATATTACAAATTATATGTTATATTTTATAGTTTTGAAAACAAACAACATAGGAAAATTATAAATAAATTGGAAGCTACACATTTATTTATGTAATTGGAAGGAGATACCCATGAAAAAATAAATTTTTCACAATTGGATATCACTGTGATCAATTTTATGTCTACTAATCGAAGATTTAAGTTGAATATTTAGTTTCACTCAATATAAATATCATGTTGTTGGAAAGATGTATTTTATGGTATTTAAATGGGTTGTGAAATGAACGAATTGTCAAACTTGGTAGTGATATCGATGACTATGCGTAAATCTAGAAAATCAAACTTGGTAGTGAGCCTAACGACTATGTAGACTACCATACCATACCACAAGAGTAGAAAAACTCAACAAGGGGGTGTTGTCCATGATGATGATGATGATGATGATGATGATGATGATGATGATGATGATGATGATGATGATGATGATGATGATGATGATGATGATGATGATGATGATGATGACGACGATGATGATGATGATGAGGAGGAGGAGGAGGAGGGTGATGGTTTTTTTTCCAGTTTCAATGGATAAATAATGAATTGTTATTTATACCCACTAACATGGATCTATAATAATATGATACTCATTTTGTCCTTTCATATCAACAAAGTTCTTGAGGGGAGTGGGGGAAATTTTAAAAACTCTTTTATAGTGGGTTTTTGGGTTTTAAGGTTTTTCAAATTTTGAATTGTTTATGCAGTTATGACAATTGTGTTATATTTTCAAGTTGTTTGGGACTTTTTAATGTACATTTGATCAATAAAATAAACTTATATTTAAAAATAAATAATATTTTATATTTATTTATATGAATTATTAAATTTATGATCCTAAAAAATCAAAAATATTTTCTAATATTTTTTGAGATTTAAAACTTTTAATATTTTATACAAAATATAAATAAATGGAATGTATATTTTATAATTATTTAAAGAAAATTTGTAAATTTTATTTTGAAGAATAATTAATTGGCCAATGTTAATCATTAAAAAATTACCTACATTTATTACCATTTTACAAGTTATATTTATATAAATAGTCAATATGACCACTCTTAACTTTTTAAATTTGAGTTATGTTGTTAAATATTTATTAATAGATGCCTTGTGTCAAGAGCCATAGTCCTTTCACTACTGGACCTCCCTACCATACCACATACCTATAGTATAATAGCATTAATTGAGATTTAATAGCTTCAACTTATGGGTAAGTTATTTAATATCCTCCCCATCTTCCCATATGGTTGTTGACGTTGTAATGGTCAAAGGAGGAGTGCTCAGTAATGACCCTACCAAATAAGCATCCAAGTAAATTTGTCTCAAAAGTGTATCACGAGGTAAGGATTATCCCCCTGATGTTGTTATTTCTTAGCCTAATTTTGATTATGCTTGTCAATGGCTAGAATAGCTCTACCTCATAGGCTACTTTTTTGGTCACATTCCTTTTGAAAGCATGCTCAAATCTTGGGTTCAATCCACCTAGGCAGCCTATGGCATTAAGTTTGGAAACGTCTAGAACATGACCAAAGGCTTCTTTATGTTGAAATTTTTTGACCCCGCCCATGTAGGTGTCACTATAAACAAGTTATCCATCTATTATTTCTAAAACTCCCTCCTAGTGTTATCCCCTTAAAATAGAGACGTTGTTGTCTTAGAGCAAGCAACTATGAAAGTCTCTATTTGAGTTGAGTTCCCAAGTTTAGCCTTACCTTGTTGGCCATTCTTAAACCAAATAGTTGGTTGCATAGGTTGAATTGTCACTCATGAATCCCATATATTCTACTCAACCTGGCCACAAGGGAGGGTTTGTCTGGTTATTGATCTTTATAAGGACCTTACAAAATCTTTAAAAATACAAGTCAACCATTCTTGATACTCTCAAAGAATCTTATTTATTAACCTACCTAACACAGGTTTCTATTTCCAAGCAAAACTACACAAGAGTAAGGATTGCCAGCGTACCTCCCCCATAATAGGGCCCATACCAAGATGATGATTGCATCTCCTAAGAATACCCATGAATATGGATGGCAAACTATTGGGGGAAGAATAAAAATTGTAATAAGGGACCTACTTAGATAGGTAATGGGAATATTAACAAGCCTTCATCTAGTTTCATTCCTTAGTTTCTTAAACCCTCAACACTATCAAATGAAGAAGTTACTTGTAGCACGATCCCCATTAAAGAACTCATGGTTTTTTAAGTAGCATCATCTCAGCCTCATTTTCAAAACATGCCTATGGTAATGAATTTTATTTCTAGTTCTCAAGTTTCATCAGATGTCTCTATAGATGGTGTGGATTTTCTGTCACACTTCACTCAAACTAGCACTGGTAAGTACTCGTGCAACCCCTCCTATAACTCTTTAATTTTATCTTGAATCCCCATTCATTAGGATGTTTCTAAGGATTCAGAGTATTTGATAAAATTTACCCAACAGCCAAAATTTCTCCTATCCAGCTAAAAGCATTTCATAAATAATAGATATGAATCCCTTAAAGGGTTAGATACAGAGGACACATCTATAAAAACATGTAGTCTATGAATTATTTCTCATGAAATGTTTAGGGTCTGATAGACTCAGTTTGCAAATATGTGGTTCAAGATTTTAGAACTAAGTTTGCAAATTTGGACATTTTTTACCTTCAATAAGTGAAGGTGACAGGTTTCCTTCTCTCGACTATTTCCATAATTATTTGGCCTAATATTTTAGCACTTTCCATTAAACAAAAGATATGTTTTGGTGGCATTATGACATTTATTGTTCCTAAATGGTGGTCTCATTTTGTGACATCTTGAAAGGACCCTTCCCACTATGTCATATGGACCCTCTTCAATATTGATAATCATTCATTTGACATTATTAGTGTTTATGCCTTGAATGAAGCTCATGAACATACAAATTTATGGTGATGTATTATTGATCCTCTTCTTAATGCCCACTAGGTTATTTTTGTGGATTTTAATATGGTTGAATAATCAATGAATAATACAGGTAATCAACCTATGAGATGGGTTGTTGGTGAAAGGGAGGTGTGGTTATACATGCGAAATAAATTTCACCTTTATGACCCTAATTCTAGGTGGCACCTCACTCAAAAATCTTGGTATACTTGGACCAATATTTGAGGTGGGTCTAATAGGGTCCTTAAATGGCTTGATCATGCCACTATTTATTCTTAGTCATTATCACATCCTGATTTCTCTCTAAGATGAATAAATTGTTTAATCCATAGATTATTATAGTTTTTAGTTGATTAAATATTGTTTGATTAAGCTTTATGTCATATTCTAGTTATGGGATAGTTATGTATTACTTAATTTACATGAATGGTTTGTTATAATATAGTTGTATTTTTACATTCTATACATTATGATTATGTTTGTTAATTATACAGTGTTATTTTATAGATATATTTCTGTTTTGAGATAACTACCTTTATTTTTTTGAGGTGGATGTAGGATAGATCCATTACTTAGAGTGTGATGGAGGGAGAGTATCATTAGAGAGGTTGGCTTAAATGGAGACATTGGGGGAGACATATAGCGAAACTAGAAACCCATGGACACACCATAGTAGTATTTCATGTTGTGTGATTAAATTATTTGAGTAAATAGTTGTAGTATGCCTTGTTTTATGTTTGAATGTTTGTTGTGATCTTTTATGTTATGATATTTTATATAATTACGTGATTTCACTAATGTATTTATTTCTTATAATCATGTTGATTTGTTTAATGATTTCACTAGTTTTTTGGTAGTACATAGCTTATCTTGTATGATGTAATCACTTGGTTGAATGAGTGAATCCGTATATGGTTTTACTTATCTCACTTTATTATTGAATATAGATGTGTAGTATAATGATATGATGTTATGTATGCATTAATATAATAAATATATATGAATTCCATTGTTGTTATTTGCTCTATAAGATTAAGGTAATAATAATAATTAGAATATTATTATTATTATATATGTTTATCCTAATGTAAAAAGACATCAATAGCATTATTTGAAAATTTCATTATTTTTTATTATGTTGACCAAAGGTTAAATATTCAAAAAATATATTACACATTGATTATATTGTTAAATGATTAAGGGAAATCATTGTGTTTGTAAAAATTGTTTGAGTTGAATGACTCAATAACAATAAACATCTTATATGTTCTAACTGTGTTATATGGTCATTATGTTAATTAGTTGATATTTGAATTGGCATGAAAAGAAAGTGATTAGTTGACTAGTTAATGGTCGACTTTGTATGAAATAATATAGAAGTTATTATGACTTATTGTTTAGTCAGTTTGTGAAGTTGATGTTGGAATTATTTAATTCAATGGCATGCATATTTTATAAAAGATATTTAATGATTATTTTAATTAGTTAAGGGAATTTTAGAGATGATTAGGATTTATAATCACTCGTTAACTTTGGTTTATCCATCATTCTTGTGTAAATCATGATGGGAGTTTAGTTATGGGTTTCATGAGGAATGGTGGTGGACTATAGCTGAGTGGGGGTTCTATTGAGATATTTTTACATGCATATTAGCAGTCAGTTTGGTTTACCATGAATGGAGGATAAATTGGAGGAAATTAAGGTGATGGAGAATAATAAAAAAAATGAGAAGGTTATGAGGCATGGCAAACGCATATATAGGATAGCAAGTAGAAAGAGAATGAGTAAACAAGTTAAGGTGGAAGAGTATACACAATTTCCTTAGCAAAATTATAATCACAGGTCATTTTTATACTTAAAATCCCTATGTGTGTAATGTTTGATGGATTTTGAATTGAAATGGTTATTGATTTTCATTTGTTTGAAATGTTAAGGAAAATTATAAGAGCTATAAGTAGGGCCCTATGGAAGGCTCAACCTCCATAAAACCCTACATTCAACCTAAGGTAACCTAGGGGGATTGGGTAGAGCCATATCAATTGCCATGGTTATTTAAGCTATGAATGAGCTCTATCTTAAACTCCTCTTTTAATTAGAAAACCTCTATTCAATCATGGAGTGACTATTTCTTGATGGGTATATTTGGTTTGACTCGAACTAGTTTTGTTGTCGAACCAATTTGATATATATTCATTAAGGTATTTAATAAATTAGATTAAATTATGGGATTGTATGAAGGCTTGACTATGTAAACCTAATTGGATTTTGGGTATAGATAAATGGGTTCTTTATATAAAATAGACTATGGAATATATACATGTGTGTGTGTGTGTGTGTGTGTGTCTGTGTCTGTGTGTGTGTGTGTGTGTGTGTGTGTGTGTGTGTGTGTGTGTGTGTGTGTGTGTGTGTGTGTGTGTGTGTGTGTGTGTGTGTGTGAGTATATACTCAATTTGAACCAATGACATATATACTTATATATATATATATATATATATATATATATATATAAGTATATATGTCATTGGTTCAAATTGAGTATATACTTATACATACATACATATATATATATATATATATATATATATATATATATTCTTGTATCCTAGATTTGTAAGGCTTTTGAAGAAAATGTGTGTTAAATATGACCAGTTGTAGGATGCCTATACAAATGAACTCAAAGTGTTAGATTTGAATGGAATTCTGTTGTTTTAGTTTTCAAATGAATTTTATATCTTTTAAACACAGATAATAGTATGTATATGTTTGACTTTGTTATAGATTTCATAACATGTATACTTATTCATTAAATGGGTTTGTAAACAAATTGAATTAAGCCATAACAGATAGCTTGGGTATGGGTAGGTGGTTGAGCAATCTGTTGTTTGTGCACTCAACTTTATGCATAGATATATACGTGAAAATATTAAAGCTGATATGGCAGAGTCAAGATTTCATTAAATTCATTAAAATGAACTACACATATGTATAGATTTGATTATGTATTACTATTACATACTCATATTCTACTATGATTTGTGTAAGAGTTTTGCATAGTCGATAAAAAGACTGGGTATATAGTTTTATATAAATATTTTACATAAGGAGTATGTAAGTCTAGACAGAAGAATTAATTCTAAGTTCATAGTCTCTATGTAAATTGATTTTGATAGTATAAATAAATATTGATTGTTATTTGGTTATAAATTGTACTATTTTGTGGATTGTGTAACTTTAGGACTATGATACATAGACATAGAATTCTCATTGATAGACATAAAATGAATCAATGTATGTTTGATCATATTCATTTAATTTAAATGTTAAATTGAATCAATTGATTTGGGTAATTTGATTAAATGAAATTGGTATAAATGGTTGGTTGTGTGTAAAGTACGAGTCACATAAAATTATGTGTATTTTTAGTTATATAAGTATATGGTGATTTATCTAGTTATAAAAGGGGCTATAGGGCTATTTTATTAACTAGATGTATACTTTACGTATACATAATACTCTAAGTCATTAGATAGTGGATGTCTTCTTATAATATACCATATATAGTAAAGTATTTGTAAAATATTGGAATTGTAATCAAGAATTTTATATATATACATGGTGTAGATTACATGGTTGTTGATTATGTTATAATTCTGAATAAGACTATGTCGTGTGTGCATGTGTGTGTGTGTGTGTGTGTACATATTTGTGTTATGTATAAAATAATTATTATCATAATAGTGTGTAAATGGATTCTTTTATATATTTTAATGTTGATCAAAAGCATTAAATTGAGGTATTTATGAGTTTTAAATATAAAGCATATTATAATGTTTTGGACTAGCTTTTATTTTATATGTGAAATATGAACATATATATATGCCTATGTTATAATGATTATTTTAGGGATGAAATAGCATTATAAGTTAATTTTTGATTTGGGTAACTAGCAGTTCTCATATGGTAAGTTATATTTAAGACTATTTTTTATTCTATTTATTATTATGTAATAAACTAGATGTTATGGACTCATTGCAATACATTTGATGGACTAAATGAATGTATTTGATATTTCTATACTTATCCTATTTTTATCAACTATAAAAATATTTTGAATTAATCTATTGATTTTTATATTATTATATATTTTTACCAAATCTCACATTCATGACTCTAAATAAGTAGTGGATAGATTCCACTAGCTTAATTAGTTCCATCAATTCAAGATGAGGTGTAACCCTATTGAGTGGTGTGTATTAAATTCACTGATCCTATATATCATTAATTATTTAAAATATTTAGCTAAAATACTATTTATAATTAATCATTACCATTTCATATGTTGATATATTTTCATATTTTCGTAATATCATGTTATAATGGATTTCTTTATGATACATATTATGTATTAGATATCTAAAACACATGGATTCTGGTTTATCACTCTAAATTCTTGAACCATCATTATCTACCCATCCATGAAGGGAGGTCCATCCCCTTGTTGGAAGATAGTGTGGGGGATCTATGGTTTGTGGTTGGTATGAAAAAGTACTCAGATGATGCTCTCCCTCCTAGTTGGAGAACTACACTAGAGACTACACTTGAGATTACAAATTGATACTTGAGTCATGGAGACTCATGCTCCATGGAGCTTTGTATCATGTATTACTATTTGAGATATTATGTATTGTTGAATATTATATTATTTATTCATTATACTTCTGACAGTGGTTGTAAGGATTGTATCAAGCATAGTTGAATTTGTATTATTTCATTAATGATTTAGATGTAGTATATATTATCTATTCAACTTATTCATAATTATTATATATGTTCATGATGATCCTTATCTAAGTGGATTAACTACAAACCTTTTGGCTAACTAAATGAATATATTTATTTAAAGATCACTAATTAGATTCCTCATGGTGAAATATATAATATGAATATGTGTAATTAATTTTCTTAATTACTATATTCTGGTAAAACCCAATGGGGTTATTACATTATGGTATCGTAGTTGAGGTTCAAATTCTAGAACTTAATGTGTCCATTAACTCAAACTTATTCTCCTTATAAGAAAGAATAATAATGGTGTGCACTAGACTAGGAGGTGAAGGTAATTCAAATACTAAACCCCTTTTTGATCCAAATTTGTTTTCTACTGAGCAAGTTGTAAATTTGGACCAAATCCTCACAACCATGCAAGAGACTAGGGACTAAATCATGGTCCTAGAAAAGGAAGTGCATAGCCATGAAGAGGAAAATGCTCAGGAGGAACCTAAAGAGCATCCTAATGAGAAGGAACATCCTCAAGAGTAGAAGAATGATGAAGTGCCACTAGATGTAAGAGCTTGAGTAGCTGTAGAGTTGGCACATGATATGAAAAAGGTAAATCCACCCAGGTTCAATGTAATTGTATTGGGAGATGGAGCTAAAGCATGGATAAAATATATGGATAAATATTTTGAGATATGGAATTATTCTACAGTCACAAAAGGAGTATGGAGATATTATCATATTGTTGGTGAAGAAATAACTTAGTGGGAAAACAAGAAGCTCTAGATGAACCTCGACTCAACCACCATCACTTGGAAATAGTTTATGACATTGTTTAAGTTATGATAGATTCCATAATTGTACTTTGATCAAAATCATATGGGTTTTTAGAATCTTAAGCAAAGGGATTTATCAGTGAATGAATAATATGAGAAATTCATCAAGCTCCTTAAGTATGTACCTTAGTATTAGGTGGATGAGAGGTTCAGAATAAATAAATTCTTCATGTGATTAAAACCCCCAATTGGTTGTGAAGTAGATGTTCATAGTCCATTTACCATGGATCAAGTGTTTGAGAAGGTAATGAAGTAGGAATACAAACTAAAATCTTTTACCCAAGATAGAGATAAGTTCAAAAAGAATTTTGGAAGTTCTAAACCAAATTTTAAGAAGAAAAATTGGAAGCAGAGGAGTGGAGACTCTAGGAGTTAGTTTAAGAATCATAATTTTAAGTTTAATAGTGGTTCAAGGAATAGGAAACTTGGTAATTTTTTCAATGGTGGTTTCAAGGGAAACCAACATTTTGATAAGAAAGGACCAGTTATAGGTTATTTCATATGTGGAGGTGACCATTTTTCTTGAAAATGTCCTCAGGACAAGTCAAAGAATAAGGGTTCTACTTTTCATCAAGGTACATTCCAGTAACATATTCATGTAGTTTTTGATAATCATCTAATTGAGTATCAAGCTTCGCCCATAAAACTATTAGGTATTTTATTCGATCATCTAGTTTCTATTTTGGTTCACACATGAGCTATAGAATGTTTCATTACTCCTATAATGCTTAGTAAATTGTCTAGAAATGTTGAAGTTATGTAAAATGCATGGTTGGTATATTAGAAAAATGATTTGAAGGTCAAAGTTGACAAGTGTTTAGTCAAATTGGAGATTAGCTTACCTAAATTTACTACATTAGTAGATTTTTTAATAGAACTATTGTGATCATATGATGTGATCCTAAGAGTCAATTGACTTGTGAAGCATAAATCTAAGGTTGATTATCATCTTAATAAGGTTGAGTGTCAAGATGATTTTGGAAATCAAACGCAACTTTAAGGTGAGAAAATTGATTTGAAGTTAAGGTAGATTTATGCAATTCAACTCAAGAAAGCTCAAACGAAGGGATGTCAGGTATTTATCATTAAGATAAATGAGATGAAAAAATCAAAGAACCATCAATCAAAGATTATACTTTTCTAAGAAACTTTCATAACATGTTTCTAAAATAATTATCAATATTTCTACCCAAGCGTGAGTTTGATTTCTTGATTGAAATCATAAATGGATTAGAACCATAGTCTAAGGCACCATATAAAATGAAAACTAATAAATTGGCTGAGTTAAAGGCACAAATTTAGGAGTTATTTTTGAAAGGGTTGATTCAACCAAGTGTGTCACCATGGGGTGTACTAATTATATTATTTAAGAGGGATGACACTCTTTACTTGTGTATAGATAATAAGATGTTGAATAAATCACTGATACATAATAAATATCCATTGCCATGTATTAATGATCTCTTTCATCAAATGCAAGAGGAAACAATTTTTTTAAAAATTGATCTTAGATTAGGATATCATTAGTTCAGAATCCATGATGAAGATATTCCAAAAATAGCATTCAGAAATTGATTTGGGCATTATGAGTTCACAGTATTACCATTTGGATTAACAAATGATCTAGCAACATTTATGAATCTTATGAATAGTTTTTTCAAATATTACCTAGATCATTTTGTTTTGGTCTTTCTTGATAACATCCTAATTTATTCTAAGGGTGAGGAAGAGCACCTACAGCATCTGGAACTAGTTTTGTAGCATTTGCAAAAGCACATGTTGTATGGTAAGTTGTCTAAGTGTGAATTTTTCAAAAATAAAGCATAGTATAAGGGACATATTATCTCTATGGATGGTATTTCAGTGGATCCAGTAAAGATAAGAGCCATAGTGGAGTGGTTGACACCAAATAATGTGCATGACATAAGAAGTTTCATAGGAATAGCAAGCTATTACATAAAACTCATTCCAAATTTATTTAAGATAACTAATTCAATTACCTCTCTTCAATGAAAGAATCAAAGTTTTTTTTGGTCAAAAAAGTGTGAGGTAGCCTTTCAAGAACTGAAAAGAAGGCTTACTTTAGCACCAGTGCTAAGAGTTCTCAATCCTAATGGTCAATTCTCAGTGATCACTAGTGTATCTGGGGATAGACATAAAAGAGTTATTATGTAGGATGGCTTAGTGGTAACTTGTGAGTATAATAAATTGAAGCCTTATGAGATGAATTATGCATTTCATGACTTAAAACTTGAGGTAATTGTGCATGCTTTACAATTTTGGAAGCATTATCTATTGGGAAAATTGTTTGAGCTCAAGACTGATAACTTGGGACTTAAGTATACCTTCACCCAACCAAACTTAAATGTTCATCAAAGATGATGGTTAGAGTTTTTATCTAATTATGATTTTGATATTTTATATCAAAGTCAAGGAGAAATGAGTAGTTGATGTTCTATGCCATAGGTGGTACATAATAGTCATAGTTACTATCAAGAGTACTTTCTAAGATCAAGTAATCAAATTCTTGTCAGGAGATGAATTATAAGATTAGGTTAGGAAAGCATTGTCTGAGAATGCTCAGAATCCTAGGTATAAGTGATTAAAAATATAGAGTGATGGTTTTTTGTAGTGCAATGGTATGATGTATGTGTCTGATAGAGAGAATCTAAGGAGCATAGTGATAAATGAACTACATAATTCCTCATATTTAAGACATCCAAGAGTAACCAAGATCATGGTTTAGATTAGCCACTTTATTTATAAAAATAAATCAAGAGAGGTGCAGCGAATTTTATATCTCATTGTCTAGAATGTCAATGTGTGAAAGCTAAACATGTGCATCTGACTAGATTGCTATATCCACCTAATATATTGAAATGGAAGTGGCAGGTGATTATTATGAACTTTGTCTAAGGGTTACCATTATCATAGAATTGACATGGTATTATCTTAGTTTTAGTTGAAAAACTAACCAAGGTATCTCACTTCATACCAGATAAATTGACAAATGATGCACCTATGCTTGTGAAGAAATTTTTGAAATAAGTTTATCGATTACATGGCTTTTCAAAGAAGATCATTTCAAATCAAGATCTAAGGATGACTTATAGATTTTAGTTGACTCTGAATTTAGCTCTAAGTATGTAGTTAAATTTCATCACTGCTTATCACCCATAAACTGATGGATAGATAGAGTGAGTTAACTAGGTTTTAGAAGATATCCTTCATATATATTACATAGATTAGCAATACAAGTGGGAGGAATACCTTCTATTGGTTAAGTTTGTTTACAAAAACTCATACCAATCAGTGTTAAAGATGACTCCATTTGAGGCATTATATGGAAGGAGGTATAGAACACCAATCAATTGGGATAGGTTAGAAGACAAAGTAGTCTTTAGACATTAAATGCTTTCAAAAATGAAAGATCAAGTCAAGACAATCAGGTAGATGTTGGACGAGGCCAATGATAGATAGAAAAATTATGTTGATGTGCAGAGAATAGTTAGGTAGTTTTCTATAGATGATAAAATCTCAATTAAATTTGGGAAGTAATCAAAAAATTTATTGAGATATGTGGGACCCTTTGAGGTTTTGAAAGTGGTCAATACTTTAGTGTATAGGCTTGCATTTCCACTAAATATAGTTCTTTTACATAATGTGTTCCATGTGTTTTATCTTTAAAAGTATGTTGTTGATCCTTTACATGTGTTAGATTATAATATTTTATAGGTTTTGGACCCTGTGGTGGTCATAGTAGAAGCAATTAGAATAATTGACATTCACAAACTTAGTTTATGTAATAGAGAAGTTGCATAGTGCAAGGTATAGTGGAAACAATATTCTAAATATAGTGCCACTTAGGAGGACTATGATGAGTTTTACAAGTTGTGTTCACATTTTTTTGCGTAATTTGTTGTTGTATATTATTTTATTTTTCACTATATAATGTTATAAATTCAAAACTTTTATTTGAATAAATATCATTGGGATGATGGCCATCTTTAAAGGTGAAGGATATCACATCTTGATTTCTCTCTAAATTGAATAAACTATTTGATCCATGGATTATTATGGTTGTTAGTTAATTAACTATTGTTTGATTAAGCTTTATGTTATATGTTGATTATGGGATAGTTATGTGTTGCTTAATTTACATGATTGGTTTATTATGAGATCATTGTATTTTTACATTTTATACATTATGATCATGTTTGTTAATTATACAACATTATTTTATGGATATATCTACATTTCAAGATAACTACCTTCATTATTGTGAAGTGGATGTAGGACATATCCATCCCTCAGAGTTTGACAGAGGGAGAGCATCATCAGAGAGGTTGGTTTAGATGGAAACTTTGGGGGATGACAAACAGCAAACTAGACACCCATCCACATACCACAGTAGTGTTTCATGTTGTGTGATTAAATTATTTGAGTAGATAGTTATAGTATGCCTTGTTTTTTATTTGAATTTTTGATGTGATATTTTGTGTTCTCATATATTTTTATGTGATTATGTGATATTAGTAATCTACTTGTTATTGATGATCATGTTGATTTGTTTGAGTCATTTCACTAATTTTGTGGTAGTGCATGGCTTATCTTGTATGATGTATTTACTTGGTTGAATGAATGAATCTATATATGTTTTTACTTATCTCATTGCCTTTTTGGGTATAGATGTGTAGTTTGGTGATATGATGTTATGTATGCATTACTATAATAAGTATAGACATATTCCATTATTTTTATTTGCTCTATAGGATTAAGATAATAATAATTAGAAGATTATTATTATAATACATGTTTATCCTAATTTCAAAAGATATGAATAGCATTATTTGAAAATGTCAATGTATTTGATTTAGTGTTGACTAAAGGTTAAATATTCATAAAATATATTAGACATTGATTATATTTTTAAATGATTAAGAGAAATCATTGTATTTGTAAAGTGTTTGAGTTAAATAATTGGGTAACATAAATAATAGTTTTTTTAAATCATATATGTTCTAACCATGCTATATAGTCAATATTTGACTTGGCATGGAAAGATAGTGATTATTTGACTAGTCGATGGTTGACTTTGCATGAACTAACATAGTGATTATTGTGACTTGTTATTTAGTCAGTTTGTGAAGTCGATGTTGGAATTGTTTAAGTCAATGGCATGTATATTTTATAAAAGATATTTAATGATTATTTTCATTAGTTAATGGAAGTTTCAAGATGATTAGGGTTTCTAATTACTCATTAAATCTAGGTTGACCATCATTCTTACAAAAATCATGATGAGAGTTTGGTTATGGATTGCATGATGAATGGTGCTGGACAATAGCTTAGTGGGGATGTTGTTGAGCTATTTGTGCATGCATGTTTTACAGTCAGTTTGGTTTTTCATGAATGGAGGAGAAAGTTAAGAAGATTAAGGTGATGGATATGAATAAAATGAAAGAGAAGGTTATGAGTCATGACACATGCATACATAGGATAGCAAGCAGAAATAGGAGTGAATGAGTTGTGGAGGTAGAGTATACATGGCTTCCTTGGAAAAATTATAATCACGGGTTAGTTTTGTCCTTAAAATTCTTGTGTGTAAAGTTTGATGGATTTTGAATTGAAATGGCTATTGGTTTTCATTTGTTTGAAATATTATAAAAAATTATAAGGGCTATATATAGGGCCTTATGGAAGGCTCGACCTCCACATAACCCTACATTCAACCCAAGGTAATATAAGGGGAATTGGGTAGAGCCATAGAAATTGCCATGGTTATTTAGGCTATGAATGAGCTATGTCTTAAACTCCTCTTTTAATTTAAAAACCTTTGTTCAATCATGGAATTATTATTCCTTGATAAGTATATTTGATTTGGCTCAAACTAGTTTTGTTTTTAAATCAGTTTGATATATATTCATTAAGGTATTTAATAAATTAGATTGAAATTATGGGATTGTGTGAGGGCTTGACTATATAAACCTAATTGGATTTTGGGTATAGATAAATGAGATCTTTATACAAAATGGACTACAGAATATATACATAGATATATGTATAAGTATATACTTAGTTTGAACTAATGACATATATATATATATATATATATATGCTTATATCCTAGTTTATAGGGCTTTTGATGGAAACTATATGTGTTAAATATGAGCAGTTTTAGGATGCCTATATAAAAAAACTTAAAGTGTTGGGTTCAAATGGAATTATGTTGTTTTAGTTTTTAAACAAATTTTTTGCCTTTTAAACCCAGATCATAATATGTATGTCTAACTCTGTTATAGATTTTGTAACCTGCATACTTAATCTTATATTGGTTTGTAAACAAATTGAATTAAGCCATAATAGATAGCCTAGGTATAGGTAGGTGGTTGAGTGAATTATTGTTTATGCACTCAGCTTTATGCATATATATATATATATATATATATATATATATATATGAAGATGTTAAATTTGATATGACAGAGTTAAGATTTCATTGTATTCATTATATGTGAATGCACACATGTGTATAGCCTTGACTGTGTATTACTATTATAGACTTGGATTAGACTATGATTTATGTAATATTTTTTCACCATCAATAAAAAGACTGGGTATGAAATATTATATATATATATATATAAGTCTAGACAGAGGAACTAATTCTAAGTTCATAGTCTCTCTGTAAATTGAGTTTGATAGTATAAATAAATATGAATTAGTATTTGGTTATAGATTGTACTATTTTGTGGACTATGTAACTTTAGGACTATGATACATAGACATAGAATTCTCATTGATAGACATAAAAATAATGAATTTATGTTTGATCATATGCATTTAATTTAAATGTTAAATTGAATCGATTAATTTGGATAATTTGATTAAATAGAATTGATATAAATGATTGGTTGTGTGTAAAGTATGAGTCACATGAAATTCTATGTATTTATAGTTATACAAGTATATGGGGATTTATCTAATTATAAAAGGGGTTATCATTTTTTTTAATTAAGTAGAGGTGTATATTACGTACATGAAATAATCTAAGTCATTAGATAGTGGATGTCTTTTTAAAATATACCATATACAATAAATTATTTGTATGGTATTGGAATTATACTCAAGAATTTCATATATATATATATATATATATATAGACACACACACACACACACACACACACACACACATGGTGTAGATTACATGGTTGTTGACTATGTTATAATTATGAATAAGACTATGCCATACATATATATACACACACATGGTGAAGATTACATGGTTGTTGACTATGTCATAATATAGTCAACAACCATGTAATATACACCATGTGTGTGTGTATATATACACATGGTGTAGATTACATGGTTGTTGACTATGTTATGACATAGTCAACAACCATGTAATCTACACCATGTGTGTGTGTGTGTGTGTGTCTATATATATATATATATATATATATATATATATATATATATATAGTTGTGTTATGTATAAAATCATTATTATCATAATAATGTGTAAATGGATGCTTGTATATATTTTAATGTTGATTAAAAGCATTAAATTAAGGTATTTATGAGTTTTAAATATAAAGCATATTATGATGTCTTGGACTAGCTTTTGTTTTGTATGTGAAATATGAACAAATATATAAGCCTATGTTATAATGATTATTTCAGGGATGAAATAACATTATAAGTTACTTTCCAATTGGATAAATAGTAGTTTTGATATGATCTACCTAGATGGTATGTTATATTTAGGATTGTTTTTATTTTATTTATTATTCTATAATAAAGTAGATGTTATAGATTCATTACATTACATTTGATAGACTAAATGAATGTATTTGATATTTTTATGCTTAGCATATTTTTATCAGTTAAAGGCAACTATTTTGAATGAATCTATTAGTTTTTATATCATTATATATTTTTACCAAATCCCACATTCATGACTCCAAATAAGTAGTGGATGGATTCGACCAACTTAATTAGTGCCATTAATACAAGCTAAGTTTAATCCAATTGAGTGGTGTGTATGAAATTGACTAATCCTAGAGATCATTAATTGTTTAAAAGGTTTGGACAAACTAATGTTTATAATTAAATATTGTCATTTTATATGTTGATATAGTTTTCATATTTATGTGAAATCATGTTAGAATATATTTATTTTATTTATGATATACATTATGTATTAAATATATATAATACATGGGTTTTGGTTTGTCACTCTAAATTCCCGCATCGTCGTTATCTACCCATCTATAAAAGGAAGGTCATCCCTTTGTTGAGAGATAGTGTGAGGGATCTATGGTCTATAGTTGGTGTGAAAAATCACTTGGATGATTCTCTCCCTCCCAGTTGGAGTACTACACTAGAGACTACACTTAAGGTTATAGTTTTATACTTAAGTCATGGAGACTCATTCTTCATGGAGCTTTATATCATATATTATTATTTGAGATATTATGTATTGTTAAATATTATATTATTTATTCATTATACTTATATAATAAAGTTTGTAATTATTGTATTAGTTGTGGTTCAATATTGGGTTTTTATTCTTAATATAGCTTTGGCATTGAAGTGTAGCACAATGAGCTAGCGCATTGGCCCATTCATGCAAGACTATGGTTTTACGCGCTCACCCAAAGTGTGCAACTAAAGATTGATTCCCACAAGTTTTGTTGTATAGTAATATTAACTTAGTCATATTATTTATGTAAAACATGTATTTAAATAGATCTTAAATAAATCCAAAGATAGATTACTTTGATCCTAGAAGTATTAAGCTTGAATACCATAATTACATAGATTAATGCCATTACAGTTTAGAGTTGTTACTTAGAAAATAAAAAGATTAGTTTAGATTTCATATTAAATTACAATCACTAAATTCTCAACTCAACCTATCATAGATACACAACTTATCCATCCACTAAACATGAACACAAGAATGTTTATAATATTTTCAATTCATGTATTAAGTGTAAAAAAGTATTATCAAGTAAGATCCATCATCATAGTGCTTTAAAAAAGGGGTATTTATACTTTTTTATCCCTAACCAAGTATTTACAAAATTAATGATAGGAGTAATTAACCAATAAACACTCAACAAATTAAGAGTCATGGTGCTCTATCAACTAACTTCTCTTAAGGATCTAGGCCTTTGAGCCCCCTATATACTTTCTCTATGATAGCATAAAAATGCCATGTATTTATCTCCTTGCAGGTTGGTGTAAAAATTTTGGTGAATAAGGTTTGGGTGACCCTTATGAATTGATCCTTAACCGCTCTTATTCCCAATGTGCTCTCCAAGTCTTTCACTATTGTTCTAAATCCTATGCTCTCGAGTTCCTCATGACTAATTATCCTTTGACTGGATCATCTCATACTGGTACTTATGTGCCTTAGTGTTTTATGCCCTACAATTTCTAAACCATAGTGCTTCCACACCATAGTCTTTCACTCTAGACTCCTTCCACACCATGCAGGTTCTACACCAAAATGTCAAAATACTTAGCCAAAATTTGGGAGCTAACATCACTCCACACTACACTCTTAGTCCATCCTAGACTAAGTGTTGTTGGTGGCCTCTATTAAAAATTTAGGCCTCATCTACTCAATCTTCTTCTTGACATTATCCCAATGTGATAATGTGCCAAGCAGGTTGGCAATTATTATCTCAATGGCCTCCTTGGACTTCTTCATCTCCTTGGGTTGGCTAAATGTCTCATTGGTATTCTTGACCAATTCATCCAGGGATGTATTGGCATCCTTCTTGACATTTTCAAATGTTGATACTTTTTTAACAACCTATCCTTGAAGGGATATAAAACTAGCATTCAATTGTTAATGATGTGTATTGATATTTTCTTCTATTGTCTCCACATCCTTAAATGTTTTAACACATTTAGTGTGATCCCTTATTAAGAGTGTAGCATCAACCATCTATTACCTTTAGGCTTATTCAACATGGATCTGAGCCTCTAAGATCTTATTTGGTCATGCCAACCATTCAAAAATTCTATCCAAAATGGGGATGAATTCCCTAACTCTCTCCAGGGCATGCTTGTAGACTTCAACTACCTTGATGAATTTCTTTGCTAACTCCAATCCCCCATCTCTCAATGCAAGCTGCTCCTTACAGTGATTCAATAGGAGGTTCACCAAGGTTTTTATTTTGTCTATAGCATACCCATCAGAGAGGTAAGCCATCTACTAATGTTGGATCCTATCCCAAAAATTTCTTACATAAATTCAATGTTTTAACCTTCACCTTCATGGCCTCCTTGACCTGTTTCTTTAAAGAAGCAATTTCCTTAGTGAGTGCCTTTTTGGTGGCAACTTACTTAATATACATACCCACCACCTAGATATATTTATTCTTTGCACTACGTGCATCAAAATCCAAAAAAATATTTTGGCATATGACCTCTAAGGCCATCATCCAAAATGTTGTGTTGGCTTGCAAAGGGGTGATCTTTTGGGGATCCACCCATAGTGGTTTGGGCTATGCAAGAGCATTAATACCTAAAGAAAATTTGTCTTGGGATAACTCAAAGGCACATTTCTCATTATACTTATCCAATAAAAAGTATACCTACTTCCTTGTCTCCAAGGTTACATCATAAGGAACAAAGTGTAGTCATAGATATAGTATCCTATCAGGGACATCTACTTGATATCAATCATGCAGATTAGTAGATGCATCAATGGTGGGATATTTTATGGACCTATCAAGTTCATTCCCTTTATTTGGATTGTATTCCAAGACCTTAACTCTACATCAATAGCTAAGGGAGTGTTACTGATTACCATTCCACTCATTTCTTGATCCTCACCATCCCCCTCTTTGCCATAAATATTAGTAACATCAAGTGGAAAGTCACAAGAGGTGGCCTCCTCTTCTCGCATTAGGGATGGTGTCTTATCAAAATCAGATTTTGATGATTCTATTTTGATTGTAGGGACTTCTTACTCAGGTGTTTGCTCTATGGCTCACTAATGTGTATCCCCTAATGGAGAAAGTTTTGTGGGAAATGGTTGCATAGTTATTTTAGGGGGTGAATTTAGAGTTGGATAAATGTGTGGAGGAGAATGTTGGGTTGGAATGACTTGAGGTGGTGGATATTTGGGTGAATAAGTTCAAGGAGTAAAAGGGCACGGTGGGTGTGATGATCTAGGTGGTGATGGGTGTAGTGAAAGTGAGGGTCTAAGTGGTGAGGGGGCTTGGCCGTGGTACCTGGGTAATCTTCTACCATTTTTTTAGATCTTATTCACCACTTGAAATGACATCATGCGTATCCTATTTCTTATTCTTCAATGGAGGTACTGGTAGGAGCTTTTCTTTAGGTTATGTATACTCTAAATCCTTCCTAGGTCACATTATATAGAACAAGTTATGTACTTGTTCTCCCACTAGTATTTGCTTGGCCTTTATATATGTTAGGTCTATCTCCTTCTTCTCTATGTATGCCTTCTTACCTAGATAGACATACATTTTTCAAAGAGTATGGATCTCTAAATCAATCTTTTCAGCCTCCAAGTCAATGGGTTATGCATCATAGATCTAGTTCACATAGTCAATGAAGTATTACGCCAAGAAGGCATATGGTAACTTTAGCCATCCAGAGAGTTTTTTGAAAGGGACCATCTTGATACACACAAGAGAGAAGTTTTGCTTCACTACAAATTATGCTTGTTTAACATCTAGGGGTAAAATCCTTTGGGATGTGACATTTGTTCTTGAACACCTTTTTCATGCCATCAAACTAATACTTCATCTTTATTTTATAGGTGGAAGTGATGTGCCTTGGGCATGTGAATGCCTTATAGCGCTTGATAAGGGACATGTTCTTGGGTGGTTATTCCCACTTCATCACTCTCAATGTGTAATCTGGTATACCTATCTCATCAAAAACCATCAAAAGTAAAAATACTCCCCATGAAACCTATGGATGGGTATCTAATGGGTCTTCTCTACATCCTCAACAATTTTTTGTATAAAATACATAGCCTAATTATATTTTAATCCTTGAGTGACTTGGTGGGAAATGTATAGGTGAGCCATGTCAACCTCCTTCCAATGATTGATCCCATTGATCTTGGTCATGATGATCTATGCTACAAAATAAAGGGTATAATCCTGGAGGTTCTTTAAATGAATGGCATGGCCCTACTTCTAGTATATCAAAAACATGGATATCTTTTAGACATCATCAATGTCTACCAATTCATCAGCCACATATAACCCTAAACACTATAGCCCTGATAACTTGTTTATCCTCTTGGCCATGATCTTTATATTATGATCAAAAAAATAAAGATAGTCCTCATAGATGCATGAAAGAAGGAACTTGATCACCTCCATGGGTTTTTTAAAGAAATATAAATTGAAAATTTAGAATAACCCTGCAAAATCTAGTGTATTAAAGATCTTAAGATCATACACCCACTAGTTTTTGATGTTCTAGCATCGACTCTATAATAATTCTATAACACAACCTCATTCCTAAGTTGATGATGGTTGTAGTCAAAAATCATGCAAGAGGGCACCTTAGAGACCTAGGTCTCCATGTGTAATACTGACTCAAGATTATACAATTCTTCAATCATTAGAGGCAAGGGTGGAGATGATTGAGTGTTCTTGGCTTGTCACATCATACATACTTCTTCCCTTTTTACACACTGAGCTTGTTCCTCTAGTGTCTCTTCTCTAATGAAAACCCTCTCTTATCCAAGTACCTCCTCCTCCTTTGGTATCATAGGTAATGGATTATTCTTTAGGGTCTTTTTCTTAAGCCACATCACCCTCTAAGGATCTTGAAGGTTGACATGCAGTTGCCCAACATTCCCAAATGAAAACGTGATTATGGTCAATAACTTCAACTTTTCAATCTTAAGTGCCCTCTAATGGTAGACTTTTAGAACCTACAACCTATAAACTTTCCCTATCATGGTTATGTCCTAGAGTTATCCTATTTGTTTCTTGTGTGGATTGATGCTCACCTCAATACCTGTGTATCAACTTGTGATGTTTCATATTCTAGATTTGGAATTGATCTTGCTCTCTTCACTCTCAATTTTGGTATTTTTTTTCTCAATTCTCGAATCTTATAAATTCAAATAAATTCAAAGATAAAATTTAAAAATGAGCTAACTTGTTTATTAATAAGCTCAAGAGGGTGGTCCATATTTACTATCCCCTTTTAGCTCATCCATCACTTCTTGTCATTAATGCATTTTCCAATGGTCACTACTCTTTGACCATTTATTTTATAAATTAATACATTTAACAATATTATCATGTCATGGCATTGGCACATTTCTCATCATTACTATCCTCTTTTGCATTAATGGTACTTCCCATCTTGCACCTTTCCTTAGAGTGGAAGATGGATATATCCCATGAATTTTTGGAATGGAAGATCATTGTTTAGATTTTCAAACTTATGGTGGGAACATTCTATCCTTGCATTCCTTAAATAACTTATGCACCTTTAATCACTTATGTGCCCTGAGCATCTTGAATGCCCAGGTAACTTGTGCACTTAACTTTTAATCATGAATTCATATCTCTTACCCCACACTAAAACTAAGTCATGGTCCTCCACAAAAAGATAATTACAAACTTAAAAAACAATTACATTTAAAAAATGTTGTGTACAACAAAGGTAGTGATTTTATTGAAAAATAGGAAATCCTAATATAATGGTATAAACCTTATTATTTTACAATATTTTAACTATTCAAAAGTGAAATATGGTCAGAGCCAGCTACCATTGTAATGCCCAAGCAGGAACTAGTCATCCAACCTTTGTAACTGAAAAGCTCTAGTAGGTTGAATGTTATGAATGAAAAAAGGACCATCCCAGTGAATCCAATATTTTTTAGAATGGTGTGTGAACTTGGAGTCATATAATAATTCCTTCATCCCTAGGTAAAATTTGTATTCTTTATGTGGTGATCATACCATGCTTTCTATTTGCATTTTTCCACATCTTGACTCTAATGAATGAGGAAATGGGATTTATAAAGCTATAATAAAGTATCTAGGGGTGTTTTCAAGGATTTCTCCTCATCTAATTATCCTACATGCACAATTCAAAGAGATGGCACCAAAAATTCAATCGGAAGGACCACCTCTTTTCCATATACTAAATTGAATGGGGTGTTTTTATTCAAGCACTTGTAAGTTGTTCATTAAGCCCATAATACCATAGACACCCTCTCATCCCAATTATTTGGGCTAATATGACAAATATTTATCAAGGTAGTATCTAGGATCTTATTGAAGGCCTCTATAGTGTCATTGGATTAAGGGTGATATGATGTTATTTTATGGTGTGTAATCATTAATTTATTTAGTAAGATGTAAATAGTTTCATTTAAGAAATGGGTGTCATGGTCACTAGTGAAACTTAGTGGACATCCATACTGAGTTATGATATTATCTCGAATGAAATGTATAGTACTGGTAGTTGTATAATCTTTCATTGTCATAACTTTAGCCTAGTTCTTGAGGTAGTCAATTGCTATGATGATATACCAGGAACCTATTTGTCATCCAGCTAGAGTGATGGGGCCAAAAAAATCAATGGCTCATTTCTAAAATGGCTCCTAAGAGGGAATTGGTCATAGAGGCATGGAATCTCATCAATTTGATTTCCCTACACATTGACATATATCACATTATTTAACATATACCTTAGCATCTTTAAAAAGAGTAGGCCACCATAACCTAGCCAATAGAACTTTGCATGTAGTAGCCTCTCTAGTATAGTATCCTCTAACAATACCTTCATGAAATTATTATATTACCTCAAAATGCTCATCTTTCATAACACAACACTAAATAACCTCATCTCAATTAAACTTATAAAGGTCCCCTCATATGATTTGAAAAGGTGTGATGCAGACCATGAGTTGTTTCTTGGCTTGAGGCATGAAATAGTCAAGCATGGAGAGAGTGGTTAAAAAGGAGGCAATATCTTCTGACTCCTCAGGTACATGATTAATATAGAAGAGTTAAACATCAGGTAAGTCATCCTCAATAGCATGTGGTGGCTCTCTAGACTCAATTTGGGATAGATGGTCAGGACCACAATTGGCTTTTCCAAGTTTGACCATGATAGAAAATTAAAACTCCTATAACAACACTATCTTATGGTAGATTCATCCATATAGCATAGGTTTTTTTGTTAAGTACTTCAAGGCCTCATGATCTATATAGAATACAAAGGGTGTTTCCAATACATATTGTCAAAACTTTTGCATATCATAAACCATTGATAATGCTTCATGTTCCATAGTGGTGTAATTTCTCTCAGCTAGAGTGAGTTTTCTACTAGCAAAGTATATTAGATGATCAAGGTGACCTTCCCTTGGTTGTTAAAGAATTGTACCAATTTCCATTCTAGATGCATTAACATGGACATGAAATGGTCTTATCCAATCAAGAAATTTGAGGATTGAATCGATCACCAACTTGTCCTTTAAAGTTTCAAATGCTTCTTGACAGGAGAAAGTCCATATAAAGTGCTTGTCATGCTTTAAAAGTTCCTCAAAAGGCTTAGACATATTTGCATATCCATGGATGAATTTTATATACTAACCTATATGGCCTAGAAAGGCATGGTCCTTGTATTTATACTTGGGCACTGGGATTTAAATAATAACAGATACCTTTCTTAGGTCTACAAGAAGTCCATCTTTACATATAGTGTGTCTTAGGATCACACCAAAAGGTGTAGCAAATAGGTACTTCTTTAATTCCAGTGATATTTTTAAGACTCAGTAGTGTTCAATAATAAGTCTTGGGTTAGAGAAATGGTCCTTGACCAAGCCATAGACTATCCAATCATCCAAGTAGACGTGAATAAACTTATGGATGAAATCCTTAAAGGCTTCAAAAATTATCTATGAGAACACAATTGGTACATTCTTCAACCCAAAGGTCATGACAGTATATGTGAAGGATCCCATTTCAATGGAAAATGTAGTCTTCAGTTGGTCCTCTTCAAAAATCTGGACTTGATGGTATCCAAAGAACCCATTTGTGAAAGTATATATCTCATATCTAGCAACACCTTCAAGGATTTATTCTATGAATGGTATTGGGAAGGGATCACTGACATAGGATGCATTAAGTACATGGTAATCCATTCAAATATGAATGCATCCATATTTATTTATACTAATCACCATTGGACTAACCCATTTAGATTCATTAATAGGGGTGATTACTCCAGTGTGTAGTATACTATCAATTTTCTCTTTGACGCATGCCTATAGATTAGGATTCATTCTACATGGCCTTTTCCTTACTGGGAAAGCATCATCAACAAGATTAATATGAATTTTTTCCAAGGATGAATTAACTCCTTTCATCTCACTCTAGATTCTTGGAAATACATCTTAGTATTCTTTTAATAGATTGAATATCTTTGAAATTTTAGTGTCAGTCCAATAATTTCCTACAGTAGCCATTTTTGGTTCTTAATCCATGCCAATATTACACTAGAGAGTTTGAATTAGCCTAGAGTAGGGGTTATTTGTATTGACACCAATATCATGAATAAATCATGTGCCATAGTCTTTAGGGACATCCAAATGGTTTGACAAAGGGTCAAGTGGATTGGATCCTTCACTTCTTTCACTTGAAACACTAGTTTCTATTTTTTGAGACATATTTCTTCATGTTGGTCCTAATCAAGAACTAGTTTCAGCACAGGAATAAATTATGCCAATGGTTCATTAAAGAGATGTAAATATTATTTAGGGACAAGATGCATACTTCTCAGGTGATCTTCAAGGGGACTGGGGTCACCAATAATAGTTTCACACATGGCACAGAGAGTGAGGCACAAATCCATCCTTGGATAAGAATAAGATAGTGTTAGTTTCATGTTCTCCTTCAATAGATGCTAGAATTAGGTACCCATATGTCATTATTCATGAACATACCATGCCCATGCCTAGGTGCATAAAAATCCATAAAATTCATGCACCCATAAGTATTCTGGTAAGTATGAATCTTCATCTATCCACATTCACTTGTAAGCTTCTATATAGGGTTCAAGTGCCAGTTCTCTGATATAATTGATTATTCACTTGACTTTGTTATCATGATGGAACCAATGATGTAAGATAAAACATCTTGGTACTAATATAAGATTCATTCATGATGATTTTACCACCATCTTGTAGTTATACCATCAAAGAGGAGAACCAATGATTGAATACAATCATTGTTAGTGTGATAAAATTCCTCAAGGAATTAGACAAAGTTGTGGACTTCCATTTGTCCATTGAAGCATGGAGCCTCATCGAGTCTCTCTAAAGGTGAATCTCTCATTGGTCCCCTCGTGACTTATCTAGTAATAAGGTGGATGAACCTATGACATTTATGGAGCTGACACGAAATGGTTTCCTAACTTCTAATGGTACTATGCACTCTTTCAGTGAGGTCATAATTGTTATGCACCCAGAAATTACAAGCATTACTTGTAATTTTAGAAAGGGACTCAATATCCATCTATCAAAGGATGCCATCAGGATTAGGATCATGTTACTCATCATTCCTAGCTTTGAAATTATAGATGTGGTTTACATCTTCTCCCACAGAAATAAGTTTAACGTATGGGGATTAATGTGTTTTATCAAGAGGAATAATAATATGTTGGTCAACATTCTAAAAACTAATGTAGATCTTTTTGAAACTTAAATATGCATTATTTTCATAACACCAAAGTCTCCCTAATAGATTTGGGAAGTCATCGGCCTCTACTAACTTGAGAATCTCAAAATTGGCTTTAAAGGGTACTCCAACTATATCAACCATTGCACTTTTTAGGACTCCAATTGGTAGATCACAAGTTTTATTGGCCATAAACAGTACATGTACATAAATTTATAGTGTCAGACTAGCCATTTTCCACTATGCTTTATTCATGAGGATGTTGACTTCATCACTAGTGTCAACTAAGATGTCCCAAATTAACCAACCATCAATGGCATCATTCACTAGTATCTTTTTATCTTTTAAAGTTATAAAAGGAATAGGGGTATCTTATCATCGAACTTAAGAATTAGATACAAGTGCTAATCCCTGCTCAACCTCTAGTGACTCAGTAGACTAAAGATCATGGATGAAGACATGATTTAATTGATGATCTTTAGTCTACTAAGTCACTAGAAGTTGAGCATTGATTGGCACTCGTATCTAATTATTAATCCAAATGTTTAGTTTTGGAATAATGTCTTCATCTAGCATATGCTTATAAATCTTTTAGAAGTAATCTCGCACCCCACTTTAAGGTTCTACTTCCTTCTGCATATCAACACATTATGTTACTTATTTGTCCTTAAGAAATTGAATTTATCCTTGGAGATCTCATGCCAATGTCATAGTTTCCTAAAGCACATCCTTCTATTTTTTGGCATCAGGATACTTCCTCTCTTTGGGATCCTCACACTATAAATTTTCAATAGGATTAGAGGTAGACTCAGATTGTCCTCCACTACGCATGGTAATATTCACTTGTTGAATTTTTGGGATGATTGAACATGCACATGAATGTGGCTTCTTAACTCAAATAATACTAACACCCTTTTCATTTCTCTCCTTAGTGATAGCCTTGTATAATTCATGACACTCTTCTAGTTGGTGGTCCTTTTTACATAAAGCACATGTAGGGTAGACTAGATAATCTCCTTAATAGTGGTTTGGGGATCCACATTTGTAACATGCCCAAGGTGGGAAATGACCACCTCCTCATCCTCTTTGTTGACCATAACCATGATAGCCACCATTATCCTAATTATTAGCAACCAAGGTTTGGCACGTACCATACACACATGTTTCATGAATGTCACTAATTAATCAATAATCATTAATGTCATGGGTGTAAGCATCACATTTTTTTAATAGTTAAACACATTCGAGTGTGTATCCCACTATAAAATAGTATAATAACTTACATCATGGTCCTCATGATAGATTTCACATGACTATTTCAATACAGTGCAGATGTTCTTACATGGACAATTACTTTAGGTGTGTCCTTCAAACTCATAATCAATTACCAAAGGCCACTATGAGTATCATGTGCATTGTTTGTAGTTAACTTCTCAAGCTAAGATTCCATTAAAGATGTGGGCTTTTGTGAAAGGACTAATCCTATTATCAATACTACCAACTACTTCAGCATGAATGGCAACTTCCAAAGCCTCATGTAGGCTAGTGAAGGTCTTCTAAGACAAAGTTCATCGAAATAGAAGTAACAATCCTCCCATAAATCATTGTGAATGTTGAGAAACATTGATTTCAAATGATAATTTTGGAAACAATGTTTTAAACCTTGCATCATACTCTTGTATACTTTCAGTAAGTTCCTACTTTATGTCCTTCAGTATAGTTATGCTTTGTTGTTCAAATTCAAGAATATCAAATTCCTGAAGGAATGTTGTTTTAAGTTGATCATAGTTAACCACTACTTATTGAGGGGTTGAATTTTTATACCATTTATATGGTCACTCAAATAGTGTAGTTATAAATTAGGAGGCTTTTTTCTTAGAATAATTGATATGTTGTGTCCTTCAAATGAGTTCACACTTATGGACATGTTCTGCTGCATTTTTCATGCCTTGATATTAAGGTAAGTGGAGTGTCATTTTATAATATACCATTATTAGATGAGGTGCTTAAACTAGTGGTTGTTGAGAACCTCCAGATCCTATCCCTTGAGGGGGAAGTCCACTTCCTCATATGCCACCACCTAGTCTACCTCTAGTGCCTCTAGTAGTAACACTTATGACATGGGGCATGGTAGCTAGTTGATTAATCAAATTAGGGCCTATACTCTATCTGCTTTAAAGGCTAAGTCCTCTAAGCATCACAAATTGTGCCATGAGTGTCAAATGGCTCAATTTCAATACCTCTTATAGGTTTAGTCTCTTATTCCACACTATATGTATCCCAATTATGTATATATATGTCATCTAATTCAAAATCATGAGCACGCATTATTATTGGGGATCCTAGTTGGTTTAGACTTGGTTGTTTAGTTTTTATCATCTAGATAGTTTCTCCTTTATATGATAAAAGTGGCATGGGGCATGGTTCAAAAGTGATGGGGTCCTCTGGGTGTGTTTTTTCTTCCCTATGGATCCTAACAGTACCTCTTGAGTTCTCCCAATCTCTTCCTTTATTGCTTACTCCTATAATCTTCAATCAAGATTCATCATATTTCTACTTTTGAAATACCCTTTGATTGGCTACCATTTTGAACCCATAATATTTTATCAACTCTTCTTTACTCCCCTTATAAATGTGTGGCTCATGAAACAAGGGATTTAGCTCGCCATCAACATAGTCTCAAGTCCACAGTCAATAAATAACTTCTTGATTTTTAAAGAGAAATGTCTAATATAATAGCCATGCAGTTCTATAAGGAAATAGAACTTGGCTTCCTTAGGACATGAATAGGTAGTTACAGTGTACTCTAGAATGTAGCTATTCAAAATTCCTTTCCACCAAATGTTGATAGTTCACATATATAGAGTTCCAAGTCATGATAAATCTATTTATCATTCTAATTTTCAAGACTATCTTTTCCCTAGATTTTGTGATCATCCTTGAGCATACGTAGATATCCAAGTGTGAAAATGAACTAGGATCTCAAAAAATAAATTTTCATACAATATAATGTAGAGATTTTTTTCTAGCCACTACCATACAAAAACTCCTAGTTCAAGGTAGGGAACTACAAAATTATCTTCAAATCCTATAATCCATTATTCAATAGTCTTAAGGTTGATATGCTCAAACATCTTTCATGACAAGTAACATAGGTCCTAGTAATGGAACCAAAATATTGGGTTTTTGTTCTTAATATAGCTTCAGCACTAAAGTATATCCCAATGAGCTAGATCATTGGTTTTTTTACACAAGACTATGGTCTTATGCGCTCAATTGAAGTGTGCAGTGAGAGATCAGTTCCTACAAGTTTTTTTATGAAGTAATATTAACTTAGTCATATTATTTATGTTAAACATGTATTTGAATATATATTACATAAAGGCAAAGATAGACTACTTTGATCTTGTAATTACTAAGTTTGATCACCATAATTATGTAGTTTAATGCCATTGCAGTTCAAAGTTGTTACTTAAAAAATGGAAAGATTAGTTTAGACTTTATACTAAATTCCAATCACTAAGTGCTCAACTCAACCTATCATAGATACACAACTCATCCATCCATTGAACATAAACATAATAATGTTTATAATATCCACAATTCATATATTAAGCGTAAGTATTATCAAGCAAGATCCATTATCACAGTGTTTTAAAATAAGGGTATTTATACTTGTTTAACCCTGACCAAGTATTTACAACATTAATGACAAGATTAATAACCAATAAACTCTCAAAAAATTGAGATTCATGGTGCTCTATCAACTAACTTCTCCTAAGTACCTAGGCCTTTGCACCCCTTATATACTTGCTCTATGCTAGATCCTTGCTACTATGTGTGTATCTCCTTGCAAGCCACTATAAAAATTCAGGTGGATAAGGTTTGGGTGACCCTTATGAATCGCTCTTTAACCACTCCCCAAGTCTTCTACTATTGTTTTGAGTCTTATTCTCTCATGTTCCTTATGACTAATTCTCCTTTGACTAGGTCCTATTAGTGTTTTCTTGCCTTAGTGTTTTCATTCCCTATAGGTTCTGCACCATAGTGCTTCTGTGCCATAGTCTTCCAATTTAGGCTCCTTCTGTGCCATGTCAGTTTCATGCCAAAATATCAAAACATAGAGAAAATCTGGGGGCCAATACTAAATTTGTATTATTTTATTAATGATTAAGATGTAGTATTTATTTTTTATTCAGCATTTTTCATGATTATTATATTTGTTCATGGTGATCCTTAGCTAAGTCGATTAGCTATAAACCTTTTGGTTAACTAAATGAATGCAATTAGTAAAATATCACTAATTAGATTTATTATGGTGAAATATATAAGATGAATATGTGTACTTTTTTTTTAAATTACTATATTTTGGTAAAACACAGTGGGGTTATTACAGTCATAATTCCCCTTTGATAGCATGTTCTCACTACCAATGGAAGACCTACAAGATTTTTCTTTACTTGACCACTCTCTGATTAGGTTTTATATTACTTGGTTATTAAAAAAGCCTAAATTTCATAAGAATCAATTATTTATTAATACGACCCTCCTAGATCATGGGCCCATCATGGCACACATCAAGTGAGTTTGAAATCTTGTTCTTAGGCCTACTCAGTAGCCCAAGTGGAACTAGTGGTGGGTGGATGCTATCAGTCAAATGACTAGATTTATACACATTTATGGGTGATAATTAACCAAGATTCAATGATGATCCTATTCTACCACATCTTCTAAATTAAGTTGGGTGGTGGCCTTACTGGATGAACACCCATTTAGTGAAACCTTCTAGCTGTAAATGGATATATCACACCATAAAATTCAAATTACTAATCAGTATAATGCATGTGGTGCTCAACTTTGAGATTTTATGTACTATCTCAAAGTTTACAACTGAGTGACCATGTCTCCAAGGAATTCTTCCACATGTTCAAGGCCAAATCCATTGCCCAACAAATAGTATCCCTTTAGGATAGTGGGAAATGATTGATGGAGACACCTAATATGGTCAAGGCTTTTGTTAAACATTATCAACAAGTATTTTCTACCCAATTACCATGTATGGAAATCCAACATACCCTAAACCAATGCCTCATAGTGGTTCCCACTAAGTTTCCTCCACCTAAAGCATTTCCTATGATAAGATCCTCTCTTTGGAGGATATCTTTGAAGCCATGATATAAATTACAAATGAAAAAGCCTCAGGTTGTAATGGATTCCCCTAAAAATTTTGCAATAAAATGTGGGATATTATGGAGGATAACCTTTATTAGGTCTCCCTCAAAGCCTTCCACTCATAGACTTTGGGCTCAGCCATCAACAAAGGGCATATCAAATTAATCCTGAAAGTTGGTGACCCTAAACTCATTTTTTATTGTCACCTATCACTTTGTTTAACATTTCTTACAAATCATCGCCAAGCCTTTGGCTTTTCATCTTAAGCATATGCTACCATCGATCATTCATCCTGAATGGAAGATCTTCATTCAAGGTTGGTATATTTTGTATAATGTCATATAAATATGGGAAGACATGGAATGGGTTCATCAATCACACCAAAAGGCATTATTCATCAAAATAGACTTCAATAAAGCCTATAAATACATTGAGTGGCCATGTATACTTTTTATGCTACAAGATTTTGGTTTTGGTCCCACTCTAATTTAGTTTGTGTGCATGTTCTTTTTATGCTTCAACATATCTCTCCATTAATGGAGTCAATTTTGAGCCTTTTGGCCTATTCAGATCAATCAGACAAGGTTTTCCCTTGGCCCCAACCCTATATGTTCTCACAATAAAAGGTTTTGTATATCTCTTGGCTAATTCTTAATTGCAAGGCCTGGTGCATGGTATAACCCTTCCTTCATAAGAACCCTAGTAATTTCTCAATATATATTATACTAATGACTCTTTTCTTATGATCATTAAGGATGAGGATGTTTTGGCCAATGTAATTCACTTGTTGGAGGTCTTTTATCTCACCTCTAGCTCTTCCATTCAATGGCATAAAATGCAATGCTACAGTCAGTCCTATCTTCCAAAACCTACCTTAATGGCATAGTATAATTGGCACTAGATTCAACATGATGAGATATTTAAATTTATGTGGATCCCCTTTAATTTTTAGTCCTCCACCTCTTGACTTTGGTAATATGTGGTTGACCATTTTGAGAAAAAACTCTTATATTGGATCACCAAGTTACTTCCCTTGAGGTAAAATTACAAATATACTCTAAACTACTTTATACCATCTATGTGTATTACTCTTCATGTTTGGTGCCCACCAAATAGGTTATTAGCAAACTCAAAAAAAAATTGAGGGACTTCATCTAGGCCAATCTCTCCTCTGGTAAGCATTTCCGTAGAATTGCCTAGGATTATTATTGTCTCCAACGGGAGGTTGGTGGTATGGGCCTCATTGATATCTCTCATCAAGCCTTTGCTCTATGTGTTAAGTGGATTATTCATGTAGTGGAGTTCAAAGAAGCCTAAAATATTCTTATCAATAAATTGCAATGCTCAAGGGTCCCTCTACGATTGTGTGGCTTGGAAAGGGCTTGGTTTTCCCAATCTCCTTACTCTAGTCACCCCAGTCAAAGTGATGAGAACCTTTGTTATTAAGAGTATCTATAAATCTTGGGAAAAAATAAAACCTTGGTTTTTATGTAATGGTTTAGTCTTTAGGGATGGGTTATCCATTAACCAATAATTACTTTAGTGGTATTTTATCATAAACATGTAGGTAGTTCCCCTGGAAGAAGTGCCTTGAGTTCATGCACTTAGATTTTATTATAGAAATAAACTCAATTTTAGATCCCCTATAATGCCATCCAAGCTAAGTATAAACTTTTTTTGGCTGATAGAGAATCTCATGATGAGATTATGGTAGTAGTGCCAATGGAGTTCCTTCATAATATATATGTCACCTCTACTCTCCCTTGGTTGAAGGATTAGAAATGGTAAAAAGAGACTCCTTTCCAAAATTATATTACCATAAAAGGATATGAATGGTTCTCTCCACACATACTAGTGGTGGATAAACTCAACCAAAGGTAGGATATACATTCATCCACTTCTCTTTGGGAGAATTAATTTTGTACTATCTGGTCTACTTATACTAAGTCCAAAATCACTCACTTTAATTGGTGTTTAATTTATCAAGGCCTACCTATTGGAAAAAGGCTAGTCAAATTGGGGATTTATCTTCTCAAATGTCCCTTATGTATCCACCTTGAAACCATATTGCACTTTTTTTGGCACTACCTGAAGGCCCAGTGTGCCTAGTTATGGATTCAATGTTTTTTTAGTCACTTCACTCCATTCCCTTCATTGAGTGCCATAATATCTTTGGGGATAACTTGAATCTACCTCTTCAGTGTACCCAAATTTGACATGCTTTTAGAATGGAAATTTTATTTTGGTTCTAGAAAGAACATAACTCAACAATATTTTCTAATAAATCTATTGGCTCTCTATTTGTTACTTATGATAAATCTACCATTATTTCTAATGTTATTTTATAGATTCAAGTATAAACAAATAAAGTGGTTATGGAACTTGATGACCTACCATGACTCTTCCATTATTGGGGTGACACACTTTTCACTATTGCTCATATATCACCTTACTCTCCTAGGGACACCCCACCTCATGGTAGGGATGATCCACCTAGGGTGTATCTCACCATAACCAGCCTCACCACCACTCTCAGGCCTCAAGTGCCTTGCATCAGTGTCACTCTCCCCTTCCAATATGATATGGTGGTTATGGTTCCCCTATTGATCAATGTATTATTTGGGGCAATCCACCTCCACTACCTCAACATAGTCAATTGTGGGGCTCTTTGCCTCTAGTGGCCCAACCCCAGGGGAGGTTACAATCTGGTAATTCTCAAGATGGCTCCTTTTAGCCTTTTTATAAAAGTTTCCAATGTCTTAATTTAGTCATTTTTCCTCTACATGTTAATGAAGAAAAAGATAATCTTGACCAAATGGATGTTGATGCTAGATAGTCCCTAGTAGATGATGAGAAAGATCTTCCAAGCTCAGAGTGGGGTGATCCTCTTAACAATGACCCACCACCAACTGGTTTATTTATTATTACTACTTAAGTTGCCCTTTTTTTATGTACTAGAGTTTTTTCAAGGAATATCCTAGTATGTTCATTATTTTTATAGCCTTGGGCCTTTTGTTTCCTAGGCATTGCCTAGTTTGACTTTGGTGGTATGCCCTCTACAACCTTTTTTTGGTGAACAGTCTTGTACATGTTTTATTTATAATAAAATTAAAAGATCTATTTCATCAAAAAAAGATATATTAATAAATAAATGTATAGTTTATAATATTAACCTTTGTCATATAATTAAGTTTTCATAAAGATTTTTTTTAAATAAAAAATAATAATTTCACATATATAGTTTAATGGATTAAAATTTACTAATTTAAGTATACAAAATTAATTTTTTCATAAAAATTAAACTATAAAATTAGTAATTCATAAATTAAAATTTATAATATATTATAACATTAAGGTTTTATAATCCTCACAAGCTCATCCAAACCATTAGCCTCCTCTCAAAATTCCAAATATCCCATCTTTATTGATAGCGACCAAAATGAGCAAGAACTTCCCCTAGTCGAGAATAAAAAAGTTGCAAAAAAATTTGTTAACCCTTAGCAAGACCTTACCCCCTAGTCAAGAAGAAAAATGTTGTAAAAAATTTTGTTGACCCCTCCCCTTCTCTCTTAACCCCACCCCCTCCCCTACTCCCACTCCTCACTCCTCACTCCACCTCCCAGAATCCCAATGAAAGTATAAAACTAGAAGACATATCCAAAAGCCTAAAAATGCTAAAAGAAAATATCCCTACCTCTATTATTATTTAAGAGCCAAATTTTGAGAAGGCCAGACCCACCCCCAACCCCATGTAAACCAATCCCCTCTGGAATTCAAGAAACTCATGGAGGAGCATAAATACCAAACCAGACTCATTAAAATCAAAGATGAGGTGGATTTGCGTAAATCTATCATACATTAGTTCTTAAAATACTAGAAAAGGTTCAAAGAGGAAATTAACAAACTCAATCTAAATGATGATATATAATGTACAAAATTTGACCTCCTAGAAATCAATTTGGATTTCTAAAATATCAAGTAAAGATTTTTCACTTTGGTAAAAGCAAATGAACCTCTCAATTAAAATATCGGCACACTTGTGGATTGTAGTAGGCTTACTGTCTTAAAAAGTCTTCAAAGTATGAAGGCCCTTAACTCCCTCACCAAAAGAAAAAATGAAAATCCTAAGAATCTTAGAATGGAAAAAAATATGAATGGAATTATAGAGGAGAAAGTTGAGTTTCAAACCAACAAGAACAAAAATATCTCATTGGAAAATCTCACTCATAATTAGACAAAGGAGTATGAAGAATGGATGTGACCTAGAACTTAATCTGATACTTTTCTACTAGTTTTTGGCTAAATATTTTATTTTATCCCTCTTGGCATGCTTATGTAATATTTATTCTCAATACCTCAAATTCTTCCTTTTTATAAAGGGTAGGGTCCCTCATTAAAACCCTCTTTTACCAATACTAAAAACATTAAAGTTTAAAATTTTTTGAAAAAGAATTAATATTTAATATTTAAAAAATGATTTTTGTATAAATTTTAGCTGAAACAAGTGAAATAAAAGGCTAATATCCTAAAACAAAAAAGATAAAAGAAATAAATACTAGGTGGTTGAATCATATGAAATCTCATCACTTTTAATGGTAATATCAAAAATTTATGACTTAAAGAAAGGTGCCCGATCTAATTTAGATGATAGCCAAACTCAAATAATGTTATGATAATTTATAGATATACCTCCAACTATAATGATTCTTATTACACAACTATGTTGATGCAAATAAAAGCAACCAATCAAAAGAATGATGAAATACTACCTAACCCCTAACATAAAGGTATGTAGACCAAATGTTATGGAGCATAAATAAAATATGTCATTCAAGTTTAACCACATTCTATGCAAATCAAAAACATGGTGAGCTTATTATTATTATCATCATCATGGTATTATTATTATTATATATTAATAATAATTTTATTTTTATAATTCATATAAATATCGACGTTATACTCTAATTTATTATTTTTGGTAAATTAGATGTTTAATTCCTAAATAATAAATGAGTCTGAGTAGATAAAATTAGTAAAATATATGAAATAATTAAGCCACTAATTTATATAAACAAGTTGTATTTTTTCCTTTTCTAAAAATATTAATAAGTGAGAGAAAATATGACTTAGCTTAGTCTGAGCTATTACGACTAAGACAAAGTTTGATACTGGAGGAATAGGACTGGGACACTGTCACAAACTAAGATTTAGACTTCATTTTTTTATTGGACAAGACCATAAAAAACAAAACACCCTATTGACTGATGTTATAGTCTTGGTCTTGCCGTTATTATCCAAATTATTCATAGAGATATGATTTTTTGGGGTTTTATTCATAGCATCTACGTGAATCTATATACCAAATTTCAAATCCTCACAATCAATGAAACTCTTTATAGAGATGATTCTTTTTATGTTTGTGTCTTATAGGCAATTAAATACAACTTTGGAAAATAGGGAAAAGGGGTTAGTGTGTAAAGGATATGCTAGACACAATTCACACCCCATGTGTGGGTACGTTGCCAACATATCAATACTTTAAAGAGGGATCAATCTATATGTAGTTCTAACATTAAAGTGCTTGGTGCAATAGTGTGATGAAAATGCAAGTAAATGAAAAATTGGGTGTACTCAAAATGACTAAGGACTAGTGTAAAGGTTTGAATAAGCTTGAATTACTATTGGATGGTTGTATGCAGAGAATAGGGAAAAGTGGTTGAGTAGTCTTACTTGTATTCTTGCTTCTCTCTTGTAAATGAGTGGCAACCCTTCTAAATGGACTTTGAATGGCCTTTTATAGGAGATTTCATGATCATGGGTTAAATAAATTTGCATTAGGCCAACATTAATTAGGGTAAGGATCTAAGATAAAATGACCATTAGAAGCCAAAAAATACACTTAGACAACAACACTAGAAAAAGGACACCTTGAGTCTCAGCCATGTAGTCCAAATTTGGGCATTGTTGTCTAAGGAGTAGGAGACCTAGGGGAATGGATTTATCATGGAAAGAGTAGCCTAGGTCAACAAAGGTTTAGTCTAGAAGGATATAGATGACTGGGAAACTATGAAAACATGCCTAAGAGGGTCAAGAGAGTAAGCAAAATGGACCCATGGATTGGGTGTCATTATCCATACTCAATTTACTAAATTTCATATTTTATATGAATACATTTGCCCCCCTCTTTATCTAGTGACGCAGCAAAGCAAAATACTAGGATAAAGGAAAAATATAAAGCATACCTAAACTTACCTGTAAAGGTGAAGTTGTGTGATGTTGGATGTGCATAGAGAGAGCGTGGTGTGAAGCGTGAATCTATAATGAAAAACATAGAGTAGATTAGTTCTTAGTAGATAATCTATATCTAAAATAAGAATGTATAAAATATAGGTAATAGAAGGAGGAAGAGAAAGGAAATAATACACCTCACTAGGTATGCAAACCGATATAAAACCTATTGTGATGTTGGATTATGCTAGGTGTCTATTGTGCCAAAAGTAATATCATGAACGGAGCTGAGTGCTCAATCCCTTAGAAGTGGCAAAAGAATGCAAAGTCAGACCCTTAGGCTTCATCATCACCTATTAAGTGAAGCTAATGAATCATGTGTGTGTCAATTGATGTTTGGATTATGTGTTTAATACCTCTAAATAGGTGGCTCAAGAATACAAAGGCTGGCCCTTTGGCTCCATCGTTGCCCAATGAAGTGAAGCTATGAAGTAATACTGGTATGGAATAGACGTCATATGAGATGGCTCTTAAATCCCATGAATGTATTATGATCTGACAATGTTGGCATGGATAGTTGAATGTATGCTAGAAACTAGGTGACTCTTGGCCATTTTAAAAGATGGAGATTAGGCTTGTATTAAAGCCACTCCAAAACTAGTGAAATAGGCTTATGTGGAAGCTAGCTCAGGAAATCAAGTAATCATGAAGTTAAGCTTGTATGAAAGCTAAATTTTAAAAAGGATGCCAACCACCTATAGAAGTTGTAAGGCACACAACTACTAAGAAAATCTTGGAAAATAAACTGAACTCATAAAAGGAGGAAAATCAATGTACTACTCACATTGTCCCCAATCACTGGTGTCTAACACATGGATTTTGATCTGGAAGTTATATCAACAACTAAACCTAAAACTAAAAGTGAGAGTCATCATGCCACACATGATGCCCCCTATATCTATATTCTCTAAGTAAAAATTATACTAAAATATGTTGAATTTAGACTGTGTTGTATTGACAAATTTGTGACTAAACTCACCTTTCTATCTATTTCTAGAAAAACCATTTTTTATATTGTCTAGACAAGAGCACCAAAAATAGACACCTTATTATCCATCATTGTATTCCAACTTTGGCACTATTATCTAAGACCAAATCTAATGACTATTCTGGATTCTCTGATGTCTACCCAGTCTGATGTTTGGTTTATGTTCTGAGTGTTTTGAAAACTACTTTTTTAATCGTTAGGAGCTATGATCTCTATATTAAAACCCCTATTTGATTCCCCCTCTTCTAAGGGTAGGAATCAAGACCCTATAATGACTACCCTCAAAATAAATATCCCTACAAGTGTGTTATGTTGCATAGATACATGATATAGCAATGATAATTGAAAAGATGTATCAAGATATAGCAATATTTTTATTGAGAGATTGCTAGGTCAAGAGGGGTATGACTAGATAGATATAACAATATAAAATCATTTGAAATGTATTAAATTGGAATCAAAAGTGTTAATTTTTAGTTATTAGTTTTCAAGGAGGGATGGAGCATGATCTCCATCATGGCATCCAAGAAAGCAAGATAAATGCATGATATAGATCATGTCATTTGCAAACAAGGATAAACAATCAAGTAACAAGCATATAAATAAAGATGCAAAAATAATATAAGGGTGGTCAAGGGGCCAAGAAAATAAGGGACATGGGCACATGTCACTCATACTAGAAAGCAAACATACAAGGCATATTCAAATTTTGCATACACATACCATTGAACAAGCAAGATTTTCATGAGGGCCATAGGCACATAGAAGAGTACAAGCAAGGGACATTGGCAAATGTCCAAAGGTACACACACATGAATAAAATCAAATGATTTTGACAAATGTCCTAAGGCACACATAAGAGACAAGTAGGAACTAGAAATGCAATCCAACAATCTACACTAATCAAAAAGAGAAAGCATGTAATAACTGGAAAGATAGAATCACATCTAACTAATCAAAGCAAGAGTAAAATTATGTAAGACATGTTAGTACAAGACTAGGTATATGCTAAGAGATACATAAGTGCTAGATACTAGTGAAATGTCAATATAATAATATGTGTAAGCTAGTAAGTAATGTACATCAACATGATAACTTGGAGTGTGTAGTGTAGGAAGACATAACCTAGATGGTGTGTTCATGTAGAAGATGCCCCCAATGGGTATGTATATCGATGTGTGTCTCAAATGTAGAAGTAGGATGCCCCCTCAACGGGTAAATTGAAGTAGTCAAGAATCTGGATGTCATTACATAGACTTAAAGAAGATCAAGTGAAGCATTGTGATGTAGATAAATTGAAAAACAATATCATGAAATAGTAAATGTAAGTCCTAGCATAGTAGTATCAATGTAAAACATGGATGATGCATACAATCAAAATGTTTTTGTGTTTTTAGATATATTTTAATGTTTTTGGATTTTTTAAATAATCTATGTACAAGAAATACTAATAAGAAATGATACTAATTAATTATTCTTAGATGAGACTCCCTATCATGGTGTCTTGTATCAAACAAAGGCATCGTGCATGATCGTGAAGCATGCTTGAAAGTTTGAGACTGTTATTCTAAAATCTATGTGTATTATAAATGTTTTAAAATATCAGAAGTAGAAATTGATTTTGGGGTCCCTCTATAACTCTAAGAAGTGGATGCAACTATGGGGCCCTTAAGGACCCATTTGGAAGTATGAGAAGCTCTCTAAACATGTGCTCTATGTGTAGATGCATGAGATCTCAATGACACTGCTCTGGGTGTGAATATTGTAGTTGGAAGCCTTCTAGAATCCTAAATTAGTGGAGGTGTATTAACCCTCTTCACTAATGATGAATATCTCAATTGTGTTTGAATCTGGACAAGGGGAAGAACTATAACTAGTGGGGAAACTAAAACTAGTGGAAAAGTTAGAACTAGTGACTGTAAAGGAGATGGCTTTGAAGTAGGGAGTGATAGCTCATATAGAACTCCAACAACTATAATAACCTGATTAGCATGAATTAATTTCATGCATCTATGAACTGTAGATGTTACTACTTGAATTTTTTGAATCTATGGGTAACCAAGTAATATATCAAAAACTCCTACACTGGGAACAATTGTGAAATGTGTGGTCACATGTGTTGGCCCAGTTTGTAAAGGAAGTACAATCTCACCCAATGAAATTTGTGTGTTCCTATTGAACCCATTGATAATAATATTTATCATAGTGATATCCGGATCTGAATAACCCAAATGCTACAATAATGTAATGATGCACATGTTAACACTAGAACCATTATCAATGAGAACATTGTCAATGGGTTGATTATGAATATGTGCTCTAATAAAGAGTGCATTATAATCTAAATTATCCTTGATAATATCATAATCTGAGAAGGATATCGAAGGTCTAGTTAGAACCCTAGAATCATACACACCTATCATACTGCTCAAAAGATGTGACTCAACTAAAGGTACCTAGTATGTAATTGGTGGAGGTTGTGCATGGTCTATGTGGTGAACACCTAATGTGTCCCATTTCTCTTGTTTAGAATGTTATGTAAATTAATCTAAGAAGATTTTCAAATCTTTATCCTATTTTGGCTTTTCTTATGGAGGCTCAACTAAAGTGCCAATATCAAGTAGGTTGTCATCTTTCAAGTCATGTATCTTATGTCTCAAACTAATGCATTTATTCATAGTGTGGCTTGGTGCCTTATGAAAATCACAAAATGCATGCTGATCATATCCCCATGTAAGAGGCTTTTTTGGGTCAACTTCTTAAATAAGAGGGAGAGTGATGATGTTACATTCTAATAACTGTTGTAAAACTCTAGCTAGAAAAATTGGTAAATTTGTAAATGCACATCGAGGAAGTCTTGATAAAACCACACGCTAAGGGGGATTAGAAGTTACATTGACTATTGGTTGATTCTAATTTTTTTTATCATTGATTTTGACTTTATATGGGACTTTGATATTACTTTTGTTTGTTATGTTTGAGATGCTTGTATAATTGAGTTTGCCCATTGAAATGAGTTTTACTTCTCTTTCATTTGTGTATGACATAATTTAGTGAAGTAACAAAATCTTTTGAACATAATAGATTCATGCAATGTTGGTAAAAGGCTCTATTTGAAGATATCATGTAACTCCTAATCTACCATGGGGCTAGTCATCTTAGCCAAGATGGTCTTATATCGAAACACATAGTATGTGAGATGTTTATTTGATTTATATTAGTATTTTACAATTTGTGCATAAGATACCTTATCACCAATGTTGATACTGAAATGTGCTAGGAACATGTCGGCTAAAGGATTGACTGTATTGACTGACTGATTTGGTAGACTATATAACCTTGTAAAGCATAATCCTTTAGGATTTATGGGAATAGCTTGGTTAGTAACCAATCATTTAGCACATAATCCAAGCATGTTACATGAAAATATCTCAAATGTGTCTCTATATTACCCTTGTCATCATAAAGAGTAAGCTTAGGTTGAAAAAAACCTTGTGGCAAGGGTGTAGAAGCAATGTGACATACCAATAGTGTATGCAGAAAAGCAAAAGAATCCAAAGCCTACGTAGGTCTAGTGGCACCTTGCTCAATATTTAGCACCTTGGATTAAAGAGATCTTATCTCTTGCACAAGGGTTGCCACATCAAGAGATAAATGTGCACTATCTATAACTCCTAGCATAAGGGCAGGTTGGGCTGCTATAGGGGTTGTTGAGACATAGTTGCCCCTGTAGTGTCATTTTCCACTGATTGCTCTATGGTTTGAGAAGATTGACCATTATTTGTTCTTTGTTGTTCCTCTTGTAATATTTTAAGCATGTCATCTTGCATGTCAGGGTGTTTGTTTAAGATTTATTAAAGTTCTCTCTTATTAGTTTCATCAAAACTAGTGTATTAGGCCATTGTTAAAGTAGGAAAACAATTTGAGAAGTGTTTGAATTTTTTGCAATAATTTGTTATACGTAAAGTGCTAGAAAAGGAAAATATTGAATATAGGAAATATAAAATCCTAAGAAAAGTTAACTAAAAATTGCATGAAAAGGATACGAAGTGCACAAACATGTAAGGTGATACCTCAAGAATCAAAATAGGAGCTAGTATATGCAACTAGGGATTTTTTCAAAAATATTTGTGCAAAATACTATGAATTTTTGAAATTAAAATTGAATTTTTGAGTTAAATATGCAAGATAAAATATAGAAATTTATGGGAAAGTGTTTGATTTAATGGGACCTAGTAGATGTAAATAGGGTTTTGAGAAAAATAATTTTTTTTAAAATTATTATGAATTTTTGAAATTTGAAGTGATTTTCTGATTTTAATATGCAACTAAAAATTCATAAAATGATTGAAAAATTACTAGAAAATTATTGGGGGTTAGTTGATGCAATTAGGGTTTGAAATAAGTTTTTTTGAAAATTTATTATTGAATTTAAGAATTTGAGTTAAATTTCTAATTTATATATGCAAGCAAAAAATCAAGTAATTAGTGGATTAATACTAGAAAATTACTGGGAGCTAGTTGATGCAACTAGGGTTTGAAATAAATTTATTTTAAAATTTACTACAAAATTTTAAAATTTGAGAGGATTTTTTTATTTTGATATTCAAAAAAAATTCAAAATTTTATGGAAAAAACCAGCTTAATAAATTACCCTAGGGTTTCTAGAGTTTTTATGCAAATTTTGAAGTAAGTCAAGTTCACCAAATGATTTATTATTTTTGGGAAATTAGATGTTTAATTCCTAAATAATAAATGGGTCTGAGTAAATAAAATTAGTGAGTAATATGCAATAATTAAGCCACTAATTTATTTAAACAAGTTATATTTTTATCTTTTCTAAAAATACTAATAAGTGAGAGAAAATATGACTTAGCTTATGCTGGGTTGTTATAACTAAGACAGAGTTTGATACTAGAGGAACAATACTAGGACACTATCACAAACTAAGCTATAGACTTTATTTTGTGATTGGATAGGATCATAAAAAATAAGACACCCTATTGTTTAATGCTATAGTCTTAGTCTTCTTGTTGTTGTCCAAACTACTCATAGAGATATGATTTTTTTGAGTGTTGTTCATAGCATCTGTGTGAGTCTATGTACCAAATTTTAGATCCTCATTTTCAACAAAACTCTCTATAGAGTTGATTCTTCATGTGCTTGTGTATTTTATGTAATTAAATGGAACTTTAACAAATAAGTAAAAGGGATTAGTGTGTAAAGGATACACTAGATGCACTTCACACCCCATGTGTGGGCACACTACCTACATACCAATACTTCGAGGAGGGATCAAGCTATATGTAATTCTCCCATTGAAGTGTTCGATGCAATAGTGTGATGAAAATACAAGTAAATGTGAAACTAGGTGTACTCAAAATGACTAGGGACTGGTGTAAAGGTTTGAATAAGCTTGAAATACTAATAGATGGTTGTATGCAGAGAATAAGTAAAAGTGATTGAGTAGTCTTGCTTGTATTCTTTCTTCTCTCTTGTAAATGAATGTCAACCCTTATAAATGGACTTTGCATGGCCTTTTATAAGATATTTAATGATCATCAGTTAAATGAATTTGCATTAGGCTGACATGAATTAGGATAAGGATCCAAGATAAAATGATCGTTAGAAGCCAAAATACACTTGGACAATAGCGTTAGAAATAGGACACCCTAAGTCTTTGTGTTATACTCTAAGTTTGGGCACTATTGTCCAAGGAGCAGAAGACCTGGGGGATAGATTTGTCATGGAAAGAGTAGCCTGGGCCAGTAAAAGATCAGTCTAAAAGGTTAGAAATGACTACAAAAATATGAAAACATGCCTAAGAGGGTCAAGAGAGAAACAAAATAGACCTATGAATTGGGTGTCATTAGTTATACTCAAGTTACCAAATTTCACATTTTATATGACTACAAACTCTAAATCATTATTTCAATTTATATTTTAATATCATATGTTATAATATATTAATTTAATATATATTATAATATTATATAAATATAACATATTAATATTAATATATAGTATATATTTATATTTCTATATTATAATATTATTATTTTTTATTAATATATATTATATAATATATTAAATGTATATTATATAATATATTAGATGTATATATGTATATGAGATGTGGGTGAGTTAGTTAAGTGGCTTGAATATTCCAAGCCCCACCTAACTTTAAAAATCAGGAAAGGTATATGAGGCTTGTTGTGACTATTGGTTGTATTCCTGGGGTTGTTAATGGTTGTTGGTAATAGTTGGTATATATCTTGGTAATATCTAGTATATATGTGGTTAATAGATTATATAGAGATTTGAGCACCTGATTGTATCCCAGACTAGTCCACACACTGGTAAAAAATCATTACCTAGTAATAAATAGTATAGTATATAATATTATTTTTGATTGATGATGGCTTTTGACCAGAGCATAGACTGGTCTGGGACATAATCGGGAGCCTAGATCCCCATATAATTTATTAACCAACTAAAAACCATTTTTATACTAGATATTACCTAATGTATACTAGTTATTACCAATAATGGCTACCACCAGCATCAAGAATAACTAATGGCCATTAATGGCCCAAAGAAATACAACTAATGACCACAACTGACCTCATATGCCTTTTCAGAGATTTGAACCTAGATGAAAGTTGAAACAACCAAACCACCTAACCAAGTCACCCACATCTCATTAGCTATTATAGTATATTATATTATTAATATATTAATTATATTATAATTATTATTATAATATATATAAATATGAATTTTATATTATAGATCACTATTTTATTTTATTATTTAATGCATATATTTAATATGTTAATATATATTATAATATTATATAATTATATTAATAAAAAATACTTGTGTGTGTGTGTGTGTGTGTTATAATTATATATAATATATATTACATAATTATAATATAATAAAGTTATAAATATTTAGAATATTAATAAATAATAATAATATAGTATAAGTTCACTTGCCTTGTTTTACTTATCATACAAAAGGTTAGCATTGATGATTTGTAAATTAACTACGATCATTGATTTACTCTCTTTATCTTTACACAACCCTAATTTACTATAACATAAGTCACTTCCCTCTCGATGTAACTTACTAGCATTTGCAAGTTACTAGCAGCAAGTCACATAGATATTTTTTATGATTACCCATTTAACTATTACTTTTCATAGCGGTGAATGTTAAATTAGGACCAGTGTGATTTGATGTTTTAAAAAAAGTGTGTGAATCAGTAGTTTTAGCTCAAATGAAACATATCACCAGTGATATGTTATGTTTCACAAATATCTTATTGTGTCTAGCCCAAGTGCCATTGGACAATGTCTCACTCAATAAAAATACAATTTATCACTCATCTATTTCATGACACATAAATGTAGTCATGAGATTCTTTAAATCTAGGGTTTAATTTCAACTATATATTTGACACATTGTATTCCCATAGTTTTAACTTAGAGCCAAAAAATAATGGTCTTAGAACCATTCTCAAATATTCTCATTCTATAATCTTAAATCCTTCCTACATCAATTGAGTAGTGTATATAAACTTAAAAAAGGCTTTAACACTTTCTCCTCCCAACTCTTTTAAGGACTTCTCTTGATATTTTTTCCATGTGGTCTACTTAAAACATTCTCCTAAAAACATAGGATCGATTCACTTTTAAAAATAATTTATGACAATAACTAAAGAAAATGATTAATGTTATTTTTATTAAACTAAATGAAAAAATCACCAAAATTGAATAATGCAAAAAGGCATGAATCATCAGAAGTGGAGAGCATAACATTTATAATGGGAGAAGGTTCCCTTGGATTAAAACACCACTTATTGAGAAAATCATTGTCATCCTCTAAAACTTGATTTTTTACTCGTAATTTTCTAATATTGCATTTTAAGGATATTGTATTGAACATTATAACAAGCTAGACATCATAAACAATAATGGGTACTAGTATGGTATAAGTAAAATGAAAACATTTTGTAACACATTTGATAACCAACTAAACCACTTGATGTTCTTGTAAAAAATAATTGAGAAGCACCCTTTGCAAACCACCATGGCAATGTCTACAACTGCACTCTTAGTAGTTTAGTGGTGATGAGAGAAAATGTTGTGTATTTTATAGCATATGAATTCACCTTCATCTTAGATTTGTTGACCCCTATCTTTTAATGTGTCAGCTTAATGTTCACTGTGAAGTTGTATTTTTTCAAAGGTTAATGAGCATCTCAACTTATACCTATTTACTTACCATGACAATGAGATAATCAATTCATACGGTCACCCTACTATATGTGTGTGTGGATTACATACAATGCGTAATATTCTATTAAATAATTATGTGTATATATAATATATTATTTTTTATACTTATATTAATATTTATATTATACATAAAAATAATTATATATATATAGTAAGAATTATATCAAATGAAATATTTCCCAATTACAAGTACTCATAATTTTCTCTATCCTAAACAACTAGGAGTTTTTCTTTTTTTTCCTTCTATTCCTAGCACATTAGTTTTACATTTCATTACTATTTTCATGCATGCAAAGAAACACAAACATCCATGCATGCATGCAACTCTGACAAATTACATGCATGACTACTTTTTGGTATAATTTGCATGCATCTTTTCTATAGAACATGTATGCATGTTTTTTGAAATTAATTTGCAAATAAGTAAAATATTGAATTAAACCATTAATATCATATATTATGTTTTCCCTCCAAAATTTTTGGGATGATTTGTAGGTGAAAATCTATTTCCTTTTCTAAATTTGAGGTTCATTGAATTTCATTCAAATAAGGGCTTATGTGATCCTTTTTCCTCTTCATTGCTGATTTTTTCTTTCTTTCAAGGTAAATTTTATTTTTTTCATCCATGTTATTAATAGCGATCTTCATTTCCTATGGACTTTGTGATTCCTCTACTTATTCTAAGGGAGTATCTGATAGTAATCCTTCCTTATATTCCTTCCTTTGATCACTTGGCTCAAATGATGTGTGGTCCATTATGGCTCCCTTCCACTAGGTAGCTTTTTGTTTTCTCTTTCTTTGAACCACGTAGAAACCACTATCACTTGAGATAGTGTTCTTATCTAATGGATTTTGACTTGGATCCTGTAGAGTGTACATGCAATAATAAAGTGGCCATATTCAAAACATTGTATACATCTAAAATCAATATTTTCATAGTCTACTTTTTGGGTTCTTGTTAAACACCCCAAACTAAGGAAAATTTAGCAGGAATCCCTTTGCTCAAATCCACAAACATACAAATGCAGGCATGTGTTGATTTGAATTTATCCTATTTAGGATTATTGGCTAAAAATACACCTATAGCATCTCTAATATGTTTCAAGGTTGGTATGGTGTAAAAATGCAAAGGCAAATTTGGTAGCCTCACCCAAACTGGAATATGGGAGAGGTTTTCAATCAAGGGGTCAAATTTTGGAATCTAAAGCTTCATGAATAATCTCTCTCCTTTATACACCCATGGCCCCTTTTTGAAAATCTCATCTTCTTCTGCATGATCCTCAAATAATGTATTGAAGAACCCTTGGGCACGATGGAATATTTTCACCTCTTATGATATGATAGGATCCCATTATCAGCTTATCCACTCATGTAGGTTATCCAAAGTAGACCAAAATATATTAAACCTATAGATTAAGCCTCTTTTATGGAGCATATATGCAAAATCAGACATCTCCTCATTATCTAGGCAAATCATGAGGGTGTAGCTGATTTATAAATAATAAAGTCTTGTTTAAGAGAAGGAAGGAGAACATTACCCAATCCATGATATTTATTTGTAGTTAACACAAATCCTTATTTTTGCAGTTTCATATTCCTTATGTGTGGCATATAAGTGGTATCTAAAATAACCTCTTTGAATGAGTCTTTTACATGAGTCTTTTCATCCCCATATCCCTTGCTTGCACTTTGTGAGGTTGTCTTGGGTTCTTCTTTGGGTGATCCTCCTACAATGTCTTTGAATCTCCTTTTCTCTTGCATGCATTCTTAGAGATAGACTTGTGACTTCTTACTAGTGTATCCTCTTTCAATAGGAAAGAGACCTCTCCAGGACTCTTGTATGCATCCTTGGCTTTTGGTCTTGAGGATTTTCTCATCTTTCCATTAATTCCTTCTATGTAAAATAATATCTAATAATTATTATATTTTAAATATTTAATATATTTAATATACTTAATATATAATATTAATATTACTATTTTATTAATATATATTTTATAATTATAATCATTAATATAAACTATTACAATACATTATATATAGTAAATAATTATGATATATGAATATTATTAATTTATTTTAACAATATTCATATATCATAATTATTTACCTATATATATATATATATATATATATAATTAAATGTTATTAAATAATATATTGCAAATAGATGCCATTAAAATTAAAGCATTCAAGATATAGAAACCATTATAGATATATTTGTAATATGTGTAGGTATACACTAAGGAATGGAAAATATTTTACCACAAATGTGTAAAGCTTTTTTTGGTGGGATTTGATTTGCCAGCCCCTGTAAATCAAATAACATTATGTAAAGGGTATGTTGATGATCTAGGTGGATCCATATATGCTCCAAAAATGAAGTCATAAAATTATAGAGTAATCATTGGCATTGCATAGAATTCATCTAGAGCTTTTTTATACAATTTGAACAGGTCAATTTCAAGGCCATATGCATAAAATAGCATGCATTGAAGTTTCCAAATTAAACAGGGCAAAAATATGGCACAAGGTGTCATAAAGGACAAGTGGTGTAACTAGCAAACCAAGGGGACCCATGATGTAGCAACATATGGTAGAAAGTTCATGCAATAAAATAATTGGTTTCATAGTTGGTTTTTGATAGGCATAAAAGGCCAGTTATGGGGACCATAGCTGGTGGAGTCTACTTTTGTCATGGTGTTGGACCCTGCCATTGATAGAGTTATGGAAAATCTAGTTGGATGTCGACAAGTGTCAAATTGGGAGTGGTCCACATGGTGGGTCCTCAAGCCACCACATGGCTTGCCACCACTATATTATTTCCATGGTTCAATTTTTAATAGTCACATAGTCTTATTTACCATGCTAACCATCCCACATTGATGCTAAGTCCAACTTACCATGACATGCGAAGTTGTCATGAAAACCACCAAAGCCCAATATAGCCCACCATTACATGCCAAGTCCATGCCACATCCCAAAGTCAATGAAACACCACTTATCACACCCAATGCCTATGTATAGGCATCAATAACCATGAAGTTCATGGGATTTTAACCACTAAAATCTATTTCACCTCCCAAATGTGGGATATATGTGGATATGGGTTAAAATAAAAAGCCATGTCATGAGATTTGATTCAAGCCCATTTTGGTTAAAAAGATAAGGGCTTGATCAATACACCAGCAAGCCTAAGGACTATATAAATTGCTTGAGGTTCATTTTAAAGGCAAGTTTTAGGATGTTTTGGTGGAGACCAAGCATATTACAAAGGATGTTTGGAGACTTTGGGGGAATTTTAAGTGCCTCAAGCTTTGTAATTAGGTTTGATAATATACTTCAAATAGAAATAAGCCCACGAAGATAATTTTGAGTGACTTCTAAAGAATTGTAAGCATTTTTGCAACAATTTTTAATAAGGAGTGATCTCCCATTAGATCAGATCTAGAGACGTAAGCTTTTAAGTCAAACACCATTATCAAATTGGTTCAATTTTTTCTATCATTTTGCCTCTTTATTCATTTGCACTCATTCAAAATAGTCTTGGATGAATTTCAAATTTCATAATCTTTAAAAAAAATGATTTTGTGAAATTTTTAAATAAAGGTTTTGATTTATTATAAGTGTGTTTTCCATAATTTATGACACTTGATTATTATCAATTATAGATCAGATTTTGGTGTCATAGTATAATTTGTATTTAACCATGTGGATTGTTAGTGTATATTGATAACGTCGAGATCTAGGTGGGGTGAATGAGAATTGGCAGAGTATGATCCATAGGTAGGGTCAGGACATACTATGGAAATGGGAGATGACTTTGAATCTAAATGAGATTTCTAATAGTCCTTCTTGGAAATGAAGGATATGGTTGAGGAGCTTTACCCTGAAAGATGAAGGAAAATGGAGCATCATGAATGTGGTAAAAATTTTGAGAAACCTTCCTCCTTTTTGAATGATGGTAAAGATAAAATAGTCGTTAAATCTCTTCCTTTACTAAATATAGATATGAAGTTTGAATTATCAATATTTAATGGTGAGATTAATTCAAAAAATATGGATAACTAGATAAAGCAAATTGAAGTATATTATAGGGTCTAGAAGATTGTAGATGATGAGACTAAAATTCAATTGGCTACTCTTCGAATGGGAGGCATAGCTCTTATCTGGTGGGAGAGTAAGTTGAAGGAAAATGAGCTTAACATAGGTAACTTGATTTCTACTTGGAGTTAATTTTTTGATGAACTCATAAAGCAATTTTATCCTTTAGGCTATATACAACAAGCCATGATGGATTGGAAATCTTTCAGACAAACTAAAGGCCAAAGTATTCAAGAATATAATTAAGAATTTAGGAAAAAGGCTTTACTTTTTAACATTCCTCTTTATACACATGAAACATTGATTAATTACATAGGTGGGTTGCATAGTTACTTGAAACACATGATTCTTGTCCTCAATCCCAATAATTTAGATGAAGCATGTGTTAAATCCATTCACTTGGAGGCAAGAGTAAAATAAAAAAAAGAATATTATCCTAAAGTTAAAAGTAAGCAATCTAATGTTAAGCATTCTAAAGGGCAAAATTTTGGAAAGGCTAAACAAAAATCCACTTTTCCTATTCAAAAAGAAGAAGGAAAACCATTTTGCAATCATTGCAATAAAAATCATGATGATTCTAAGTGTTGGATATTACATCTTGAGTTAAGGCCTACAAATAAGTTTAGGAATAAAGAAAAGAAAACTAATACTATGGTTTAGGATCTGGGTTCAAATTCAGGGGATGAAATAAAGATCATAGCCATGAGTATGCAAAATTGTTCTTCTCTTTTTGATTATATCATTAAGTCATCTAATGATTCTTCCTCTTCAAAATATAAATCTATGCATGATGATAATAAAATAAATGAGTTTTTCCACATTAGGGATATTTCAAAACATAATAATATTGACACTCTATTTGATAGTGGATCACAAGCAAATTTGATTTTTGAGGAGATTGCTAAAAAATTAGGCTTACAAACCAATCCCCATTCAAAACCCTATCCACTTGGTTGGGTATGTGATTATTCAAAGATGCAGGTAACTAAAACTTGTAGATTGAAATTTTCCATCACATCCAAGTTTGTGGATGAGGTTGATTTGGATGCAGTCCCTCTGGACATATGTGCGATTGTTTTGGGAAGCCCTTATCTTTATGATAAGAAGGCAATCTTCGATAGGGAGGAGGATAAGTACTTGATTGTTAAGGATGGAATTAAATGTATAGTCAGAGCACATCACATTAATATGAGTCTTTTTTTGGTGACATTAGGGAAAATGAAAAGACTAGTCAATTCAAGAAAGACCTTTTATCTCATGTTGATTAAGTCTAAGGAAAAAGAATATTCCTAGGCTTTGGAAAATTGTGATTCTAGATATAAGAAAGAATTGATTGAAATCATTTTTGGTTATGATGATGTGTTTCAGGATCCCAAAAGGTTACCCCCTAAAAGGGGATTTTAACATGAAATTCAATTATTACAAGATTCTACTCTCACTAACATTGGCATGTACAAATTATCAATTGTGGAAAATGAGGAAATCAAAAAATAAGTAATAGAACTTTTGGAAAGAGGTATTATTCACCCAAGTTCATCTCTTGTAGGTCTATCTCATATTTTAGTGCCAAATAAAGATGGCACATGGTGAATGTGTGTTGATTTATATACTTTGAACAAAATTACTATTAAGAATTGTTACCCTCTTCCTTGTATTGATGATTTTCTTGATCAGTTAAGAAATGTTGTATGTTTCACTAAATTAGTCTTGAAAAGTGGTTATCATCAGGTTATAATAAATGATGGTGATGTGTGGAAAATAGATTTAAATATAAAATAAAGATTGATAGAATGTCTTGTCATGCCTTTCAGGTTGTGCAATGTATCAGCTACATTCATGCATTTGATGAATGATGTCTTCAGGCCATTCCTTCATGATTTTGTTATAGTCTACTTAGATGATATTTTGATCTTCAATCAATCTTGGGAAGATCATGTGATTCATATTAGTAAAGTCATGGATGCATTAATAAGGGAGAAACTTTATTTGAATTTTCTAAATGTGAGTTTGGCAAAACCTCTTTGGTTCATTTGGGTTACATTGTAGGGCATGGTGAGTTGAAAATTGATCTTAAAAAAGTGTATGTTATAGTAAAATGGCCTAAACCCAATAATGTAACTAAGCTTAGAATTTTTCTTGGTGTAATACAATATTGGAGGAAATTCATTACTAATTTCTCACTTATTACATCACCCTTGCATTCTTTAACTAGTACTAAATAGGTCTTTCAATGGGGAGGTAAGTAGCAAAAGGCATTTGACACTTTGAAGACAAAGATCAGTACTATTCCTATCTTGGCACATCTTAATTTAAAATAGCCATTTTATATTGAGATAGATGCAAGTGATTATGATATGGGAGTTTTCCTAATGTAGGGAAAGAATCTAGCATGATATTTTGAAACCTTCATAAGTGTAATAAGAAACTATCTGACTTATGTTAGAAAATGGAAACATTACTTAATGGGAAAATAGATAGTTATACATAGAGACATCAGCCCCTCCAATATCTCCAATCATAATCCAAACTACATCAGTCTAGGCATTTCTGTCAGATGGGTTTCCTACAATAATTTCATCTTGTGATCCAATAAAAGAAAGGTATATAGAATAAAGTTATTGACATGATTTCTAGACTTCCTATGGTAGTTGCATCTATTCTTTTGCAGCATGGTTCTTTTACTCATGAAAGTTATAAAGAACAATATGTTGATGATGTTGATTTTAAGGATGTGTACAAAGACTTGATGAGTGGTAAATAGGTAGGGTAATTAGAGTATCATGTGCATAATGGACTTTTATATCATTTGGGTAAACTTTGTATTCCTCATAATAAAAGGGTGCACATGATTAGGGAAGCACAGACTTCTCTTATTTTTGGTCATTTTGGAGTTAGTCAAATGGTTACACATTTAAGAATGTAGTATTACTAGCCCTGTATGTAGGAAAATGTTTACAAATACATCAAGGGGTGTGTTCTTTGTGCCACAAGCAAGCTAAGTAATAGGAAACTAGTACTTTACACTCCCTTACATGTTCCTACCCATCCTTGGGAAAGTATTTCCATCGACTTTGTAGGGGGTTTGCCTATGTCATGAATGAAACATGATTACTTGTATGTGGTAGTTGATAGATTTATCAAGATGTGTGTTTTGATCCCATGCACTAAGCAGATTACAAGGGAAGGTACTACATATTTGTTCTTTTAGTATGTATGTGTTCATTTTGGTTTACCCACTTTTATTGTTTTTGACCAAGATTCTCAATTTCTCAAGGAATTTTGATCAACATTGTGGGAATTAATGGATACTAAGTGAATAAGAGCATTGCATTTCATCGACAGACTGATGGTCAGATAGAGGTTGTGAATCATACAATGGTATATTTTCCTAGGGGTTATTACAGTAAACATCCCAAGTTGTGGGATGAGCATTTGTGCTATATTCAACATGCTTACAACTGTGCACTTCATTCTTATACTATGAAATTTCCTTTTGAAATTTGTTATGGATATTTGCCTAAATCTCCTCTAGATGTTTATTCTGGATAATATTTAACTTTTGATGAATGTAATGATGCTTTTAAATCCAAGAAGTTTATTAAAAAGATACAACAAGTACACCAGACTATCCAAGATCAATTAGAGAAAAGTCAAGCAAAGTATAAAGCAAGACATGACAAACATCATATTGATCACCAATTTGCTATAGGTGATTTAGCATGGCTTCACATTAGTAAGGAAAGACTGATAGGTGAAGGTAAAAAGTTGAAATCAATCCATATGGTCTTTTCTAGATTACAAAAAAAATTGGTAATAATGCTTTTTGGTTAGATTTACCATCTTATATATAGATTTATTCAGTTGTGAATGTGAAAAATCTGAAATTATATGAGCCTTTGATGATTGTAGATCATGATGAAAGTGTATCCATTCTTTCTATTGATGATTTTGCTCTTGAATATCTAACAAAATTGTAAGAAGAAATAATTCTTGACAGGAAGGTTCAAACTTTATGAAGGTATGATGTTGAGTATCTTCATGTTAGTCTCAAAGTGATTCATTAAAACAAGGCCAAATGGATGGAATCTGAAAGGATGAGGGAGAAATACCCTCACCCTTTTAACAAGTAATCAACTTTTGGAGGTCCAAATGCTCTTAGTGGGGAGGATTGATCTAGGTGGATCTATATACGCTCCAAAAATGAAGTCATCAAATTATAGAGTAATCATTGGCGCTACATAAAGCTCATCAAGAGCTTTTTGGCAAAATTTGAATAGGTTGATTTCAAGCTCATATGTACAATATATCATGTGTTGAAGTTTCCAAATTCAACAAGGAAAAAATATGGCACAGGGTGTCACAATGTGTTGTAAAGGACAAGTGGCATAATTCTAGCATGCCAAGTGGACCCATGGTGCAACGAGATGTGGTGGAAAGTTCATGCAAGAAAATAATTCATTTCATAGTTGGTCTTTAATAGGCATAAAAGGAAAACTACAGGGACCGTAACTAATGAATTCCACTTTTTTCATAGAGGGGAACCCTACCACTGATAAATCTATGGAGCATGCAATTAGACGTCAACAAGTGTTAGACTGGAAGTGGTCCATATGGTGGGTCCTCAAGCCAACACATGGCTCACCACTACTATATTATTTACATGGTCAAATTTTCAATAGTCACATAGTCTTATTTACCATGATAGCCATCCCATATTACTGCCAAGTCTAACTTACCTTGAAATATCATGACACGCCAGGTTGTCATGAAACCACCAAAGCCTAATATAGCCCACCATTACATGCCAAGTCCATGCCACATCAAAAATTCAATGAAACACCACATAGCATGACCAATGCCTACATATAGGCATCAATAACCATGAAGTTTGTGGGATTTTAACCACTAAAATCCATTTCACCTCCCAAATGTGGGATATATGTGGATATGGGTTAAAATAAAAACCCATGTCATGAGATTTGATCCAAGTGTTTTAATTTATTTTCTTTATTTCTTAGTTTTGAAAGTGGATAAAATAAAGTGAGTATTAGGGCATGTACTTGATAAAATCCATGTGTTGATGACCAAACAAAATGAGAAATCCTTTTTGGTGAGGAAGGTCTACTTGAAATAAGACCGTACTAAACAAACTCATTTATTAGATAGGTATGAAGGGTGGACTGCCTAGCAATGCTAGATATAAGAAGTGAAAGCTCCCTTGGATGGCTATAAATCCACTCCCCTAATGATAGAAATGTTTTAAAAATAAAACTAGGAGATAATAAATTGGTTATGAACATAAATGCATATACAAAGAAATAAATGATACACCTATTTGATAGAAAATATAACAATGGTGGGTCAACATCATGCACAAATACACCAAGCTTAGGTTCAAAGGGTCTAGGTAGGGTCTACAAGTAGATCAGGAATAAAAATAGGGATTTGATTAGGTAAAAGGGGAGAAAATAACAATCTATTATTTTCTTTGATAGTGACCATCGACAGTTAGAGTGTTTGAGGACCATTGGGTATGACTGGTGATGATTAGGTAACTGATGATAGTTTGGGTAAATATCAATGACTGATACCAAGTGGTGATGGTTTCCTATAAATTTAGTGGTTTTTAAGATGGAAGTGAAAATAGAATGGCTGAGGGAAAAGAGTTAGAATGTGGATTATTGGGTGAGGGGTGGTGTGTAGGTGAATAGATTGAAATAGGAAAACCTGATAAGGAAAAAAAAAACTAAAAATAAAAGGAGGTTACCTGAGTGATTCCAAGTGAATGATAGTTGAGGACCTAAAGAGATTTGGGTAGTATAACATTAATTGAACCTTCAAAATTTTTATGGACAAAGCTTTAGGATGCTAAGTTCCTACACAAATAAAATAAGAGAGCCTAAATGCATAACTCTCCCAAGAGCCCTATATTTATAGCAAAAAACTAATAAGTAAGGAGAGGGAAGCTTGAGGGATTGTTGCTAAGTTGGGAGGGGATGAAGTTACCTATTTTTGTTAATCTTTAAAAGTTGGCATTAAAGCAAGTTTCTATTATATAAGATATTAATCTCAAAGAAGGAAAGTTTATGACCCCAACCATTGATAGTTAGGGCCAACCATTGATGGTTACCCAACCAATGATGGTTGAGTTCCCACAAATAAATAGGTAAAAATAGCATGTTTTATTTGATGTGTTTAGGTAGGGGTTATTTAACATGATAAATCTATAAAAGATTGCTAGTAGACTAAGTGGTCCATTAGACAGAGAGTCAATTAAGGGTCTACAGGTCTAGACAAGACTGAAAATTATCATGGTGTAATTTTTAGGTGTTGATATTTTTCCCCTTTTTGTTGTGTAGATTTAAGCAATCTATAGAACAAAATAGGTAGTTAGTTAAGGTCTAGATCTATTTGCCCCAAGTATAGGAGGGAGGAGGTTTTCCCCCTCAAACTAGGAGTCAATGAGACAAAGGTCAAATTAGGTTGGGATTTGATAATGAAGGTTACAAGGTTGGGCAGATGCAATGAGTTGTGAGGTACATCATCATGTAAGGACTAATATTGCCATGTTGGTAAAAATAAGTTTAAGTTCTAGGATAAGTGATAAGGTAACTAGTCCCTAGTGTTGTTCATAACTGATTATGTTAGACTTATCATGTGTTCTTATAAAAGGGTAGTGTTAGCTCAGGTATCAGGGTAGTAAGTGTTATTGAGAAAAACATAATGGGGCAAGGCATGCATAAGGTGGTGCATAATACATAAGTTTAATAGGGAAAAATTGGTCAAGGCAGTCAGGAGGTCATCACAAAGTAGGTGAATAGGTATGTCTAGGGCCAATGTTGAGGTGGACATTGGAAAAGAGGTGGGTAGGGTGGGTTGGTAGATGGTGGTTGAGATGACTCTTGATATGAGAGGTAGGAGGAAACTACCTACATAGTCTCATACACAAAAGAGCCAACAGGGACTTCAGGCCCAATGTAGTTCTTGGTGGGTGTGGAGAAAGGAAATCCCAGATAGTTATAAGAGTGGTAAGGAAGAGGGCATGTATAGGTATTAAGAGTTATAAGGGAAGTAGTAAAAAATGTAGGTGGATAGCGGGAAAAGAATAAAAAGCACCCTAACTATCGATGGTTAGGGTAACTGATGATGGTTAGGCAAATATCAACGGTTATGGTGGTAAGGTAACCATCGATAGTGAGGGTCAACTAGTGATAGTTAGGAAAATATCAATGGTTGGGTTGAAACCCTAAAGTGATGATAAAAATGTCAACAAGGCCCATGTTGTCCCCATTTTCAATCTGGAGAAGTGATGTTTTATCTGATTGGAGAAAAAATTCTATGTGAGTGGGTGGAAAGGTGGTGAGTTATCAGAGAGGATTATGGTGTGTGAAAGTGACAGTGGTGTTGAGATGGATGTAGGAGGTGTAGGAGTTCAAGTGGTTGGGCACAGATTAAGGCAATGACACTAGTCCCAAAACAAGGTAGGGGTGTCTTAATTTTGGTAGTAAATTGTAATACTTGAATTAAAATTGTAAAAATAGAAAAATATGTTAAATTTTTAGGAAGTAGGGGAATGTTGAACTGAGGGGCTAGGGTTTTGGTTATTTATGTTGGGTATGTATAAAATGGTGTCTTGAGTGTAGATGGTTTAGTTGTGAAGAGGTAGCTAGGGAGTTAAGGAGTGGCTTTAGGTGGCAGGGGGTTTGTTTAGGGTTATAAAAAGAGGTTAAGAGGTCGAGGCTCATTTCCTATAGTCACTTAATAGTGACCATTGATGGGTAGATCCAACCAATGATGTTTGACCAAGGGGAAAAATGACCCCAAAGGGATCATTGATAGTTTGGGAGAATTGGTGATGGTCGAGTGGTTGAGGGATGATGCCCAAGTTGGGTTAGGTGTGGAGGTTTGTGAGAGTTAGGTTAGGTGTGGAGTTTTGTGAGAGTTGGGGTGGGTTGGAGGGAATATGGGTGGGGGAGAATTTGGGTTAGGGTAGGAGTGTGGTTAGGGTAGGATTGACTATTAAGGAATAGGTGGGTTAGGTAATTAGAAGATGTAGGAGATGGGTTAGGTTAGAAATGTAGTAAGTTATAGAATGGGGTGTTTAGAAATAGAATAAATGTGGGTAGGTTGAGATTAGAATTTAAATATAGAAGTATTAGATAGGGTGGTTGATTGACCTCACATTTGGTTGTAGGTGTTTGATCATATTTAGTTATGAGATCAAGTTCCAAATATTATTACAAAGGTAAGGGATGTCATGTCAGCAAAGGACTAGTAACACAAGGAGGTAGTGGGTTTTGGAGAAATGTACCACTAATAGTGCTTACCTAGAGATTCCATAATGATAATTTCCCTTATCAAGAGATGGGACTTGATGACTAACATGTTCTAGTTAGCGATAGGGGAGATGAGTATCCTATTAGAGGATGTTCACTAAATCACACATCTACCCATTCAAGGTGATCCCATCTACCATATAAAGGGGGATGAGATTGATGAGTGCATGGAGATGTTGTATAGAGATGATAGAGGTGATGCATAATTCCACTCTAGAGGGTTCAGGTATTAGGCCACTATACTATAGATCTCTAGGAGAGACATTTGTTGACTATGTTGTAGTTAAAGGTTACCTGTTATGCATTGCCAAATTTTGTTGGAGGAAGATACCCTAATGTGTTATTGGTGGTTTTGGTGGAGTTATTTTTGGGTGGAGTTTTTTTTAGTGGGCATAGGTTTTATTAGTGTAGATATATAGAGATCTATGGGGATTTAGGGTGCATAGGCATTATGGCATCAATGTGGGATTTATACTGCACTATTGGACCTATGAGCATATATAGGTATTAAGACCCTTAGGCCTTCTGATAGAGGGATTTTATCTAATAGATTATGTGATTGGACTTTATTGATGGAGGAGGGATGGGGCCATGATAGGCATTGGTGGTGGTTCGAGAGATATTGATTAGTTTAGAGGAGCCTTAGAGAGTTCAATGTTTGGGGACATGATTTGGAGGCCATATCAGACATGGTTGATATGGGTTGGGTATAGGTATCATACCTTATCTTTGTAGAGCTAGAGATGGACCTATGGGAGCTGATATGGTGAGATAAAATGTATCCCCTTTGAGTAGGTGCAGCATCAATTTGGGCTAGTGCAAGGTATCCCTTAGGATCCTATATGATACAGGAGGGAGGATGTAGATTTTTATTTACCAGAGCAACAATCATAAGAGGAAGACCTTGATCATGGGGATTTGCCTCTGAGATATGGGGATGATGTAGGTTGTATAAATGACTATCTTATCTAGTTTTAAGGGAGGTACATAACTATTGATTTTGATGTCAAAGATGGGGATCAATAGCTGATGGATGTTGACCTAGCATAGGTACCATCAAAGGGGGATCCATAAGTAGCAGTGGAATTGGTAGTAGCACAAGATTATATTACTATGTTATATGGGTAGATTTCCACTCTTTAGGGACAAATTTCCACTCTTTAGGGTCATCTAGGAGGAGTGACAGTACATAGAGATCAGGCCTTGGTCTTAGTTACTACTTTATAGGGTCAAATAACCATTTTATAGGGATGGTTAACCATAGTGATAGGAGAGTGAGACTAGGTGAGGGTCTCACTAGGGATAGTGACACAAGAGAGGGATTCCTTATATAAAATTGGTAGAGTTGAAGTGGCCCCCCAAGATTTGTTACTCAGCCCAGATATCCAGTAGCCATATAAGCATTACACTATTATGAGGGCATTGTGTTGGCATAGTGTCCTAATGAGCCATGATGGGGAGAGTACCAGATTGGGTTAGCAGGTGGAGTAATGATTGTAGCCCCAAGTTATTGGGTGATGGTAGTGGGTCACTCGATAGGGGCTCCAGTGGTAGTGGTGCCCCAGGATCATAATACATGTTGTAGAATTTGATTTATAATTTTGATACTAACCTACATGCTAAAGATGTGAGATGTATTTATGAGCAATGTGTGTTTCATATATAGACATGTTTTGATTATTTATTATATATATATATGATGTTTTTGATATATGAAGATGTTTTTTGGCTTTGTATTTTGATGGGATGGATTATTATGTCTTGATGAGATGTAAAATATGAGTGATGATGTTTTTAAATGTTATAGATGATGATTATGGTGATATTATGATGTTTTGATTATGATGTAGTTATGCATATTTATTTTGATTTAATGTTATGGATGATATATTTTATTTAAGATTTATTATGTGATTGATGATGAGTGTGATTATTTGGTCTTTGATGATACTATTGTTTTACATGATAGTAATGTTGATGTGGTTGATGAGTAGGTTTATGAGATAATGTGAATGTTAATGTTTAAAATAATGCTAAGAAAATGTAATGCTTGATTAATGGATGTTAGGTAGGTATAGGTAGAGGAAATGCTCACATCCACATTTTGGATAAGAATGGGAGCAGTTCTTTACTAGGAGAACCAAACAATATAAAACCATATTTGGAATGTCTTAGTGAATGTAAACCTATCAAATGCATCATAGTAACATGCTTTAATAAAAAAATGGGTATCTTGACCACGTCATGCCAAGTAATCTCATAGTCCCTTATGTTCATGGGGGATATATGTGATATTTAGGGATGTGAATTGATGGGTAGAGGAAAATGGAATCGATGGGTAGTAAAATGATTGGATTTTCCATAAGTGACCAAAGAACCCTAGAATATAAGTCCATACCATTGGTATGTTATATAATAATGTGTAGATTAATCATTGCAGGAAGTCTACTCATGCTATAAAAGTTGATTGTAGCTTGATTGGATAGTAGGTAGATTGATCGATGTAAGAAGTCTACATTTAGTAGATATAAGAGCCAATTACGGCCTACTAATTTTGGATTTTGCTTTATTGCTTTTGTTTTATAAGTTGTTGAAATTGATCAATGCAAGAAACTTCTATGGAATATTTATTTTAGCCATCCTTCGAGGGAGTGGTCTAAGATTTTATTTTAGCATAGTTGTCCTTCAAGGGAGTAGTCTACTTTAAGCAACTTTCAATTTGATGTCGCAATTATCCTTTGAAGGAATAGTCTATTATTTATTTATAAAGTATGGATATATTTTAGACTAAAATTAGGTATGGATAAGCCTATTCAGATATAAAATGCCTACCCATGTAGAAATAGGACCTAGACATGGAAGGTAAGAGAAAGGGCTTTAGAGAAACAATTAACCATGGGATTCCATCTATGAAAAAGATGAAAAGTATCCATGAGAAATATGTTATGGATAGGGCTAGGGTACCCATATTTAAGATGAGGTTAATATTGTGATGGATGAATCACACAATTTTGTATAATCAATTTATCTGAAAAGAGATAAAAAAGAAGGTTAATGAACCAAAGGATGAGCTTAAGTGAGACACAAAAGTACATTTGAACCTTGATTTAACAATGTAAGAGATGCAAATGTGAGGCATTGATGGGTTCAATATTTGGCCTACCTTCGAGAGAGGACAAGTGATAAGCACTTGATCCATACTTAAGGGTTATAATGTACGGTCCTAACTATTTAAAATAAAGCTTTCCCTTATTGGTCTTTTCCATGTTAGTGACGTGTTGGTTTTCCTTTAGGATGAGGTCTCTAATGTTGAATTCTCATATTTTCATATGTTTATTGTATGCTCATTTGATACACTCTTGATAAATTCAAAGGTGATTGAGGGCAGCAAGGCGATGTTCATCAAGAAGTTCTAAGTGTGCTAAGCATTCTTGATGATAGTCACTTTAAAAAAGAATATCATGCAAGGATATGTAGAGAAATGGAATTTGGACTTCAAGGGTTAGGATATCCTCAGTTCCAAAGACAATAGAAAAAAGTGTAGCACCCATATCAATTTGAATAATAATGTAATAAGTCCATAAAGCAAATGAGATATAGAGGTGTTAGTCCTTGCCTAAAGCACTGACTACCTTAGTGAGCATTTTGATGAGGGTTTTGTTAGAAGTCTCAGCTTGTCCATTGGCTTGTGGGTATTAAGGTGAGGAGAAGCTTAGGTCAATACCAAAAGTGTCACAAAGTTCTTGGACCTTTTTGATTTTAAAGGATTTACCATTATCAGTGATGATTTTGTGAGGAAAATTGAAGTGATAAATGATGTGGTGGTTGATAAAATCAATAATTTTTTTACCTTTTATTGATATTAACGAGATGTATTCCACCCATTTGGTCAAATATTTTAAATATTTTATAGTGGTTATTATATATTGATGTCATTGTGAGGAATACAGATTTATTTCTCTGATAAGATCAAGACCCCATTGTGATACTTAAAGACCATGAGGAGGTACATGATGAAGGTTGGCATGTTGTTGACATTTGATACATTTCTTGACATAGTCATAATAATCTTGATTGAGTGTGGGACAATAGTAACCTAGGTGAAGGATATGTTTAGCAATGGCCAGACCACTGAAGTGCCGCCCATAGATGCCATCATGTGCTTCTTTGATGACATGAGAAGCCTCATTAATATGAAGGAAATGAAGGAGGTGACTATCAAAGCCTCATTTATAAAGAAATCCCCCTAATATTAAGTAATGAGAGGTGATTTAAATGAAATTTATATGAGTATTTATAGAAATATCTGAAGGGAAGATATCGTTGTTGAGGTAATAAAAGATTTGATCATACCAAATGTCTGAAGATGATGTTTCTATTTGGTAAATGGCAGGAAGATCAAGATTAAGGTAGGATGGTGTGATAAAATGGTGGATGGTGACAAATACTTTAGAGTCAATAGGTTGACATGGAATTTGGGATGCAAGGGAAGTCATTATGTCCACAAATTTGTTGGTAAAATAAGGGACTGATTAGATGATATAATGGTCAAATGATGCTAATAGTTTGTCGATAAGTTATTTATACTTCAGAAGATTGTCATTTTTGCATTGATAGGCTCCTATGACTTGGTTGATAATAATTTTAGAGTCTCTAAAGATGCTAATTATTTTGATTCGTAAAGCTAGAGTGGTTTGGAGACCTATAATGAAGGCCTCATATTTATCTATATTATTGGTGCATTTTAAATCGAGTTTGAAAGATAAGGGAAGAGGTTCCCTATTAAGGGGAATGAGGATTATGCTGGAACCCCCAACATTTTGACATTTAGAGCCATCAAAATACATAGTCATTTGGTAGGTGGGTTATGTTGACACTTAGATTTACACCCTTGAAGAGATGCTCAATTCTCTTCATCTAAGTGGTAAAATGGAATCATCTCTCTTATTTTGGGTGACAATTTTATTGAGATGAATCTCTATATTAGGGGCTAAATTACCTTGATTCACCTTTAAAGCTTTCTTCTTACTATTAACAATATATGGGAATGAAAAGGGTTAAAACAACTAGAATTTAAACCTATTCTACTGGGGTGATGCACAAAAATATTTTCTCTACTCATACCCTAAACATACACTTGAAACAAGGATAGGTTACAAATATACTTCTCTAAATATTGACTCTCTCACATCAGTGTCTCAACATGGGGTCTAGGAGATGGCATATATTTAAGAAGACTTAAGCAATAGGCATTATAATACACTCTATTTAATTAGTTGTTCATTGTATCTAAAATCTCCTCAAACACTTATTTTTTACTTACAAGAAGGAAATCAAATACACCAGGTACTAAAAAAATTAACATGTGAAGGTAAACAAAAATTGCACTAGCACAAGATGAATGCCAAATATGTACACTTAATGAACTCATTGAATGAGGTAAAATAATTGTCCTTATTGATTCAAGGTAAAATCTTGGTAGGACTTCACCATACTAGGTAGAGAGAGATGCCCAAATGAGCCAAGAGAATACATATATATAGCCTTGAGAGACAGATCAAGCCAAGGGAGTTCAAGGGTCACATAGACATCTGTCACCTCAAAATAAAAATAGTTACACTACATTATATAATACGTTCTCTTTTTAGTTATGCCAATAGGATCAAGATACTCTAAACTACATTTTACCATAAATGGGTTCATTAGTCAGAAATTTTTTTAGATACTAGTTGTTCCTTATTAGTTTATCAAGCTATGAAATGGTATAACAACTCATTGTCAACCTGCTTATTTCCATTTGTTATGCACCAGATGCTTAGGATTCATGCCATTTATCACTTCCACTTTTGTCCTTAGGTTCTTATGCTTCTTTATAAACTCTAATGACTATTTTCATAGTTTGAAGTTGACGTCATGTGGGTTGTCACTCTCCTTTAGGTATCTCTTTTGAATAATTTGTCTATGGCCACTTTTCTTGAAAGAATTCATTCAGGCCATTTTTCCTTCTTTTCTTTTGTCTTTGTGTTTAATTTCATGCCCTTTGAACTTCCCATGAAAATTTCATTTACAATTTTTTATCCACAACTTATTTTACTTGGTCTTTTCTTTTTTTTGGGATTTCTATGGACTCCTTCCTTTGGGAAATTTATCTAAAGTAAATCATTTGTTTTGGGGTTCTTGAAATGGTCTTCCCCTTTGAAAAATAAACCTTCAGTGTTTTTGCAATGGTCTATCTTCCTGCAGACCTTCCTATAGATACCGTTCAGAAAGGTGTCACATACCCTTTGGCATTTTGAAATGGTCCACCTTTTCCCCAAAATAATCCTTTAGACTTTTTGAAAAAGTCCCTTCAAGAAGTTGAAAGTGTCCTTTCAAGAAAAATGAAATGATCCTTTGAAGAAATCAAGTGACCCTTTAGAATAATTACAAGTGATCCTTCGAAAGAATGTAAGTGTCCTTCAAAAAACCTATATTTATCCTTTGGAATTTTAGAAATGGTTCACTTAGCCTAAAAGATACCCTTCATAAAAATGCAAAGGTCCTTTTCAGTTTGAAAGAGCCATTCAAGAAAGTTAAAGTGCCTTTTAGAAAATTTGTGTGGACAATTTGTCAAAAAAAAAATACTTAAGGGAAAAGCTTTGAACAAAAATTCTTAAAGAATTTAGCAAAACCTCTAAAAGAAACACTTGAATAAAACCCAAAATAAATTTTCCTTCAATAAACCCAAAATAAATTGAATACTTAGTCAATATAAAAGACCTGAAGGCTTAGCAAAAGACCAAAACAAACTATTTAAAGGAAAGACTTGCATTTATTGTGGGTTTTATACAGGATACCTCTCTCAAATGAAACTTCATTACTGAGTCCAACCAAAGACATGGACAGGTGACTGAATTCATAGGGGTGCCTAATTTTGGCCTAAAAGGCCAAAATTTGGTTAACAAGTTCTTCTAAAGAAAGGGTAGCTATAGACTCATCTATAAAGGTAAGAGGGGGAGTTTGATTATTGTGGAATGGAGCTTCATTTAGTTAGTCTACAATCACCTATCCCTTAATAGACTTTTATGGAAGAAACTCAAGATCTAACTCTATTAATAGCATGAGCCACTTGGCTATACATTGGTTGTGATATGGCTTGGAGTGCATATACTTGAGGGTCTCAATGTTAGTAATGACATAAGTTTTGTGGTTAAGAAGTTAGTGAAAAATTTTAGAGGTGACAAAAACTAAAGTAAGGTAAATTTTTTTTAGATGGTTGTATCGGGTTTCATAGTCAATGAGAGTGTGATTGATGTAATAAATAGTTTTCTCTTTACATCGGTCATCGTGATGAGCGAGCATGGCCCCTAGGGAATGATCGATGGTAGATATGTATAGATAAAAAGGTCAATCCTCTTTTGGAGGAATAAGGACTAGTGGAGAGAGAAGATACTCCTTGATTGTATCAAAGGCATGTTGACAGTCTTTGGTCCATTTAAAATAGTTGACTTTTTTAAGGAGGTGGTAAAAAGGTTGATAATGATCAGATAGTTAGGAGATAAAGTAGTAGATTGATTGAAGTTTGACTTGCAGGCTATGAAGTTGTTTTAGGTTAGTAGGGAGAGGCATTTATAGAATGACTCAAACTTTTATGGGGTCTATTTCTATTTCATCGAGGGAAACAATAAAGCCTATAATTTTTCCTAATAAGACCTCAAAGATACATTTCTTTGGGTTATCCCTGACATGATAATGGATAATTCTTTCAAAGATGATAATGAGAATAGTGAGGTGATCTTGGTGATGTTTGGATTTACCAAGCATATCATCAACAAAATCCTCAACTATTTTGTGGATGAGGTCATGAAAAATGTAAGTCATGTCCCACTGATAAAAGCCTCCTACATTCTTTAGGCCAAAGGTCATGACACGATAGTAGAAATTTCCCCATGGGGTGATAAAGCATGTTTTATTTTGATCTTGAGGGGTGATCAAGATTGGGTTGTATCCTAAAAATCCATCCATAAGGGATAGCATTTCATGGCCAGCAATGAGATCAACAAGTTGGTCTATGTTAGGTAGGGGAAAGTCATCTTTGGGGCATGCAAGTTTAAGATCATGGAAATCCACACAAAGGCAGAGTCCCCTAATGGGTTTGGTAAGAGGAATAATGTTTGAGAACTATTATGGATATTCAATGGGTTGAATGAAATTAATAGATAAAAGGTATTGAAGTTCTTTGATAAGAAGAGCTATGTGAGGGTACATACGATAAAGTTTTTTCTAAACAAGCTTAACTTCATGATAAGTAATGATGTTATGAAGAGCAACAGAAGGGCCAATGCCAATCATATCTTGATAAGACCAAGAAAATGTTATGCTATGGTTATGGAGAAAATATTGATAGTATCATTGTTCCTCAAGGGTTAAAGATTGGCCAATATTTAAAATATGAGGGTTCTCTTGAGTGCCCAAATTAACTTTTGTGGTTGATTCATTTAGCATTGTTTGGTTTTTAGGAGGGAAGGATTTTTGAAGAAAAGAGTCCCCAACACCCAAATAGGTAAGAATATAATTGTCATCTTGATGTTGGATGGTATTAATGGTGGGTGAGTCACGTGTAATCATTTTAGTGTGGATAAGAGGAATGGTTTAGGTGTGGCCATCCCATTGATAATTTAGGGGACCCAAACTGATAGTGTTGATCAAAAAAAAAAGTTAGGTGGGATGATGTTGATGTCTTCAAATTGGAGAGATGGTGTTGGTGAGGGTAGAGATTCATCAAAGTGGAAAAGTGGGGCTAGTAAAGATAGAGATTCTTCAAATTGGAAAATTGGGGTTGGTGAAGGTAGAGGTTCATCAAATTGGAAAAGTGGGGTTGGTGAAGATAGAGGTTCATCAGTAGTGTTGAGAATTGGTTTGGGTGAGGTGGGATCTTTTGGGGGAACATATCCCAAGTCAAATAACTCATAAGGTTTTTGGGTTTTGATAATGGGAAGTTCATGGGGTCCTTGTTCATAAAGGCTAAAACCAAACCCTTTCCAAGTGCATCGATAAAGTTATGTTTGGGCAAAGGTTGAATTGCTAAGATAAGAAAATTTGGAAGTGAATGAATGGATATAAGGCATGGAGATGGGAGAAAGGAGTGGTTATTTAAGGCCCCTATAGACAAAATATGCTCTATTATTGGGAAGGCCAAAGGGGAAAAGGGTGTCGATATTAGGATCATAAGATGGATCATTTTGGAGGTTCCCAAATACATGTAGAGAAGGGAAACCATCCAAAGCTAAAATTCAAAATTCCCCTAGCATAAGACGTTAGAATGTGGACTTGTGATGAAGGAATGGTTGAACTAGTGGATGATTCATCATTGTTGAATATATAAGTGTTGGCAAGTTGGGTTGACATGGTAGCTTAGCTAGAGGTTGGTTGTGAAGAGGATGAAGGTGGAATAAGAACACCATTGGGTCAATGTGTCATATTACAAGAAGTAAAGGGACTTGGATCATCTTTGATTGTTATGACTTGTCCCTCATGTTCATATTTGACACATCTGTGAAGGGTAGAAGGGATGCATCCCATGGCATAGAACCAAGGGTGCCTAAGTAACACATTATATTGAAATTCACCCTCTATGACATAAAATAGTTCAATAATAATTTAAGGCCCCAAATGGATGTGGAAAACAACTATCCCTCGAGTGGTGGCCAAAGTATCATTGAATGATCAAAAAACTACCAAGCTTTTTGAAATGATATTTTTAGGTAGTTGGAGTTGATAATAGGCATGGGAGAAGATGATATTGATACTCGCTCCCCCATCAATCATAACCCTTTTGACATGTGTATGATTGATGGATGTTGTGATAAAAAGAGGGGGATCATGGTCTTCACTATGATATGGTCAAATTTTAGACTCTTGAAAGGTGACCATGATAGCATGTTAGACAGCATCGATCAAAGATGCAAGAGGTTGGGGATCATTTTTTTACACCTTTATAAAATGTAGTACTTCAATTAAAGATTGATGATGTTGAGGTGAGGTGCTAATTAAGTCATAAAGACTCATTTTAACTCGCATTTGGTGAATTTGTTTTATCACCAAGCATTGGCTAAATGGAGATGCATTGGAAGATAAAGGGGATCCCAAAATGGCGACTTTAATCTTGGATGGTTGTGAGGGTGAAGGTGAAGGTGAAGTTATTTGGGTTTGATTGGTTGGTTGGGGAGTTGAAAGGTAAGACCATGGAATGGTGGCCTTGGCTTTGCCCTATTCATTTTTTTGGACTACTTTACCTTTATCCTTGTGATGGACTCGATACTGAGTCACCATATGAATAGTATAGATAATGGGACCGGTTGCTTGCTTTGGTTCACCTTCTTTCATTTTTGGTGGAAGTAGAGAGGTAGATGATTGATAGGTAGATTGGCTAGGTGGTAAAAGAGGCAAGGCACTTAAAAAAGGTTCATCTAATAGATCATCCTCCTTTAAAAGGCCATGAATGATAGTTTGGAGAGCTTTACAATTATTTGTATCATGCCTAGGGGTCCTATGGTAAAGACAAATCAGATGTCATTGAACCAAGTTGGCTTTTGGTGAGTGGGGTCAAAAGGCTTAATTGGCGGTAGGCTAATGGTAGAAGCCTACAAGAGCCTTTTTAAAATAGTTGTATATGATTTCAATAGATATTTTGGAGGTTTAGGAGGTTAGATTTTTGGTGTAGGAACCATATTAGGCAAGGAATTTTTCATAGGAGGTGTGGTTGGTGGATTCAGCTTGGTTGATAGTTAAGAAAGAATTGGCTTAATTATAATTGGTTTAGGAATTGGGGGTCTAGATGATGAGCATTTATAGATGGGAAAGTGGATGGGGAAAGGTTGGTAAGGAACAATGATGAACTAGAGGATTGGGTTGTTATAGGTGGAGAGAGGGGAGATGGTTTTTTGTAGGAAGAGTAGATAATGGGAATGGTGGAGGGATGTGGTCCTAAAATAGAAGGTAGAGGTGAAGGAGTCGGTATGGTCCTTCCTTGAGGTTGTGGTCTAGTTAATCCTTCCTTCCTAATTGGCTGAATTGGATTAGGTCTTGGTTGGGTTGATGTGGTTAAATCCAATCTCAAAGGAGGGTGAGCAGGATTGGGCATGGGAAGGACCCACAATTTCTTGATTGGATTGATAAAAGAAGCATAGGGTGACTTGACAATTTTAGGTGGGGATAATTGAGATAGTTCCATGGTGACTTTAGGAGGGTTAGTTTGTGGAGTTATAATAACAAGCTCAAGAGTGGACTCAAGTGAAGTAGAAGGTTTAGTTTTATTTTTATACGAGAGTCTAAGCCGATGCCAAAAGGTAGATATATCAAAGTTAGGTTGGGAGGTGAATTCCAAGCTTTGAACTAGTCAGGAAAAAGGTTTATAAACAAGTTTCACTCCTTGATCAATAGTTTCAAAGCTTAAACCCTTTGGGGAAGAAGAAGGGGTAGTTTTAGTGTTGTTATCCTTGTTGGAAGGTTCTAAAGGTAATGATTGGGTAGGTAAGGTGTTGTCTCCTGGGAATTGATTTCCAAGGGAGGTACAAATGGTTTAATAAGAGAGGTGGGGATAATAATTTTTAGTGGAATAGTAGGTATAGCTTCCTCCTTGGTTTGGTGCTTCAAAGGAGTAGGTTGTTCTTCTATTTGGATTAGAGGATTAAATAAAATGGTTGATGGAATGGTTATCTCCTTGGGTATTTCCACCATAGGAGGGGCAGACAAAACTATAGTTTCATCCAAGATGGAAGGGGTAGCTACTTCCTGGGCATCTAAAGAAATAGGTGGTGGGTTGTTTTCCTCTATTTGGGTGATAGAGGTGATAACTTCTTCAGCATTGGGTATATTATAGATGACATTAATTACATGTGCCTCATGTGTGTTGGAGGATTCAGGTTGGATTTCATGGTGTTGGGTTGAAGGTGGATGACTTGGGATTGGTTTTTAAAAAATATCAAGAGATTGGTTGGAAGGAGTGTTTGGGTTATCAAACATAAGCTCCCCTTTATCAGTTAGATCTTGGGAAATGCTCTTAAAGGTATTGTATCTATCAGTGTCATGTCCAACAACCTGATGATAGTCACAATGATCATTCCCATTGTAATACCCAAGAAGGGGGAAAGAAGTATCAAATTGTTGAGGGTGCTTGATGGGTGGAAGTTGAATTAGATTGGCTTTAAGTAATTTTTCCAACACTGATGCATAGGATTCCCCAATTAGGGTAAATGGTTTTGAAGGAGCCTAGTTTTGGGTATAGTTTTGGTGATTGGAAGGATTGTTGGTTCAAGGTGTTTGGTTGACAGTTGGAGGAGGTGTAGTTTGTAGAACAACCGAGTGTGCTGAGGCTTTTTCTTTAAAATTGGTTGGGTTTATGGTTTTGGTTGAGGATGACTCAAAGGATTTGAAATAAGAATTTTTATTTCAAACCTTCAACCTCCCTTCATTGATAGCTCAATTTTCCAATTTGTGGGCCATAGTGAATGCTTCATCAAAGGTCCTAAAGGTTTGGACTTGGAGAGTTGGAATAATGTCTTTAGCACACCCCTAAGAGAATAATTTGATTAATTTGGGTTGGGTTAATGGGAAAGTGAGTTTATTAATGAGGCCCCTCCATTTATTAATGAAATCAATAATGGATTCATCTTCAAATTGTTTGATGGAGTATAGGTCAGTCATGGAAACCTTTTTAGATATGTTTGTTGAAAAGTGTTCTAAAAAGTTTCGTGCCAATTAAGAGAAATAAAAGATAGAATGAGTGGGAAGGGAACTATACCAATCAAGGGTAGATCTAGATAATGACATCGGAAAGGTTCAGAAGAGGAGAGCATCATCATAAGTGATCAAGTAGAAAACATGATAAAAATCTCTTAAGTACTACTGAGGATCCTCTTTACCTTGAAATTTAAAAAAATTGGGTAATTCCCATGGAGAAGGATAAGCATGGATGGGCACAGAGGGGTGGATATGCTCTTTAAAAATTTGGTTGTAAGACAAAATATTGGTTGAGGCAGAGATGGATGACTCCAAACTAGTCATTTTATCCATGAGAATTTTGATTAGATCAGACTAGGACTGAGAAGCCACATAATTAGAAGGTACATTTTGTTGGGGTTGGCTTGTGGAAAAGTATGAATAGGTAGCAAATGGTATTGAAGAAGCCATATACTGATAAGTGGTGCCAAGTGGTTGAGATGGTGATACATAAGAACTTCTTGGTATGAAAGGTTGGGTGGAGGGTGGTATGTACCCTTGTGGGTTAGGGACATATAGGTAAGTTATCATAGGCACTTATTGAGGAAAGAATGTGGTTGGTATGGTTAAGGTAGGAGGAAGTTGGGAGGGTTGAGGATGGGTAGTTACCCTAATGCTAATTGGGGGAAGGTTTTATGGTATGGAGAGCACTAGATTTTGAAGTGGGACTGTGGTTAAGGGATTAGTTTCAATTGAAGGGAAGATAGGAGTTGGAGTGGAAGATAATGCCATAGTAGTTGAGATGTAGGTGACTAATGGTAAGGTTGAACCCAAATAGGGTGTGACAAGAGTTTTTTAGTTAGGAGGGGGAAGTTTGGTTTGAGTTTGGTGGATGGGATATTGGAAGAGGCCTGAGTCAATAGTTGGGTTGAAGTGGTCCCTGCCATAAGGTGGGATGACATACCAAGAGAAGTTTCAAAAGAAGGAACCAAAGTAGGGGGGTTAAGGTGAGGCAAGGTATTGAGGTAATTTTGTAAAGCAACTGGATTATTTTCAAGAAATGTCATAAATTTTGGATCTCCTTTAGATATGGATGAGATTCTGGAAGGAGTAGGTGGTGGAGGAGAATGGTGAGGTGAAATGTGAGGAGATTTATCAACATCTGAGGTATAATCCATGGATGAAGAAGAAGGTGGTGGTTGGTTGTTTTGATTTCTCACTTGTTGTCTAGTTAAAACCATATGAGAAAATAGGGAATGTTATTATGATATTCACACCTCAAATAGAGAGAAAACCCAAAATAATTTCAAAGCAATCAATACATATACTAATAAGTGCCTTTTAACCTTAGGATTACTTTTAAATTGCTTTTGGATTATGCCTTAAAGAGTATGATAAGGGAGGTTGGCTTGTAAAACGGGTACTAAAGAGGAACTCTATGGATGGTTTCAAGTTTTTCTAGGCACTCAAAAAGAAGAACTGTGTTAAACTTCAGTACGTGGCTTAGTTTTGTGATCTACCCCATCACTTCACAATCCTGTAGTGATAAGGGTGTTGGGTGTTTAGCCAAAATATACTGAGTTTAGAGTTTATACTCAACTAGAGAGCTGAGTTGGTTCTCCCCTTAGTGATGAAATCCAAGTGGAATAGTCGGGAGGGGGTAAGGTTTCCCCCAGGTGATGAAATCTTTATCGATCCTTGTCTCAAGTATTGTTTTCATGTGTAAATTATTTTTTGGTTTGATTTTGTGTGTGATAACAAGTGTGAATGCTAAGATAAGATTGTTATGCCTCCTAAGTTACTAGGTGAGCTAAAAGTAATAAGAAATCAATGAATGCAAATGGTTGATTATTTTAATCCTAAAAAGAAATGATTTCATTCAATGAGCAAACAATTAAGGAAGAAAGGGAACTAGTCCCATCGGGTGCACCAAAATGTTTCAATTTATTTTCTTCATTCCTTAGCTTTGAAAGTGGATAAAATAAAGTGAGTATTGGGGTGTGTACCTGATAAAATGCACACATTGATGACCAGACAAAGTGAGAACTCATTTTTGGTGAGGAAGGACTACCTACAATAATACCACACTAAACAAACTCATTTTTTAGACAGGTATGAAGGATAGACTATCTAGCAATGCTAGATCCAAGAAGTGAAAGCTCCCTTAGATGGTGGTCAATCCACTCCCTTAATGATAGAAATGTTCTAAAAATAAAATTGGGAGATAATAAAATGATTATGAACATAAATGCATATGCAAATAAATAAATGATATACCTATTCAATAGAAAATATAGTAATGGTAGGTTAACACCATGCACAAATGCACCAAGGTAACATTTAGAGGGTCTAGGTAGGGTCTATAGGTAGATTAGGAATAGAAACAAGGATTTGATTGGGTAAAATGGGAGAAAATAATATTTTTTTATTTTCTTCGATAGTGATCATCGACGGTCAGAGTGACCAGTGATGGTTGGGTATGACCAGTAATGGTTAGGTAACTGGTCATGGTTTGGGTGACCATCAATGGTTGATACCAATTAGTGATGGTTTCTTATAAATTTTAGTGGTTTTTGTGATGGAGGTGAAAATAGAATGGCTGAGCGATAGGAGTTAGAATGTGGATTGTTGGGTGAGGGGTGGTGTGTAGGTGAACAGAATGAAATAGGAAAACTTGATAAGGAAAATAAAACACTAAAAACAAAAGGAGGGTACTTGAGTGATTCCAAGTCAATGATAGTTGAGGACCTGAAGAGATTTGGGTAGTATAACATTGATTGAACCTTCAAAAGTTCTATGTACAAAGCTTTAAGATGCTAAGTACCTACACAAATAAAATAAGAGAGCCTAGATGTAATTTTTCTAGATGCATAACTTCTTCAAGAGCCCTGTATTTATAGCACAAATTTGCTAAGTAAGGAGAAGGAAGTTTGAGGGAAAGTTGCTAAGTTGCGAGGGGATGAAGTTGCCTATTTTTATTAATCTTTAAAAGTTGGCATTAAAGCAAGTTTCCATTCTATAATATATTAATCTAGAAGGAGGCAAGTTTATGACCCTAATCGTTGATAGTTAGGGCCAACCATCGATGGTTACCCAACCAGAGATGGTCGAGTACCCATGAACAAATGGGTAAAAATATCATGTTTTAAGTGATGTGTTTAGGGAGGGGTTATTTAACATGGTAAAGTTGTGAAATATTACTAGTAGACTAAGTGGTCCACTAGATAGAGAGTCGATTAAGGGTCTATAGGTCAAGACAAGATTGAAAATTATCATGGTGTAGTTTTCAAGTGTCTACACCAAGCCCAAAATGGTTAAAAAGATAAGGACTTGATTGATACACTAGCAAGCCTAAGCACTATATTAAGTGCTCGAGGTTCATTTTAAAGGCAAGTTTTAGGATGTTTTGGTGGAGACCAAGCATAGTGTAAAGGGTGTTTGGAGACTTAGGAGTAATTTTAAGTGCCTCAAGATTTGTAATTGGGTTTGAAAGTATACTTCAGATAGAAATAAGCCCCTAGAGATGATTTTGAATGACTTCTAAAGAATTGTAAGCATTTTATGGGCAATATTTAATGAGTGATCCCCCATTGAAGTGGATTCAGAGACATAGGATTTTAAGTCAAACTCTATTATCAAATCAGTTTGGTGTTTTTTTATCATTTTGCCTCTTTATTCATTTACAATAATTAAAAATAGTCTTGGATGAATTTTAAATTTTTTAATCTTTAAAAAATTTGATTTTATGAAATCATTAAATAAAGCTTTTGATCCATTACAAGTGTGTTTTCCATAATTTAAGACACTTGATTATTGTCAATTACAGACCAATTGAAGCAAGTAAATAACTTAAATTGATCAAGTTTTAAGGTAAAAACATAATTCATTCAAACTTAGGTTATCTAACAACATCCCTGATACACAATTTTGCTTCCCTACAACCATAAATATTAAAACTGGGAGTAAAACCATTAAAAAGAGATAAATCTATACAAATTCTTTCTTCCTATCACCAAAACAAAATTTATACCATTGGTTTCATGTCCTTTATTTTTTTGCTAGATATTAAACATTTTTACTGTTAGTAGCACGAAGGACTAAATTTTAGTGTTGATACTACACATCTCAAAATGATTTGATGGTTATTATCAATTCAATATTATCTTTTAAATATTAATATATTTTATAGTAAAAAAACAAAAAAATTAATTTAATATATTATAAGTTTTTGATGACCTATTTAAATTATTTTTTATACAAAAAAATAAAGTAAATATGATCATACAACCATTAAAATTAGTGTCTAAGTGTCACCATTGATTCAAATGTTTACCATTATTGATGCTTAAATGAAGAATAAAAAATAATTAAAATAAAGGTCACAAATTACAATTATGATGAGTCACACATACATATGATTTACCATATTTTTTCTCTAATCCAAAACATGGCAAATTACTATTAGTACCATTCCCAGTATCACAACCAAAAGGAGACCACAATGAACCCAATTAATATTATATAATATATTATAATCTCAAGGTTTTATTTCTCTAATCCAAAACACTCGAGAATATAATAAATCTTGATCTATTTTTAATATATTTGTATAAGCAAACACAACCACCTACCTAGATGAAAAGGCAATAAATAGGAAACAAGAAAACCTAGTTCAAGGTATTCTTCACCATTGGTCATTTCGCGTAGATATAATATGAGATATGATTGATCTTAAAATATAATCAAAGGCATAAACAAAAATGAAATTTGAAGAAACTACTTTATTACATTGCAAAAATTGTATTATATATAGTCACAACTCTCTACATGTCAAATATATACAACGTAACATCCTATTTTCAACAATGTTATATTCAAGATTATTCTATTTTTCTTTGAGAATGAGAGGGAAATAAAAAATTAAAATTAAGGCCCTAGTTTTCTCCTATGAAAATAGATATATGTGTACATTACTGATTTTCTTTGCTTTAGCTTTTGATTCTAGTTTGGAAGATTATGATTTGCCCTCGATCGAGTCTATCAACAAGTTGTTTATCAATATTTATTTTGTTGGGAATGATGATGAACCTATGAGGGTATTAAGTGGTATACAAATTGGTTTCCTTTTCCTACCCAAAGTCAAATTGGTAGCTTCATAAAGTTAAAAGGTGACAGTGATCAAGCCTCAATAGGTTGAGGCTATTAGTAGGCTAGCTTCATAAAGTTGCTAAGTTTTATGTTGCAGTGGTTGTTATTATTCATTCTCCCACTTCCCTTATTCAAGAGTCTTCCATTCTTGAAGATAGCATATCAAGTTTGGATCCCACTCCTGCTAATGCAATAATTATGGTGGAAGGTGCAAACTCCTAGTTGCATGGTGGAGAAGCTTTTGTTGCAACTACCAACACATTTTTTGATGTCCCTAGTAGTGATAAAGTTGATTCAGTCCCATATGAAAAATTTGGTCTATAGGGTTCAAATTCTACTCCTCCTCGCTTAGATGAATCAGTAGTCTATTCCAAGAAATGATGGATTTATTATGGGTGTAAGAATAGGTCTAACCCTTTTCATATATGTGGTGACTTTTAAAAATCTTATATCCCTTCTAGATCGACTGTTGGTACCCCTTCTCTTATAGATGCTTCTAATATTTATTTTCATTCCCTTATTATTGCATTCAAATTTGGAAATACCCATATCTTTTTTTCTATGAAATCCACTATTTTAGATCTCCTTGAGAAGATGTTTCTTGAAATAAGGGATGAGATTGGGAGATTAAATCTATGATTGGGAAGTGTGTGGGTTCATTCATCTCTACCTCTCTACGAGTCACCTAGTCTTCTAATAATTAAAACTTCATTGCTCCTCCTTCTTTCTCAATGTTAGGATTGGGATTTTTCATGGTTGTGTTTCAGATCCCTTTGGATAGAAATTATGTCTAGGACAATGGTCCATGGTTCTTTAGAGGTTCTAAATTATTTTCTATCCTTGCTCTCCCTTTTTTATCCATCCAAGGTAAAAATTCTATTTGGCTCCATGTGGCTCATATTTTACAATCTTCCACTTATTTTTCAAAAGGAGGAGAACAAAAAATGGTGAGTAAAGTGGGATATTTTATGAAAGTCAGTGATTCTTCTTGGGGTCAAATTTTTCAAAATTTATACCCTTAACATTCTCTCTCCTCATGGAAAATGAACACAATTTATCAATTATGAATCTCTTCCCTTCCATTACTTTCACTACAATCTTCCTGGGCACTGATAATAAGTTATCCTTCCAAGGTTCATAGGGGGGCACCTTAACTAGTAGTAGCATTTGCATTTCCAGCTGACATCTTTGTGGGGCCCACTAAATCATTCAAAGTTTAGTGCTCATGGTGGGGATTACATATGTTAACAACATGTTGAGGCAAACAATAGAAGTTAAGTCAAATGATAGTGGTTAAAGTAAATGACAAAAATTAAGCCAAATGATAGCAGTTAAGATAAATGTTAGTTGTGAAATAAAATGTTATTATTTGTTGAATGTTGACTTGTTACTTATATGCTTTTCCCATTTTTAAAGAGTATACTAGTTTTATTTTTCCATTACAATATTCATTTTCTACCTATGCAAGAGCATGTATCCATTCTCTATTCATAATTACCTATTTCTATAAGTGTGAACCATAGGAGCATCCCTAGGGAGGCATTTTACTATATAGGTTGGTAGCTAAAATGAATTGCATTTCCTTCATTGTTGAATCCCCTACCCTTGAGCATGATATCATTTTAGTGTCTCATAATGGTATATCATAACAATATTATGTAGTATATTAGGGTTTGTTTTATGTTGACTATATTGTTGACTGCATGAAGGAATTAATGATTAGTTAGGGTAGAATCATTCATGCAATGTATAGTTTATTAAATAGTGTTTGTAATTAGGATATGATACATATAATTTAGTGAATTCATATGAATTAAATGTATACTCATTATTGTATATGCTACACATAAAGTAATTTGAACTTTGTACCTTTGTATTCTAGCTTTATACTATAAAGGAATTTGAATGTTTGGAAATTTGACCCCTAATGTGTACATACATTCAAGTATAGTTATAAACACCATTAGTACAAGCTTAGTAATAGAAGATACATGCACATTTAAACTCAGAAGAGATTAAGATCCTAAAATCATTCCCAAATAAACATACCATCAAGGGTTGAAGTAGTTAACAATATAGTCAATGCCTTGTTATAGGAGGTAGAGTATAGGAGTATGAGTTCTGTTGAAATTAGTAATTGGCATTGAATGAATTATGCATTAAATAAATTTTATGTAACATATATTAATTACACAAATATAAAAAATAAATTATGAATTTAATTAATGGATATGCGCTCACTAATCATTAATTCCTTCAAACATGTAACAATATAGTCAACATAATACTCCTTAGTTCTTTAGTGATAATTATCCTAAAATGAAGGATGGGCATGAAAACCACTTATGTTCATTTTTATTGATAACTCAATCAAGATAATAATATAAGGATCTTGGAAAACCATTGATTATATTATTGACTGCTTGAACCCCCTGATGGTATGCCTATTTGGGAACGATTTTTGGATAGTACCTTATTTTGTGTTTAAACATGCATCTATCTTTTTTTGACTCAGTTATTCCCTTAAATGGTGATAAAATGGATGTTTCTAATATTTAATTTCTTGTTTCTAATGGAAAGACTCACATATATGGTGGATATATTAGTACTATGTTTCTCTCTATGTGTTATGTTTCTCTTGACTTAGTACTTAGTACTAGTCTTTCTTGTGGGGTTGTAAAACACTTATAAAGTTAATAATAGGAGGATCGTGGAAACCCATTGACTGTATTGTTGACTAATTCAACCTAATGGTATGCTTATTTGCGAATTAATTTATTATCAAGGGTTTGATATTCAATAATGCAGATAATGATTATGTGTTCAATGAATGATTATGCCTTAACTAATCATGAATCCATTCAAGAAGTCAATAATAAAATCAACATAATACTCCTCAATTCTTCAGTGATAATTATACTAATTTATGATGTATTGTGTGCTTTTCAAACACCTATTGTGTTCATTTTTATTCATAGCTCAATCAAGTTAACAATATAAACCTCATGGAATCAAACATTAACGATATTGTTGACTACTTGAACCCCCTGATGGTATGCCTATTTGGGAATGATTTTAGGATTTTTCCCTATTCTATGTTTAAATGTGCATATATCTTTTGTGACTCAGTTATTCCCTTAAATGGTGATATGAATGGATGTTTATAATGTTTAATTTCTTATTGTTAATGGAAATACTGACATAGGTGGTCGATATCTTAGTATTTTGTTTCTCTCTATGTTATGTTTCTCTTATCTTATTACTCAATATTAGTCTTTCTTGTAGGATTGCAAAGAACTTTGTATTCCTTTTTTTTCATAACTCTATCAAGCTAATAATAGAAAGATCATGAAAATCCATTGGTTGTATTATTGACCACTTGTACCTGATGGTATGCATTCACTTATTTTCATTAACATCTTATGGTGTGCCAACTTCTTTTCATTAAAATCAAATGTTTATATGAATATTTAAGATGCTTATGTTTGATAAATGTTTTAATTTTGGCACAGGATTATGAACAACATATATGTCTTGTGTATTGTTATTTGTTATGATATAGGAAATGCATGTTTCAAATATGCATATATTGTTTATGGTCTAACGAAAGAAGTGATAACCTTTAATTTTGCTCTGATTACAAATGTTAATAAATTGAATGGTTCATACTATGTAGCTCCTCTTCATGGTCTTATGACTCTTTATGATCAAAATGTAGAGAATGTGATTATTTAAAGCAATTCTAAATTAATGTGTCACCAAATGTCTAGTAATATTTATGTAAGAGACGAGAAGCTAGTCACAGTTCATAGACAAGTAGAGTCACTTATGTGGCAATTTATCAATGTGAAGATAAAATGTGTACAGGATGTTGGGGATGTGAAATAAATGACAAAGTGGGGTAGATAAAATAGTGGTGGTGCTTCATCTTGTGGTACTAGAATGGTTTTACCACTTATTCAATTATAAGACACTATTAATGAGCCTCTTCTACTACTTTCTGAGTTTAAATTAAATACAAATGATGAACATCATACACCATCATTGGTACTACAACCATGACATGTGGTCAATGATGTCAGATTAGATATTGTGAGATGCCTAACATGCAACTCTATTGTATATTTTAGGGGGACTAGAGAGGTCATATGTGTTAGTTTATCTCAACTATTTTTCTTTATTTATAGTATTTCCATTATATGTGTTATGTGTATAATATTAGGTTATTTCATGGAAAGTACGAAGGATAACAAGAATGTATGTAGAAGCAATGAATTGAGGGCTCTCTCTTGGTATAGAGTACTTTCCATGTCAAATTTTTATTAGTATTGTAAATGAATGAAAGTTTTGTTATGTTCTTCAAAGTTTTTATCATTATAATTTTATATTACAAGTGATATTAGTATGTCTTATTATATGTGATTAAGATAGTAATGGTTGTAAATATTAATTGATGATAATGATTGCATCATCATCAAGTGTTTCATTGGTAATCAATTCTTTCATCTAAAATTAATAAGGATGGGTCTTGTATCAAGGATGTAATCACTTAGCTCATAAATCTTGGAAATATCGCTTTGAACATTTTTTAGAATCCCCAATTTGGGCTTCATTCTATTACCCATTAAGAGTGACAACAAGCTATAATACTATTTAATGTTTTTATAGATTTTATTTTACCATCAATAATAAATTGACAACATAAATAAAAGATAAATTTGTAAGTAAATCATCCATTTTAATTATTTCATGTGCTAGTAAATTAGCCATACTTAATTTATCCAATTTAACACATATGGTGTTAGGAAATTTTTCAAATTTCACATTATTGTGAGGCATGCATATTCATATTTTACAAATTTCCCAAACAAGAATAAATACAGAGTTAACAACTACTATGAAATAAACCACATAAATTTAAAATTCAACAACTACAGTGAAATGAACCATAATAGAGGAACACACTAATTATGATCATTATTATCAGCGTTAGACTTAGGAAGCATGGATGTGGTGGGAATTGTTGTGGGGAAAGTCATAAGATGGATTGAAAAGTTTGTCCACACTTTGATCTCTTCCTTATAAATTTTATTTTTATCTTACATTTCTATAATGCTCTACTTCCAAATAAATAGCCCTAGCACTTTCCATAGCTTCATATACTCTCATTGATGCAATTTGATCCTTGAGCCACATCTGAGCATGTAGTTTTTCTTTATTTACATGTTCAATAAAAAGCTTTAGCTCTTTGTTATCATTTTTTAGAGATGTTATGGTTGTATTATTTCCTTCAATTTTCCCTCCCTTTTTTTCTAACCTTTTCCGATTGCTCCCATACACCCAACATGGTCTTCAAATGCCGTAATTCACATTCTTTAAAGTTGTCATCCACCTTTGCATTTATTTGTTCAAGACTTTTATATTAGTCCACAAAATTGTTTGGGGTAGTGGGATTGATCTTCTTGTAAGCTACACAAAATAAAAACCATGTATATTTAGTAAGTATATAACACTAAAAACATAAACAGACATCTAGTCATATGAAGGGCTGTCACATAAAGTCTTATTATTGGGATCACAATTTACACTCAAAATGTCAATCAATTTCCTCTTGATAGCTTCATTAGTTCCTTTCATTTTATTTTTATTTTTGTCCACTACTGAATAAACTAAAACATTGTAATATAATGACTTGGATCTTCATTGGTTCATAAACTTTTTTCTGCAAAATGGAAAACCATAGACCATTTTACATAATGTGAAGGGTATTATACAGACAAGCAAAATGTATGACATTATACAAAATATAATAATATGGAAAATATTATACCATTATACAAACCAATGGTTCATTATTTCATTTCCTTTATGTATCAAGATGGAAAATAGTAGACCATTTCGCATTATATAAAGGGTATTATACAAACAAGCAACATTTAGGGTATTATATAGACTATAATAAGATGGATAACAATAGACCAGTAGATAATTATACAGATTAATGGTTCATTGGCTCTTTTATTTTATGTAATAAGAAGCATAATATTAGACCATTACACATAATGTAAAGGGAATTATATAGACAATTAATATGTAGGTAATTATACAAACTGCAGATATCTAGCTCATTTCCTTTCCTTTAAAGTCATTGAGAGTGTCTTTTGATCTGAATACACAAATCTATTTGCAAGATGATATTGTAGTACACTTTAATGATTAATTGGACCACTTATATTGACACCAAATATGGACAATAATATACCATTACATAGAAGTTAAATGGTATTATATAGACAAGCATGATGCAAGGCATTATATAGATTGTAATAAGATGGACAAGAGTAGACCATTATATAGACTGATGGTACGTTAGTTCCTTTACTTTCTATAGTAGGATAGACAATAGTAAACTATTACATAGAATGTAAAGGGTATTATATAGACAAGCAAGATATATAAAGAATGTAGAGGTTGTGAGTTTTCCCTTGCCTCCAAGAAAGTGGATAAATATCCTTGCAACTTTGATGATGTTGTTGTGATTATATAAGCATCCTTGTAGCTTTTATGATGATTTTGAGGCTCTATACTGAGAGGAAATGTTAAAATTAGGAAATTTGTATGGTGTCTTAGAGAGCAATGTCTATCCTAATCACTTTTTTATTGTTATTCCATTCTATAATAATGCATTTTCATGATGACTTGCACACTCAACCTTTGAATATGAATCTAACAATTATTTGGCACATGGCATGATGAATTAATACCCATTACATTTCATTATAAGTCTTACACACATGGTACTTTTATATGTTACATGCCATGAGGCATAAAACATGTAAAAGGCATAGAATAAATTAATAATTATTTTTTTAAGAAAAAAAATTATATGTCAACACAATTTGTTATCTATGGTGTATCACATGGTTGTATGCACCATGGAATAGTAGTGGCATTAAAAAATATACCAACCTTAGTGATAGTAATACATACTGCAACATCTTTGAAATTCTTATCAAGTAGAGTTATTTTAATCATCCACAAAGTGGGAGATATAGTCAAACTAACCAAGGTGATGCTATAATGGATAGGCTAAAAATTGTTTTCCCTCAACGTATATATGAATACAAACTAATTTATGCATAAAAATTAGTGATAGATAATCAATATTTGGCTAGAGTTTAAATCATAATTAAAATATGAACATCAAAATAACTGTACATGAAAATTTATGATGTTTTCCTTTCCACACAACTTTTAGATGATTATGAGATCCCAATAACCTAAATAAACCTTTGTTATACCTTCATTATCAAATAGTTGGACACAAATTTCATATATAAGTATGAGATCCCAATAACCTAAATAAGCCTTTATTTTGCCTTAGTTAGCAAATAGAAAGACAATATGAAACTTCTATTAACCTTTATTAAAAACATTATGATTCATAATGGATAAAAAATGATTTCTATCTTCAGCCTCTTTCTTCCATAGAGCACATGGAGAAGGCCTTATGGGATAGAGTCCATATGAAGAAAAATAAATTTTGAGAATTGATCTAACCCTCTATATCTTCTCCCAAATATTGTTTTAGTGAGTAGGTAACTATAATTTTTTGAAATAAGCATGTCATAACCCTACTGGACATGATAATTTCCTAATTTTCAAAAGGCTCCACATATTATCTCATCTTGAGCACCTATGAGCTTGATATTACTCTCTTTTAGTTGGTTTAATAAATATTTGTACTCATATTTCATCTCCTCAAATTTAATAAAGTGATCTCTCAACTCCCTAGAAAGGTTATCACTTTAAAAAATGAGAGACTTTACAAACACCTTGGTTTCTAAATACATCACAAATATAAAAAATCTCCATGCTTCCACCATTTAGGAAATCGGGTAAAAGTTTTCATAATAGTCAATAAAGACTAGAGTTATACATGCCCAGCGATGATGTTGAGAAGTCAAGCTTGAAATTACATATAGATATAAGTACTAATGTTGAAATCCCACACTATTTATTGATTTAAAAGTAAATAAAAATGATTCAAGCATAAATCCATCTTAAAGGAATTTTTCTTATGATAAAATATATGACTTTCCTCAAAAATCATTCAAATTAAATGCATAGCTCATATCAGAAGAAATTAACATCTAAAAAAATTTAAAATTCCATCATAAAGAAATCAAATGTGTATCTCCGATCTGATGTGTATAAAATTTGGGCATGCATAAAGAAAGTTCCATGTTTTAATTCTTTGAAATAAGAGGAATAGAGGATTTGGGTTCCAAAAGCTTCCCCTCAAACCCTATTTACTTGAGCCAAATGAATGATTACCATAGACATGGGACCTTAAATTAAAATAATAACATAAGATAACCTTGAGTGCTTAACATAGTTGGGATAGGACACCTACCTCATAAGATAAAACCAATGAAACAAACTAGAATGTCAAGAACCTAGAACAATAGACATGCTCTGATCCCTACTTAGTCAAGATCTTGCTCTACCAATTAGAGCACATATGATTACTTCTTGTATTAGCAACTAAACATGGAATTATACCAGAATCAATAAGTAACTAGAAATATGAAACAACACAGGAATTGAGAGACAATACACAATTGTATTAATAATCACTCAGAAGAATATACAATAAGGAAGATGCCACTTCTTCCTCCACCTCAAAGGTTCGCCACGCCTCAAGACCTTCTTCCCTCTCTCTCTCAATCCCAAAAATCAACTCCAATACAGAATTGATGTTCACCTCTCCAATCAGTCAGTAACACGCTGCCAATTCACCAAGTACACAACCATACTCCAAGTAGATCTCCTACTCTCTGCTACCTGCAAATCACTAGACCTTACCATGTAGATATCTCTACAACCCTGAAGAACCCTTGTCCTTACCTCACCAAGTCCTTATGATTCTTCAACCAGTACCCCAGAGGATCAGCTCCTAGACCTTGCAGACCTTGCAACTCTCCCTGATCATACACACTCAGCACCCCTTTGGAACTAGGAGGAGCTAATCTAGCTCTCTCTAAAAGCTCTATGGCTTTCTAGCACACTTTTACAATACATCCCATGAGTCCATATATAGATCTCATGCTTACAATAATTAGACTAACCTAATTACAATAATTAGACATGCAACTCAAGATTAAGACTAGCCTTCAACATGCAAATAAACAGTCCAAAAATAGACTCTCCGGGATCAACATGCGAACTGCCTGTTCACGTACAGGCTGTCGACATCGGCTCCTCCATGACCGATGTCAGCCGACTGGTAATCGATGTCGGTTACTTCGTCATTGCCATCTGATTGACGTTGGTTGATCAGACTGATGCCGATTTCACTGCAACTAATTCTGTAACTCCCCACAACTCTGCATCCTCCATAACTTCTCATGTTTGCATCCTAGTGAAGCTTTTAGCTCCACAACCTAAAAATCTCCCAATTGGAGATAAACAGCTGCACCTGTACCTATACCTGTACACCGTCTAAATTATTCCCTGGCTTGTATCCCTCTTCAAGATCCATCCTAAAGACCAACCACCACACAACCTGTGATGCTATACCTGTCATTCAAGTAACCTGCCACATCCGAACCTACATATCCATGTAGTGAAGAACTTGACCCTGCATAACAAGAATCCCTGCTGCTAGTCCCACTGAACTGCCCTCCAGTAATCCTTCCCCGAATTGGCTCCATACTTTTTGACAACCCCCACTGATTGGGAAAACTCATGCCTACAATAGACCTCATGTGATTTCAAACCCTGTTTCAAGCTAAGCTTGAACTATCCAGCCCTTGGTGTGCTTTCTGATTCTACATCCTGTGTAATGAACCTCGCCAACACCATCTTCACATCAGCTCCCATTAGAGATAAAATCTCCATGTCTCTTATGCCAAAGAATTTTGCTGCTCCAAATTCTTTATGACACACCTCTGAACTAACCTTACCCTTAGCTCAGCAAATACCTATATGTACAAACCTACTAGTAAATCACCCACATACAGTAACTAGATAATGTCGCGACTCATCATCCACCTGGTAAGACAAAATCACAATAGTTACACTGACATTGACTGAAGCCATGCTTAGTCATCCACCTATCAAAACCTGTACCACTATCCTGCAGCTTCTTCAAGACCATATACCTTGGCCTTCTGTCTCATGTGTCCATCCACTCTCTTCTTTAACTATGGGAATCCATCCATCTCTCAGTGCTTACTTCCAGCTGACAACTCTACCAACAAATACCTGTTTGTTTCTTCTCTAAGGACTCACACTCCTCATCCATGCCAAGCTCCAACTATATCTGGATTCTACCTGCATTGCCTCTTCCCATCTTCCTGGTTCTCGACCATTAGTAAGCAATATAAAGAAGGTGAACAATGAATATGAGGTTCACTTACCCTTTATGACCTCCACATGAGCGTTTGAGACTTGTTGACAGCTTGCTGTCTGCCCAATATCCGTTCCAGTGACCGATCTCGGCCATCTCCCAGTCTGCTCCTGACCGATGTCAGTTCCCTGCACTGACCCTGACTGTCGATGTCATTTCCCTGGCCAATGCCAATATCATTTCTGCCGACATTGGTTTTTTCATGACCGATGTTGGTCTTCCTGTTGTTGACGTTGGTTACTATCTGACCAACACCGGTACCTGTGTTCTTCTGTGAGTGATAACTTTTTTACCCGTGAGCTCTCCATAGATCAAAACCCTGATCAAATCAACCCTACTCTGCTCAAAATAATTCAGTTCCCTCACCTGATCTCTATCTGTCATCTCCTCCATGAACACTAAGGCTTTCCAGTTCTTTAGCTTGTCAAATACATCTGACTTCTGCTTCAAAACCTGCATTCTCCTTCTACATATGTGACTAAGCCTATGAAGCCACATCTCTACAACAAAAGGTGAATCAGCAATATAAGTAGATAGATAAAGGATACCTACTTTCTTACCACCATCTAATTCAAGTGTATCCATTATGAGAGTTACAGTGCATCTCTCATCACCCAAATTTCTTGAAGAAATTAGACTCATCTCCAAGACTGGTACCTACATGACTTCCTTCAACCACTGTGTGTCGTCCATCTGCAATTTCAGCTTCACTTCTCCTTTGCCAATTCTTTGGCAAGGCTCACTAGCTCCTCTCCCTGGGGCTGCATGGAAAGAGGCAACATAATCTATTATCCAAGATTCAACTTCATCCAAGAAACCTCCCAAACCATCCTGTGCAACAACACCTGCAACATCTGCATCTTCAGTTCCTTCATGTTGATCTGCTACCAACCAACAATATCTTTTTCCCTGCTCTTTCTTTCCATCAATTAGACCATTCGTGCTATTCAGTTTCTCCATTCGTAGCTTACTTCCTTCTACCATTGCTATACTCCCACTCAATCAGAAACCCCTGTGAGTAACATGTAATCAACAAACACTACCAGATCTGAAACCACCTGTTAGTCAACCCAACCAAAAGCTCTGATACCACTTGTCAAGAACCTAGAATAATAGACATGCTCCGATCCCTACTTATTCAAGATCTTGCTCTACCAATTAGAGCACATATGATTACTTCTTGTATTAGCAACTAAACACGGAATTATACTAGAATCAATAAGTAACTAGAAATATGAAACAACATAGGAATTGAGAGACAATACACAACTGTATTAATAATCACTCAGAAGAATATACAATAAGGAAGATGCCACTTCTTCCTCCACCTCAAAGGTTTGCCACACCTCAAGACCTTCTTCCCACTCTCTCTCAATCCCAACAATCAACTCCAATACAGAATTGATGTTCACCTCTCCAACTAGTCAGTAACACGCTGCCAGTTCACCAAGTACACAACCGTACTCCAAGTAGATCTCCTGCTCTCTGCTACCTGCAAATCACTAGACCTTACTCACCCTGTAGATATCTCTACACCCCTAAAGAACCCTTGTCCTTGCCTCACCAAGTCCTTATGATTCTTCAACTAGTACCCCGGTGGATCAGCTCCTAGACCTTGTAGACTTTGCAACTCTCCCTGATCATACACACTCAGCACCCCTTTGAAACTAGGAGGAGCTAATCTAGCTCTCTCTAAAAGCTCTATGGCTTTCTAGCACACTTTTACAATACAACCCATGAGTCCATATATAGATCTCATGCTTACAATAATTAGACTAACTTAATTACAATAATTAGACATGCAACTCAAGACTAAGACTAGCCTTCAACATGCAAACAAATAGTCCAAAAATAGACTCTCTGGGATCAACATGCGAACTGCCTGTTCACACACAGGCTGCCAACATCGGCTCCTCCATGACCGATGTCAGCCGACTGGTAACTGACGCCCGTTGCTTCCTCACTACCATCTGACCGACGTCGGTTGATCAGACCGACGCCGGTTTCACTGCAACTGATTCTGCAACTCTGCATCCTCCATAACTTCTCCTGTTTGCATCCTGGTGAAGCTTTTAGCTCCACAACCTAACATAGAATAGTGGTATTTATAGTTAATCAGCTTTATTGGGGTCAACTAACTTGCATATTAATCCACATTCAAAGATATAATTACTTTTTTGACCCTTATATGCATGTTACAATCATTTCATAGAAAGACAAAATATTTTTAATGCATATATGGCACTTTTTATTTAATGAAGATAAATATCCACATACAATTCCCTTATGGGAAAAGTCTCGTTATCTTAAATAAATCCATTCATAATAGAAGATCCAATATCACATTTCCACTATCTTCAGTATGTCATAACATTTGACATGTTATATGATAAAAACATAGTGAATCTCCACAAACTAAATCAAACTTTTATTTTCCTCTTTCATTCCTTCTTTTATGCTAAACCATACTTGTCGGGATATTAAAAAAAATGAATACAATTACTTTCATAAATAAAATAAAATAAATGAAATTATTTGATTCAAGAGTATGAGTGATTGAAAAACTAGGGATAAACAAATATACCTTCTCCTTCAACTCTCATATTCTCCCCTTCACATTCTTATTTGTAGCCAAGGAAGTTTATTTTTCCTGTCAAATTTCGTAACTCATGTGTAAGCACAAGATATGAATGTATTCGTGAAGGAATGTATATAATGTAAAACATAATGTATCACTTACTTTCATAAATTCCCTTCACCTTAGAATATCCCTCCTCATTTTCTCCTTATTTTCTTCATAATTATATATCTTGAGTTCTTTTATGGTTGCCAACCCTTTAGGGCTCAAATCGTTAGAATCATAAGCATGTTTTTTTTTAAATCAAATTTCCTATCTCTGCACATCTCATATATTTATTTCTACAAATTCCATTCAACAGACCTCCATTGTCTTCTCTTAATTGGATACCTTGGTGCTTGATGATTTAGAATGGGAGGTAACATGTACATTTCATCACGGTCTGAATTGAATTGTGGTTTTGACCAAAATTTATTCCCACCTTCATACAATACAAGACATTGTGGTACAACATAATAGAACTAGTCTTTGTATCTAAACTCTTGAATAATATTGTAACCATGCTCCTCATACTCAAAGATAATCTATACACATCAAGAGGTTTATATTAAACAAGCATCTCCAATTTTAAATTCATAGGATATACATCTGAATTGAAAATATAAAAACATGGGAAAATTACATAGTGCAATGTGAAGATCATGTCGTATCACTACATAAATCCTTTGGCAATAGAAATTTGGCATCATCTTCATGCTCTCATGAAACATGTTAGTCCCTTACTTACTCAGAGATGGTAATATGTTTTTATGCAATTAAAATCACAAAAATAAGATCGCAATCTTACTTCATATCACTTTAAAAAAATTCACAATTCCCCACATTCTACCTTGTCCATCAAAGGTTGCTTGTGTTCCATTATTTTGTTCTTACTATGAGGGAGGATAATATGTGTTTATGTAGGTAAAATAAATAAATAAATATAATAATTATGTTTCATATGACTTAAATAAATATGTGCAAATCCTAACATATTACCTTATCCTTATGTATATGTCTGCATCCATGTGAAGAGGTTACATAGGTCATTCATTCTATTATTTAGTTCTTCTTGTGAAGGAGGGTAATAGGTTTCTATGCATATAAAAGCAATAAAAAAATATCACAAACATGTTTCATATGACTTATAAAAAACTCCCAAATCCTAACATATTACCTTCTCCTTATGATTAAACTTGTGTGTACATATAGAGGTTGTCGATGAATCGTTTGGTAACTCACAATTTGCAAAGTTCTTGACCTCCAACGAAATAGGTGTGCACCCCTCCTCAATACCATTATTTACCTAACAAGGAAGTGGAACAGTTATAAATATTAGATATGTATATAATAAGATATACATGCAAATTAAAAATGGAAGAATAGGAAAGAAGAATTACCCTTGTATCATAGGATTCATTTGCAACATCATAATCTAGATCATCCTCATCCTTTGATGAAATAGGTAATTTTGTTTCTTCTTCAAAGACAATAATAGGTTATTTTACAAGAAATAAAAAAATAATGGTTACTATCAATTTTCATACCAATTCCATAAACTCTCAAGCCCCACATATTTTATTTTTCCATATTACCTTCTCCATGGGAGGAGGTTGTCCATATGCATGAAGGAGGTTGTAGAGCATAGTTTCATCTGTTTAATTCTTCTAAACTTCCTATGAATGGTAGCAGTGCATCCATCCTCCCTACCAATATTATGCTACAAAACTAATGCACTAGTTATAGTGATGATTTATAATTGAACAAAAGAATATGGACATTTAAATATAACAAATTAATAAAAACTTACCACCTTCTTCAATTGTTCCTTTCTTCATTAATGTTGTTGGAGGAACTTAGGGAAGTTTCTCCTAGGTTTGGCATGCTCATCACACTCTACATTTTATATTAAAATTTTGAACTAGTTAAAATTTGAAATTATGATTGATCGTAAGAATAAAATGGTTAAAATTTGAATACAATTAATTCACAGTACTAACATTTTCAACTAGGGGAGACTAAGGTCCACGTTTGGTAACATTTACATCTTGTATTGGATGTGAACCACCAACGGTTGTATGTATCCAAGTTCAAATAATAAGTGATAAATGGTTAGAATTGTGTACAAATTTTTATCCCTTAAATAATTAAATATATCAACCAAATACCAAACAATGTTTTCATATTACCAAGTCAATGTCATTTAGTTCAACCAATCTTTCTTGAATTACTTGGGTTGGCGTCTCTTCTAATCCATCAAATAATTGTCTAAATTTATACAACTTATTTGATCCTCATTCAGTTGTGCCATGTAACCTTATTGGATATAATTTTGTTTCTAATAAGTGAAGGCTCTCGAAAGGATTGCAGCCATGTTTTGGGTCACAAACAGTCATGGAGTACACTAATAATATAACCTACACACCATTTCATAGACATAATATTATAGAAATGTGTACTAATGACAATATAATTTTAATAATAATAAAGGCATGCACTCATGTATAGAGAAGCAAACCAAACAATAATTATTTATAGGCATTTTTTGTTTATGTAAGGGATATAAGTGTAATGCATAGTTTGTATTATGTGAATAATTTATATCTCAAATTTATGCATGATAAAAGTGCAGTGCATTATATTTACAATCTATACATTAAAGGATTTGGAACCCTATTATGTGAACATTTTATATCATGATTGATCAATTAAAATATCTGGTAAAATAAACATACTTGGAGTTTTAGTGTTCTTCTTCATTTCGTCTACCATGGCCAAAGAAGCAAGGCATGAAAATCTAGTCGAGAGGGAGTATATGCAGAGTGAGGACATTCATATATAGTGATTGACAATGTTATTTGCTCTTCCTTACACAACTTATAAAATTGTGTGATAAATAATCAAGATATTAGACTTTTTTAATCATTGTATCGAAGCAAGAATAAAATATCCTGTACAACAGTAAAAATATAGAGCTAAAATTACATTATGATGGTAAAATGGAAAAAAATTGAGATTTGACACTATAACCTTCACCACTATCATGGATGCCATTATAGGTTATGTCGAATGATCCCAAAATATGACATCAGCACATAACCTAATATATTTAGTTGTCAAAAAAATAATAATATTTAAATTAAGATTGTCTATCAATTTTAGTGCAAAAGTATACAATGTTGCACATGATAAATTATAAACATTTAAATATACTACAATACAAGTTTAAAAATATAATATTTTCCACAATGACTATATTACTTTAAAAACATGTTTTGTATTTCATTTCTTCCCTATCCATAAATGTTAAGATTGTACCCTTCTTAGATGCTAAATCAATATTATACAAATTGAGATTCAAGATTCAACAATGTAGATAATCCAATTCATTATAGGTAACCAACCAGTATAATAAATACCTCCTCTAGGATGCTCCTACGAATGTGGTACACACTTATGGAACTAGGTAATGAGCACAAGAGCTCATGTAGATATTGAAAAGGAATAGTGTAATGGTAAACAAGAAATGGAATAGGGTAAAGGCCTATGGGAAATTCAGGATGTAAGAAGTGGGGCCAATTATCAAAGGGCTAATGGGCCAATGGAATGGATAGAGGGGAGGTACCTTTAGATTATCTAATATACACATGAAGGTCATGTTGAAAGTTTACCTCCATGTGCCTATTGGATACTTAATCTACCCTCAAAGTATCCAGCAAGCACATGGAGGTTGCATTAATAGTTGACCTTCATGTGCATGTTGTATACTCCATCTACCCTCAAAGTATCCATCATTCACATAGAGGCCATGCTCATTTTTAACCTCCATGTGCATGTTGGATATTCCATATACCCTCCCCCCTCACTATATCTATTCCATTGGCCTGTTAGCCCTCTAATGATGGGCCCCACTTATTACATCCTCAATTCTAAGTGTAACTAGTTGGTACATTCTTACATTTAATTATCCATTACCTCAAAAAATTGGCTTAACCATTATCAATTACCTTAATAACAATTGTTTTCCTTTACACATTGTTAATAGACATTAACCCTAACATGAGCATTAGACTTTGACTAATTTAGTGCACATCATAGACACATCAATTAGAAATACAAATGTTACTACTAGTTAAGGTGCTCCCTCAAGGATTATGAGCATAAACAATAGGTAAATTCAATGCTTAGGCCAAAATGCACTGGGGCAAAGTGATAGAAAAGCAAGATGTGACTAGCTAGGGGTTAAAGTCCAGCATGGAAGTCCACATTGAACACAAGAACCTTAACTATCTAGTGCATTCACATTGTCATTTATATTATTGGCTAATAGGATCTTATATAGGTATAAAAACAATGGTGTAATGTAAAATGAATAATATTATAGTCTTTGAATAAGGGAAAGGCAAGCAAGTAACAATTTAGTATTCAAAAATACTAACATTTATTTTTCAACTAGAATTTACCTTAACGTGTTATTGATGGATGTTAGGCTAGCCGTGAGCAATAGACATTCACTAATTTAGTAATCCCCATAGGTATGTTATCTAAAAATGTGAACACACTAGCTAATTAAGACACTCATTTTTGGCATGTACTTCCATACTGGATGTTGACCTCTAGCTGGTCACATCCCACTTCTCTATCACTTTAACCCAGTGCATTTTGACTTAAGCATTGAATTTGCTTCTTGGTTATACTCACAATAGAGGATGTAAGAAGTGGGGTCCATTATCAAAGCATTAATGGACTAATGGAATGGATAGAGGGGAGGGACCCTTGGAGCATCTACCAAGCATGTGGAGGTCACACAAATAGTTAAAATCCACATGCCTATTGGATACTTCATCTACCCTCAGAGTATCTAGCAAGAACATCAAGTTCACACTAAAAATTGACCTCTATGTTCTTGTTACATACTCCCTCTACCCTCAAAGTATCCATTAGGCATATGTAGTTCAATTATCAGTGTGACCTCCATGTGCTTGTTAGATACTCTATCTACCCTTGGAGCATTCAAAAAACATGTGAAGGTCACATTGATAGTTTACCTACATATGCTTACTAAATACTCTAACTCCCCTCCCTCTCTGTGCATTCTATTGGTCCATTATCCCTCAAATGATGGGCCTCACTTCTTACATCCTCAATTGTGAATGTAACTCGTTGGTACATTCAATGTGAGCTCAAAATTGAGGATGTAATAAGTGGGGTCCATCAATAAAGGGATAATGGGATAATGCAAGTGATGATAAATGTAATATTAAATCATCATTTTCAAACCTTTTTCCCCTAATAGCATTGATATATAAAGTATCCAAAGGGGATGTGGAGGTCAACTACTAACATGATATCCCATGCAAAACATATTGTTTGGTTATGCTCATAATGGAGGATCTAATAATTAATCCAAGCCAAATAATTTATGAGCTTTAAACGTTCAACATGGATGACCATGGTTACAATTGACCTCTACATCCTCTTTAGTTACTTTGTCTACTATCTACCAGGGTTCAACTTCACAACTTCATTACCATCTAAAAGTGCCATGTGTGTATGGCTCATAATGAAATGTAATGGGGGTTCATGAACCCTAATGTGTGGCATAATATTCTACATTCATTTTTAAAGGTTGAGTGTGCATGTGCCCATGAAAATGCATTATTATAAAGTGGAATAGCAATAAGAAATTGATAATGATAGAGACACATATGCTCCCTCCTTAAGACACCATATGTATTTCCTCATTTAAGCATCCTCTTGGTATAAAATCACACTGTAATTTTATATATCCACACCATCAAATTTTCAAGAACATTTATCCACTTTCTTGGAAGTAATGGAAAATTCATATCCTTTACATTCTTTTTAATGGTATATACAGATCAAATTTTAATTTTTTTCAAAAATTGAGTATGCATATATATTTAATACTTGCATATATATTCATTATCTAAATAGTAACCTTTACATTCTATATATCATTCTCATATATGATACATATAAAGGAATTTTAAATCTATACCTTTGTATTCTAGTTTTATACTATAAAGGAATTTGAATGTTTAGAATTTTGACCCCTGATCTATTCACACAATTGTCCATCTTGCTACATCAACAAAAGAAATAAATGAACCATCAATCTATAAAATGGTCTAATGTTGGTCTATTCACACTAATTTTCATTTTTTTACATAAATAAAATGAATAAATGAGCCATCAATTTATATAATGGTATATTGTTTTTCATTATCAATACTAAGCATTGTCTTAAGCATTAGGGATACTACTAACCTTCACATAAAAACTAAAATGATCAATCCTGCTACATAAAGGAAAGGAACCAATGAACCAATAGACATCCCATTATCATAGTAAGACAAGAAACGTTTATTACTATTATACAGTAGACCATTATACAGAATGTATAATGTGTTCACACTATTATCCATATTGTTACATAAAAAAAAGGAACCAACGATCAATTAGTCTGTATAATGGTCTATTATAGCTCATTATCAATACCAAGTATTAGCTTAAGCATTAGGGTTACAAACCTTAACATGAATATTAAAATAATCAATCCTAGTACATAAAGGAAAGGAACCAATGAACCAATAAGGGTATGCATTATCATAGAAAGACAAGCAAATTTTGTTACTATTTGTAATCACCTAAAAGTGACACTTGAGTGTTAAGAGTGCTATTTGAGACCACCTATCCATAGTTTAGCCCAAGACCTATCTTAGAGATTTTTTTCACACTTATCCAGCTTTCATGTGGACCATAAGCATCCCTAATCATCCTTAAAATAGTTTCATACCCTAATTCTTATATCCTATCCATTTGTTCCTAGGGTTCTACCACCTAGACACTAATGCCATAATAGGGATAGTAGTGCCACATGGCACTAGTGTCCAAATATTGGTGCTACTAACCTTTCATTATTTTTTCCATAAATGGATATCTTTTTAAATCTTAAACCTCTTGAGGTCAACCTATACCTCTTTTAACACCTACACAAGCACCAAAATGGTATATATACATGAATTTTAGTCCTCTAACCACTAGATGTAAATTAAATGAAAATTACATATGCAAACTTAGAAAAGGTTTTGTATAATGAAGGATATCAATCCTTATTATACCCTATTTTTTTATATTACCATCTACAACATTCATAATCTTAGATTACTCAGATTTCCATTCTGAAGCACATTTAAAGCACTCAAGTCAACTATCATACTAGATTTTCTTGCACTTGCACTAGCACTTAGGTGGGGATAACTACATTAGGCTTGATCCCTCTTCGAATTATTGGTATGTAGGCAAATCTCATCACAAAAAGGTGTTGAGGATGTCTAGCCTACCCCACTAACAAACACACTTTTCATCTTGTATCAAATGGATGACCTAAAAATAATGAGGATTAGGGTTTTCTCCAAAATTCAATCAAAATAGGACATTTATAAGGTTTTCAAAATTGTGTGCGTAATAACAGAACTTACAAATCCAAAAATAGGTGCACCCAAAAGCTTGCAATACTCCTGTGTAAAGGACTACCACTAAAATAGGGACACTAGTGCCATATGGTACTACTATCTAATTAAGGTGCTATTAGCCAGGAGAGGTTTTAAAACCTAGATCCTATTTTTGACACTCAGACTAGCTTTTGCCTTAGTTTTTAGTCTCCAAATCATTTGTCTTAGTCATTTTCAAGATAAGTTCTCATTTACATTATTTATTGTTATTTTTAGAAAGGTCAAAATTAGTCAATTTTGTAACAGATTAGTGGCTATATTTATTGCATATTTCTACTTTGATTTATTATTCTTAGCTTTTTAACAATATAGGATTTACATTCACTAAGTCTTAAAAGGTTAAAATATTAGTATACATTAGACCATTATACAGAATGTAAAAAATGTAAAGGGTATTAAATAGACAACCAAGATGTAGGACATTATATAGATTATAATAAGATGGACAAAAACATACCATTATAAAAACTAATGGTTCATTGGTTTATTTCCTTTATGTATGTATATGGAGGTCATTACTCATCTCAAAAGGGCATATCAATTTAGTTTGTGTAATACATTTAGGTTTGTTTTATGTTGACTATATTGTTGCCTACCTGAAGGAATTAATGATTAGTTTATTGAATAGTTTATGTAATTATGATATGATACATATAATTTAGTGAATTCATATGAATTAAACACATAACCATTTTTATATATGCAGCATATAAAGGAGTTTGAACTCTATACTTTTGTATTCAAGCTAAACACTCATCATACAAAACTCCAATATTATTCCTAAAACATTAATTACTTGAAGCAGTCAATAATACAGCCAATGGGTTTCCATGATATTTCTATTATTAACATGATAGAGTTATGAACAAAAAATAACACCAAGTGTTTTGAAACCCCTCAATAAATACTAATATTTAGTACTAAGTTAACATAACATAGAGAGAAACATAGTACTAATATATCCACCACCTTTGTGGTAGAAATATATTACTAAGATATCTACCACCTATGTGAGTCTTTCCATTAGAAATAGGAAATTAAACATTAGAAATATTTATTCATATCACTGTTATCACTTAGATTTTTCACCTGTCTATGTGTGGTGGCATGCTAGGTAGTATGAATTGCAAACTATGGGAAATCTAATGACACAATGTGATCACCTCCAAGCTGCAGGACCTTGGTTAATTGAGGTGAACCTCTTGAGAAGGTTTACTTCCTTCACTAAGTTTGGTGCAACTGATGTATTACCAATTCATGTTAAAATATCAATTCTTAGTGATCTTGCTCCTAAACTAAGATTTGACTTGTGAGGAAAAGAGTTTTAGAAATGAATTTGTAAAATTGGAAAATGGTGATTGTACCAAGTAATTATAATGGAAATTAATGCTTTATTTTTATGAACATATAAAAATAATAAATATACTAAATTATCTTAGAGCAAAAACTTATGAAAATATGAAACTAAAGGTAATATTGAGCACTTATCATATCAGGAACAAGATTCTTTATTTTAATCAAACAACTTTTCAAAAGGGAAAAATAATACCACAGATGAATTTGTGTGATTGAAACAAGAATTAAAGCATTCACAAACTTGAAAAATAGCCTTGCACACACAAAGATAACATAGACAAAGAAGGTAAAACTTCAATATATTATCATTCTCTAGGTTACAGCTTGTGGTTTAATTGATCAAAGTGTAGAATAATTTCTAAAACAGCAAAAATATAAGATGGGTTACACCATGGTACCCATATTTATACAAAATATTCTTGTGAAAGAGAGGTAGTTATCAAAACCCTATACCCAGTTAAAGATCAATAAAATATAGAAAACCTCATGTAAATGGCATGATCTCCAGTCTGGAATGGGATCTTTAGTGAGATAAATGGCTAGAATAGGAGCATACAACTATTAGGCACTTCAACAAGTACTAGATATGTGGAGAAATTTGTTGAATATTCATACAAATGTCCTCATTAAATTTAGTTTAGGTATTATTATATTTTCCTTGGAATGAGGCACCAAAATGAACTAAGACTTAGAAAAGTTGAAAGTTTTTAGGTATTTTAGGTTATAACTTGGAAACCCTAACTTGTATTTTTTAGTTAAGACTTTTACAACTTTTTAAGTCATCTAATTTTGATAAAATTAGAATTGTAATTTAGAATATGATTTTTTTCAAGTTAAACAACTCAAACCTTGTCAAAAAGAGAAGTGAAATTTACAAGTTTCATTTTTACAAATTTTAACCTATCAAAAAGATACTTTAAAATTGCAAGTGGCTCTTTCTCAAAAAGAGTTGCCAAAATGTTAGTTACAATTCACAACTTGCAACTTTACAATGTCTTTTAAAATAAATAAATGTAATATACAGAATGTATTTTATTGAAATAATTAATCTACAACCATAACTTTTTAATATTCCTTGTCCTTCTTTACCTGTATGTTCTCAATATAAGCATCAAAGATTTTTGAGATCTCTAGGAGGTGATCTTTATAAGAACCACGTGAATATAGGTTGTTTATCTCACATTCTACCATTATTTCAGATATTTCTCTAGATAAATCCCTATATACTTGAGTGTTTTTCCCCATCTGATCTAGTGTATTATGATCCCTGATGAATTGATGGATAGAACTCAAGTTGAATGTTATGTCCCATGTTTAATCTCTCTTGACCACTCCTTTGAACTTATCTAAAACTTATTGAATTAAAAGGATTTGATTTTCTTTATTTGTTGCTTCACTTGAATATCTACTGATCAAATCTTTAATGTCATAGATTGCATATATGGTCTTATCACATGTAGCCTTGACCTTATTACTACTCTCAGTGAGTATTCTTATTTTAAAACCGGCTGCCCTATCCAATTCCTCATGCTCTATATCACTTTTCAATATCTTCTCTATAATGAGGGTATCAGTTTCAATTAGGTCAACAACTTTCAATTTTTATAAGAATAGGTTCAACCTTTCAATTTATTCCTCATATCTACTTATTTCTCTTTTCAAAGATGCCTGATCATATTTCAAAGTTTTATAGTAGTCCATTATTAGCTAAGTTACTATGTTTCCTTTAATGATAAGATATTTAGCCCAATGTTTTGTACCCCTTCCCATACTACTAATCTCTATCACTACTTCAAGTGTTTCTTTATCAAGGAATTATCGAGGAACTGAGTAGGTTGGGTTACTGGCTCTATGAACTTTCTCAAGTTTTTTGTCAATTATTCAAATTTATTATTCAATTCATATTTTATGACCTTGTCACTATCCATCTTCTTAAAAAGAGAGTTAATACTTTATTGAACATCATGTTTCATCCCCTCTCTTGTAAGATGACCTAGGTGCACTTTGGATATTTGATAATCCCACACCACTAGATCTAATTTTTGTTTGTCTGGTGGGGGACTACAATTTTTACATATTTATCCCTTGCTAAATCATATAATATTTTGGATATAGTTATAGGTCCTACCTTTGATCTCTTTTATGCCTCTATAAGGCCAAAATCTAGTGTGCTAGGAGACACCATTTGTTTATTCTTCTTCCCTACTAATTACAATAGCCAATTTTGAGTGGCATCCTATGAACTTGGCACTATCAACTATAAATCTACAACTAAAGTTATTACACTGGTGTTTATTATGAAAAGTGTTATATCTATCAGTAATATGGTCATTGAATCCTTAGCTAATGTTTTGGAAATATCTTCCCCATCTGTGGGTTGAGCAGTCACAGTTGTATCAATGATTTCCTCTATCTCTACCTCCTTTGTGGAAATAAAAAAAAAGGTGTAGTGGAAATAGATGTGCCTACCAAAGGTGTGGGAGAAGGGAATAGTACAAGTAGAGGGGTAGGCATGGGTAGTTGAAAAAGGAGAACCTATGGGAGTGTGGAATCTAGGGAAGTGAATGAATCAATCAAGGTGGTTAGAACACTTAGATTTGATGACATGGGGAAAGTGATCCAAAAATGAAGTAGTATTTACCCTAGTGGTTGGGATGGCTAGTTGTATTATAGTCAGGATAACTAAATCCAAAACCATGTAATTTAAGGTGGTGTTAGTGATTAACAAAGAGGTGGTGTATGTTGTGGATGAGATGGAAGGAATTATGGAAGAGGGGAGTGAAAGTGAAGCTTGAGTGTCCAACAATATTGATTGGCCTATTGATAATGGAGTCACTGGAATAGGTGAGCTAGTGGAAATAGAGGGGGCAATTGTTTGAGGTGATTTTGGATTGGAGATGGGGGAAGAGGTACAATAGTTGGTGAAATGATAGGAGGAGAAACTATTTTTCCTTGAGCAACAACTATGTCTTCAATAGAATTTGGCATTGGTTGATTCATTTAAGGTGTTATTGTTCCTTGGCTACTAGATTGACCTCTTTTAACCTTTTGATTCCTTCTTCTTCTTATTTGATACTACTGGTGTATCTGCCTATTCTATTTGGGTTCCATTATTAAAACCCTCTATTGTTATTACCATACATTTTTCTTTGACTTCTCTCAATGTATCACTGATGCTCAAGGTTTCCTTGGTAACCTTGACCCCTTTGCTTCTTAACCAATTAATTATACCATTTATTACATTGGTGGTTCTATCCATTAATGATAAGGACTCAATTTTCAACCATCTGACTAATGAAAGATGTTGAGAAAAGATTATGTTATCAAAGTAAACCCTATCAACTAGAGACTCATCATCTATTAAGTCCTTAAGGATTGGTGCCATGTTATAAGTTTTGATTTGCTTTAGGGTCATCCTAGAACAATCTCTTAGTCTCACTTCATGTTCATCCTACATGTCTTCCCATTAATCTTCATAATAGGGAACATGATAATATTTCTTCCCAGTCACATTATAAAATGGCCTTGCATCAAGAGCTCTTAGGGTCATTTGAGTCATCTCAACATCTGCACATTTGGCCTTTAATAGGGAAGGGCATGTATAGCTCCTTATGTTGATGGGGAAGTAGATTCCTGACTTATGTTGATTTGAAAAAAATTGTGAGTCTTTACAAGCTACCTCACAAGTTCCATTAGAGCCCATTAATCACTTACATACCTTGGAAGGGTGTAAGGACAACCACTAAATTACTCTACTCTGATGTATGAATATATTGGGAATTGAATGGAATATGATCCCCAATTTATGATCTCAAAATTTTTGGCCTCATATAATTCCCTCTTTTTTATCTCTTTGTCAAATATAATTATGATGCAGTATATGAATGCATCATTTAATCTTCAAAAATGTTGTTTACTTCCCTCAAGGGTGAGATCAGGGTAATAGTTGAAGACCTTTTTGACTTGGTCAGGATTATGTTCAACCTAGGAAAGCCCTTCCATTTTCTAATATGTAGACTAACTATGAAGTCATGTTAAACTTCCCTATATTCTGGACTTCCACCAATTGTTTGTGGATGGAGTCAAAAATCAATTGGGCCTAGTGGATATACTATTCATTTTGGTGGATCACCCAGATGTATTAGTACATCCAAACTTGAAATTTCTTAGCATTTGGGTTCCCAATAACTCTATGTAAGAGTATTATTATGTCACCCACTTCCTCTTTAAATTATATTCTTCTCAAGGTTTTAAGTAGTCTTATAGATGTGGATCTAGAGACTTTTAGCCATTGCTTATTTAGGATCCTAAGACATGTAGTGTTTTTATCTTGGTATAACTTCTTAGATGAGTTAGGGGTTATATCAAGATAACCCTCATACTCTAGAATCAAAAAAATGGTGTTTATGAAGTCAGGGTCCATGTTTAGAATCCTTTCTCCCTTGTCATTCTTTACTTCTCTCTTTTCTACATCATAGTGCTTTACCAATATGAGAACAAAATCAGTGTTTTGCACTGATAATGGGAAGGTTTCTACTTGAGGCAACCAAGTCATAAATGTTTTGAATCTAATCATTTTCAAACTCAGCATTTATTATTATCTAGAAATCAGATGGGTCTGTGTAACCTAGGTCTATGTATGTGATCTCATTAATGTTATATTCCAAGGTGAGTAGGACACTAGGTCCCTTATAGTTTAGCTTCATTTCTTTTTGATACCTAGGTTTTGGTAAAATTGATTTGGGAAAACCAACTGTAGAGTTGGTAGGTTTTTGAGTTAAAATTGTAGGTAAAAAATTTGATGGGTTTTAGACTTAAAAAATGCACTTGTAAGGTCTGACGAAAGTTCCAGTAGGTTTTAGAGTTTCTATTGTAAGTAAAATCCTTGATGAGGATTTGAATTTGCTTGTATAATGGGATTTTCTACAGAGTTTTAGGGTTGCTTTTGAAGGTCAAATCTCCACAGGGTCTTAGAGTTGTATTTGTAGGTTAAAACTCTATGGGGTCTGTGTAGGGGATATTTGAGAGCATATTATAGATTTTAAATAATTTACAAAATCCTAGATTCTTGTAAAGTTTTAAAATGATTGGAAAATATTTTAACCAGCCTTTTAAAAACTCAAAGAGATATGAGTAGAATGAAAAAAATCCCTAGCTTTTGCATGAAAATGGAAAAACTAAGCTTTTTTATAGAAGGATAGCAATGGTTTTTGGAAAACAAGATGGGAATAGAGGAATACCATTTGCAAGGGATATCAATGGTGATTATGGTTTGGTGAATCATTGGCGAGGTATGGCATTGATAGATCATGGCTTGGCTTTCTTACACATAGATCTCAAATTCTAATTCATATTGTTGACAATGACTTTGGAAAAAAACTAATTTGTTTAATATAAGCCTACAATGAATGCCAATTAGGTTGGTGGTTGGGAGAAATGGTGGGGATTTCAAAGTTTTGGCATAATTTTACAACTTTGAAAATTTAAAAATTGCTTTTCATTGGGTGGCTTGGTGCAATAGAAGTGAGAAAACAAACCCTGAGGTGCAATTTGAAACTTCATAAGTTTTAAAGTGCACGGAGGGTTCCATTTTTTATGGGAAGGGTAGTCAGTGAAAATCAGATCATCAATTATAATTTACAATTTGCAAAGTTTCAAATTGCAATTAGATTTCTAGTTTCTGCTAGGAGTTAGATGAGTGGGAAGTGGAGGTTCGACTACAATTTTCAAGTTTACAAGTTACAAATTGAATTTGAATCTCTAGTTTATTCTAAGAATGTGATTGGTAGAAAGTGGGGTTATGCTTTCAATTTACAACTTACAAAGTTGTAAATTACGATTAGAGTTCCAATTTTTATCGATCGTGGGGTGAGTGAGAAGTGGAGGTTGGGATGCATTTTATAACTTGCAAAGTTACAAATTTCATCCAAATCTTTGGTTTCTATCAGGTTTGTGCAAAGTGAGAAGTGGAGGTTTGATTACAATTTGTAACTTTAAAAGTTTTAAATTGTACCCAAATCTCCAATTTTTTTGGGTTTGAGAAAAGGGTATATTGGGTCACTTTAAGGCCTCTTTCCAAAAAATTAATGGGTCTCCCTTAGGGTACTCGATGTTTTGACATTTTTGGTTCAAAAATATCAAAATATCATTTAATGTAATCAACTAAGTCACAAAATATAGATGCATATTTAAACATAAAATAAGGTAAGATCCTAAATCATTCCCAAATAGGCATAGCAACAGGGGGTTAAAGCAGTCAACAAAATAGTCAATGTTTAATTCCATGAGGATTTTATTATTAAATTAATTGATTTATGCAAAAAATAAACATAATAAGGGTTTTTCAAGCCAACAATAAACAAATATACATGCTCATCCTTCATATTAGGACAATTATGACTGAATAATTGAAGAGTGTTATGCTAACTATATTATTGCCTGCTTGAAGGAATTAATGATTAGTGAGGGAATAGATATTCATTGAATGCATAATTTATTTTTCATGTTTGTGTAATTAATGTATGATACATAGAATTCATTGAATTTAGTTATTACTTCAAATAGAATTTACACTCGTATACTCTTTTAATTAACAACAAATTAAACTTTAGAGTGACATAGGTCATGGGTAGCTTCTTAGTGGATAGTGGATATACTAGTACTATTTTATATTTCTCTTTATGTTATGTTCATTTTAACTTAGTATTCAGTAGTTGAGTCTCAAAATATAGATGCACATTTAAACATAGAATAAGGTAAGATCCTAAAATCATTCTGAAATGGGCATACCATCAGGGGGTTCAAACAGTAAACAATACATTCAATGTTTAATTCCGTGAGGCTTCTATTATTAACTTGATTGAGTTATGAATAAAAATGAACACAATAAGTTTATACAAGCCCACAATAAATATTTATACATGCCCATCTTCATATTATCAGAATTATCACTGAAGAACTGAGGAGTATTATGTTGATTGTATTGTTGACTATTTGAAGGAATTCATGATTAGTTAGGGCATAGTCATTATTTCAATACATAATCATTATCTGCATTATTGAATATCCAACCCTTGATCATCAAATAATTTCCAAATAAGAATACCATCAGGTATAAGTAGTCAACAATACAATCAATGGGTTTTAATGATCCTCATGTTATTAATTTGATAAGTGTTTTGCGACCCCACAAGAAAGACTAATACAAAGTACTAAGTTAAGAGAAACATAACACATAGAGAGAAACATAATACTAATATATCCACCACCTATATCATTATTTCCATTATCAACATGAAATTAAACATTATAAACATTCATATAAATCACCATTTAATGGAATTAGCAAAGACACAAAAGATAGATGCACATTTAAACACAGAATAGGGTAAGATCCTAAAATCATTCCCAAACAGGCATACCATTAAGGGGTTCAATAAGTAAATATTTTTCCATGAGCCTCATATTATTAACTTGATTGGGTTATCAATAAAAATGAACATAATAAGTGTTGTACAATCCCAAAATAAACACTTATACATTCCCATCCTTCATATTAGCAAAATTATCACTGAATAACTAAGGAGTATTATGTTGACTATATGTTTGACTTATTAAAGGAATTAATTATTAGTTAGGACATAGTTTTTTTTATGTTGAGTATATTTTTACCTACTTGAAGTAATTAATGATTATTTAGGGCTTAGTCATTCATTCAATGCATAATTTATTTTTCTAGTTTGTGTAAGTAGGATATGTTACATATAATTCATTGAATGTTTTATTTATTTAATGGCATTAACCCTAACCATATATTCTATGTTAATAATGATTGTTAAGGTTTTATCCCTACCCCACTAATGCAATTAGGAGGAAGAATGAACACATAATTAGGGGTTAAAATTCTAAACATTAAAAACCCTTTACAGTATAAAGCCAAAGGTAGCCCATTAACGTTGGTGTGTTCAGTCACAGCCAGTGTGTTCGCATTTGAATAACTAAAATTCCAAACATTCCTAGGAATTTGGATATAGAACTTACCTAGTTGGGGTAAGCCATAAACCAATTATAATAGTGTTGAATGGCTTGACCGAGCATGATTGTAATGTGGTGAGGATGAGGGATCCTACTAGTATTGTGAAGAGTTATAGAGATGATTTTGATTATGATTTTAAAATAATGAGAAGTTCACTCTTACCTATTTATTATTAACATTCACCCCTTGTTGACTACATTGGTGGGGCCCTACATCACATTAATAATCATGGTTAATCCAAATGATAGTAGTTAATCCAAATGATAATAGTTAAGGCTGATGGAGGGGGAAAGGTGATAGAGAATGGGATGGGGCCCAATGAGGGTTTAGGATCCATCATGGAGTGTCACATCAAATGCTACTACTATTTATGGTCAGCATTCAATGGGTCTCTCCTCCCCATGATCTTCAAGTTTGGAAAAGGAAGGATGGGAATCTAGATCAAGATTTTAGATGGTGCAATCATGATAAATTCTACCATCCTTATTCGTTTGCTCAAGATCAAGTGAACCCATTAGAGGTTGATTCAAAGGTTGTGATAATCCCTACTCCTTTTCTAGTTTATCCTCACTTAATTAAGGAAGTTCCCACACCTATGAGGCTATTATTATCAAAAATTCATGCTAATATGGGAGCTACATCCAAAAAGAAAGGGCTTAGAATGGAGGCTGAATTGTTGAGAGTAAAAGCGGAGTCCTTGGTGAGTGATGGATTGTAAAAGACCATGGATTACTTTCCTTCCCCTCACAATAGAGGAACAATTACAACTTGTAATTAATTATTAGTGAATCTAAATGGTGAGCCTTGTTTCTTTAAGGATTTACTCTTTCTTGAGAGTTTTCTTAGTGAGATTTAGAAGCTTTGTTATTTGCCTTTGATCTTTCAATATTTTCTCCTTTTGGTCTTTACCTTGTTTTTTCATATTTTTATTTTGGTGATCAATGGTTTTCTCTTGTGTTTTACATTTACTTTTGTTTTTTTTTGTTGTTTTTGTGGTATTCTTTGTATGGGGTCCATGATGGTCGTGGACAGGTCTTAGGGCCCAAAGTGGCCATGGTGATGTTTGTGGTGGTGTTAATTAATAGGGACATATGGGCCTCTTATTTATGTTTGATATTGGTTCATAACTCTAGTCAAAATCATTCTTTAAGTTCATAGTTCTAGATCAAAAGCATTTACCACTATATATATATATGCAATTTAATTATGACCTAATAAAGTTAGGGATGGACATCATCCCTTCTACCACATTTATCTGACTAAAAATTCAACATTATTTTTTATATTTAATTGTTTTATAAAGTTTTATCTAATTAATTTCTAAATTTATATTTGTCATTACGACTAATATTTATAATATAACCTTTTTTTATGTTATGTCCTCTATGTTTGATGAAATTGCATCAAATGTTTTAAATAACATTGTTCCATTATCAATATTAAAATAAAACTTTTTGCAAAGACAATCCCTAAAGTATAATTAAAAAATAATATGGATTATATAGTCATATATTGAACCAAGGGTACAAAACTTGTATTATTAGTACCTATTGCATAGGTAATATTGTAATTGGTCTTCTAATTAGTTTTGTATTGGAAAACATGAAAACCCCCACTTTCTAAAGTTTTTTTAGTGATAAAAGTAATCTCTAAAATAGAAAATTCAAAAGTTTTTATCTACTTGGTTTTTTATTAGCTGGTGTGACAGGACAAGACTTTTCTTGAATAAAATAGGTAAATTTCAATTTTAAAAATTGCAAAAAAATTAAAATGTCCAATCATTTGTGAAAATTAAAATTGACCAAAGTTTTAAAGCTGATTTCAAAGTGTAGTGATTGAAATATTGAAAAGGTTGTGAAGGATTAAACTACATCATGTGTTAAGTCCAAAGACTAGTTAAATGCTATCAAAATATTTTTTTGGAATTATAATGTAAAAACCTTGGATTTTTAATATAATGATAAATAAAATACAAAATAAATTTATTTATTTAATGTTCATTAAATGTGTTTTTATCACCAGTTTCTTTTCTCACTAGTCTTTAGTTCTTTAGCTTTGTATCATGGGTGCCCCTAAGTGATTGGACTATGTTGAGGATCCCTAGGTGCTTTTGATGCTACCACATGGCACCATCTTAGGCACCTAGGGGGGTTTTACATAGACCAATCACCTTTGGGCACCCAAATGATTCCATATGGAAGCATCTTGATAACATAGGGGTCTCAACACAACCTAATCACCTCTAGGCACACAAGATGCTACCACATGGCAACATATTGGGCACCCAAGGGTCTCAACATAGTCTAGTCACTTTTAAGCACCTGGGTGCCTGGGATGCTTCCATGTGGAAACATCCCTCAAACATAGGGGTCTCAACATGACATAGTCACCTCTAGGCACTAGGGTGCCCAAGATGCAGCCACAATGCCACCATCTGAGGAATTTGGGGGTCTCAACACAATGTAGTCACCTCCAAGCACCTAGGTGCTTAGGATGTTACTAGGTGGCATCATTATAGGCACCTAGGTGCTTGGGAATACATAATCATTTTTGGGCACTTAGGTTCATGAGATGCTACCACATGGTACCCTCTTGGGCACTTGGGAGTCTCAACACAACCCAATCACCTCGAAGCACCTGAGGGTCTTGACACAACCTAGTCACTTCCAGGCACCTGAGTACTTTGGATGTTATTGCATGGTAAATTTTATGAGCCCTGGCTTTATGGCATAATATACAGACCATACGTAGAGTGAATTTTGTATATGTGGCACACCCAGATGCGCCCAAGAGCCAAAGACAAAGATAGATCAATTAGCCTTATCCTTACCACGTAGCAAAACAAAAAGTGATAGAAAGGCCAAGTAACAGTCATAGAAGTACCTATTACATAGTTAATATTATAATCAATTATCTAATTAGTTTTCAATTGGTAAACATGCATACACCCACTTTTTAAAGTTTTTTCAATGATAAAAGTAATTTCTAAAATGGAAAATTCAAAAGTTGTTATCTACCTAGATTTTTATTGGTTAGTGTGATAGGACAAGACTATTTTCTTAGGTAAAATAGGTTAATTTCAATTAATAATGTTAGGAATAAAATAGAAATTAATGTGAAACAATTTCACAGAATCTCAATAACAAAAGTTATGAATAGAGATACATAAATAACAAAAATTAAAATGCATAACAAGAAGATAGGATTTAACGTGGTTCACCTAATGTGGGCTACATCCACCAAGAAACACTTACCTAGATCTTATTACAAGCTAAAAAGAGTATAATCCACTCTTAGATTAGTCTTCTCACAATTACAATACATAAATATTATTTGGAGTTGCACTCAATAAACTCTCCCAAATTCGCACTTGAATTCACACACTTTATTCACCTTCTCAAACTCAATTCCTCCTATATATTTTACCTACCTATATCTCCATCTATATATAATTACATCAATAAGTAAATGACATAGCAGTTTTAGAAAATAATGGGTACGAAAACCATGGGCCAAGTCAGCCCATAAAGCCAAGAGTGTACAGTACATTTTAATGTACAATATTTGAAATATATTGTAATATGGAAATAGGCTCCACAACATAACAAATAAATGTAAAAAAACATAAACTATCCAATCATTTGTGAGAATTAAAACTTGGCCAAAGTTTTAGAGCTGATTTCATTGTGCCATGATTAGATATTGAAAAGGTTGTAGAGAATTAAACTATACCACGTGGTAAGTCCAAAGACTAGTTAAATGATATCATAATATTTTTTTTGCATTCTAAAATTAAAAATTTGACTTTATAATATAAATTATAAATAAAAGATAAAATAAATTTATTTATTTATTTAATGTTTATTGAATATGATGTTATCACTTCTCACCTATGATCGATTAAAATCTTTCTACCCACTAATCTTTAGTTCTTCAGTTTTATGTCACAGGTGCCCAAAAGTGATTAGGCTATGTCAAGGCCTCTTAGGTGCCTAAAATGATGCCACATGGCACCTTCTCAAGAACTCAAGGGGCTCAACACAATCCAGTCACCTCTGGGCACTCAGGTGCCTGATATGTTACCATGTGCTAACATCTCGAGCACCTAGGGGTCTCGACATAACCCAATCACCTCTAAGCACCTGGTTACATGGGATGCTTCCACATGATAACATCCTAGGTAGCTAGGGGTCTTGGCATAAACTAGTCACCTCTTAGCACTCAGGTGCTCGAGATGCTACCATGTGGTAATATCTCAAGCACTTGGGGGTTGTGACATAATGTAGTCACCTTTGGGCACCCAAGTGCTTGGGATGTAGCCGTATAGCACCATCTTGAGCACCTAGGCATCTTGACACTCAAGTCTAAGCACTTTGGATGTTACCATGTAGTACCATCCTAGGAACTCAAGGGTCTAGACACAGCCTAGTCACCTCCAAGCACCTAGGATGCTACCACATGGTAGCATCTCTAGAACTTGGGCACTATGGCATAGGATATGAACCATATACAAAGCAAATTTTGGACATGTAGCACACCCAAATGAGCCCAAGATCCAAAGACAAATTTCAAAGACAAATATAGATCAACTGGCCCTACCCTTTCCATGTGGTAAAATAAAAAGGGATAGAAAGGCCAAGTAACAGTTGTAAAATAGCAGGCCAAATCTATTTGTTAAGTTTTTGCATAGAACTCTTATTTTAATTATATAAAATGATACACATTTATATTGATAATAATGACTTGAGATTCATTTCATTTTGTTGATCCTATAAAATAGGAAGTACGTTGTTGATTATAGTCATAAAATACATAATATATTAATAAATAAATAAAATATTCTTAAAATAATATTTCAATTAGTTTTGGTGTTTGTCACCTCTGCCTATCAATTAACAATTTTTATAAGTATTTTAACTAACTTCAAATTTAATAGTAGCCTCTACGTATAAATTTGAAATTTAATAATAATTTAATTTGAGTCATTCCCTCTCGTAATTCTTATTAATATGGAATTAACCTAATTATAATTTAATCATATATTTTTTGTTAATTTATTAAAGGATTCCATATATAATTTAATTAGCTTATTAGTTCTTGTAGAAATTTACTTGTTACATATTTTAAGTCCTTTGAAGATGACCTCTACAAGTATTCATTAATTTAATAATATTTCTTTTATATATTTTTGGTAATAATCACAAGCCAAGGGAAGCAAGCTAAAATACCACGTTATGCATTCTTTCGTGCAAAGGACAATGAATATAATTAATTGATTTGGGTTTTATCCTCTTTCTACATTGCAAAATATGTTGGAGTATATAATTCCTTATAAGTTACCCTACTCTCCTAATCATTACTAATGTATTTAACTAACGCAACTACATTCCAATTATATATTTTGTGTTATGTTATCAAAGGATTCAACAAGACATTTAATTTTTTTTTTTGATATTTTACTCATGCATGTTTAAATCATATGAATATTACCTCTATAAGTATTGATGATCCTATTGATAATTTTACTCATTTATTTTGGATATTAATCATAAGGCAAGGGGACCAACTTAGCATGTAAATGTCATAAATTTGTTTGAATGGGAAAAAGAATAGTGATTGTAATTCACCACTTTAGATTTCTCACCCTCTAGCCTATTTTCCATTAGCATAGATTTTAGGCCTATAATATCTTATAATTCATCATTGTCTCATATTTATTATCAATTTAAAATTAATTATCACTGTAAAATAAGTGCATCATATAAATCTCAAACTCACTTCATTATGTAGAGAGGTTTAATTATTACATACTTGCATTTTCAAAAATTAAGATTTATAACAACATTTATGATTATATAATATGCTTCAGACACTCTTTATATTAATATGTACTTGTATGTGTCAATGAGAGAGTGAACTGGTTAAAATGGTCTAGTTATGTCTAATCTCACCCCAGTTCAAATCTTGATGACATGTTAGGTCGATTGTGACCATTAGAGATGATTGTGGGACTAATTGTGGTCATGATGATGTTAGTGGGGCTGGATATGGTCATGGTGATTTTTTGGGCATGGTGGAGGATATTGGTGGTATTAATAAGGTTAGTTGTGGTTGTTGGTATTGGTTGTAAGGGAGATCTAGGCTTCTTGTTTGTATCTCAAACTAGTAAACTAGTTCATAGCTCCAATCAAAAATGTTGTAGTTTATGTAAAAATATTTATCAATATTTTTTTAAAAATATACTTGTATGTAATACATAATTTTATGTCTCTCCCGTATATGAATACTATCTTGAATAAAATTAATCTTTGCATTAAACAATAAAGCACTCCACTAATAAAAGTTATTTCTCTGATCCCTCCACAATCGGTGGAGACAACGTTCTCCCTTCCTAAGCCTTTATTTTTGAATAAATCTATTGATATAGGAGCTACTTCCAAAAATAAAGGTCATAGGTATGAGGCTGAGTTATTGAGAGCGAAAGTGAAGATTTGGTCAGTGATGGTGTGTAGTGGACAATGGAGGATCTTCTCTCTCAAGGAGGTAGAAGAATGGTTGTGGTCTATGGTTAAATATTCAAGCCTTCTTTGGAGATTTTTATCCTTTGGAGAAGCCTCATATTATCCTTTTAGTCTTCTTTTGTATTGTTTTTCTATTGTTTCTATGTTGTTCCTTTGTTGTTTGAGTAATGTCACAATGGAAGGGTTGCAATAATTCAGTTATCCCCCTCTTTAAGTTATTTCATAAATAGCTTTTAGTGTTAGATCTATAATATTACATTGTTTGCTAGCTGTTAATTTGAATTTTGAACCTTGAAAAACCTGTATTTGTTTACTTAATTGCTTGTTTGGTTCATTTTTATAATTATTACATTATTATAATTTAATAATTGTTTTTTTATTTTTAATATTATTTATAACCAATTATATTATATTTTTTGAATTTTTTAGAAAAATCTATTAATAAATTTTAAAAATGTCTAACGCCCTTTTTTTTAAAAACCTTTACCAAAAATTTAAAAAAAACACACACTTATATGTGAAGAATATGTGAGGGTTATGATATAATGAGCTATAAAATAGCTCCCCAATAAATCTATGTACATAACCATCAACACAAATCCTTATCTAAAATAATTTTTGAGGCATGTTACCCACATAATAAATCCATCACATTTAATTAAAATAATAATAATAATTAAATCCCTCATTTGAAAAAAAAATCAAATCCCTCTTAGCATACTTTGTCCCCTTGGGGGATACCAAGCCAAGATAAAACACATCATGTTAGAGCTTCTTTCCCGCTCTCAACCAATTATGGCACTTTTTGGGCTTATTGAACACTTAAATCCAAACCACATCTTGATTATTAACCAACCTAATTTATCTTCCTCATTCTTTGGTAACACCTAAAAAAATACTAAATTCATGCAATCTCATCATTGATATTTAAGATTTTTTTTAAGTGCATTGATGCCAAATTTTTTTTAAATAAGGGTTAAAAGGGAGGATTCTGACGGGACCTATATAAGTTAGCAGAGACTTGTATGCATAATTCTTTTGTTGGAATTTTATGGGTTACATCAACTGATTCTTGAGCATTATTCTCATTCTACTCTTACATAGAATTGGTGACATTTAATTCCAGGGCCATCAATCATTATTCTCCTAAAAAAAAAGAGGATTCCCTTCAAAATTGATGAATGGTGAATATGGATAAATAAACTTTTGATTTTGTTTGATTTAATGTTTAAACAAGGTGCAAGGTGAAACTACATAAATATGATAATCTTATGACCACAAATATATTCCCCATGGATGTTGAATTCCTTTATGAGATTCAGTCTACAAACACAAATAACACATGATCTTAGAGCCAAATAAAAATACATAACCAAAGAAATACACAACACCATCACCATGTATTGATACATAAATGACACATGACACATGATCTTAGATCCAAATAAAAATACAGCACTAAAGGAATACATAGCATCGTCACTATGTATTGATATGAAATATCTTTAAAAGAAGGCAGTGAAAAAAAGGCTTATAGTCTTACCTGATACTCTAACTCACAATAATTTCATAGTTATTATTGTTGGTCTAGTAAAAAATATGAAATATTATACCCCGTAAACAATCTTGAACAAGATCTAGAATGGATGATGTGTACAAGGTTTTAACATTTCCCTATAATTTCACTTGACAGAAAGGTGCACTTGTCTCTTAATTTCTCCAACACTAATAAATGACATAATAGTTGGCTTCTTTACCATGGGATTAATAATAATACATTTTAATTATAATATAATATTTATATTTATATATAATAATTATATTACATTATAGATTATATTGTCTTAATATATTTAGTAATATTATATTATTTAATTATTATTATATATATTACATATTAATTATTGATATTATATAATATAAATAAGATATTAATATATAATAATAAAAATTATATCGATATCAGGGTTTAGCAGGTCCCCTTCCCAAAAACATAGAAGCATAAAATACTATATGGTATGGCTTGATAACATAATTATCAAAGCATAAAATCAGCTAAAAAACTAATCAAACTTCTTAAACCAAAGTTTATATTTACATAACATTATGATATATAGTTTACCAACTACTTATAACAAAAAACTAATCATTGTTAACCAGCCAACATAGTAACAAAAAAGAACCTACTACATGGAAATCCTGCCTCTAGTCAATTACTATCAGTTCCACCTCCTTCCAATATCCATCAACCAGTAGACCTAATCTCTGAATCATTGATTTATTATGTGCTTGAGGAAGTTGAAACAATTAAACTTGTGACTATTCAAATAAATTTGGGCTATCCAATTTCATTTCTTTAACAGACAGGGGGGCCTCAATATCCATAGACTTTTGAAAATTCAACATTCTCTTGCAATTCCCCTGCAAATTCAAAACTTTCCTTTGTCCAAGCCACCACATGCTGAAAAAGACCTTGAGTAACACCACATGCTAACCATTTAATTGCCTTAAATATGCCTAGAGTCCTCCTCTAAGCTTGTCAAACTTATAGTTGTGGAATGGGAATTAACAAATCTTGCATGAAGGGCATAGCCACACTCTTGGCTTCCTCGTTCCCACCCTTAGCCAAACACGATTCTTCCACCTCATGATTAAAGTTAGTCAGGGAAACAAATATTTATTCCAAAATTTGAAACATAGACAAAGGAACAAAGCCAAGACTATCTTTCCCAAAAAATTATAGTTCCCAAAATGGGCCTAAAGGCAGAGTATCAATATCCAAAATCAAATCCACCCTGTGCTCGAGCCAGATAAAAAATGCCACCATCTCCTTGATCTTCTCTTGATCAAACACCACCAACATAATTTTCTCACAAAAATAACTACCATATCTAAATTCACTCTCACTCTCTTGCTCTCATACATCAACTCCATACCCAAAATAGCATCCAAAGCTTCTGCCACTCCCAAAATGGGCACCCAAAAAAAATTCATGAGCATCATTCTAGAAACACTACATGCAAAACCCATTTCTCTGGTTATTGCCCCTCCAAATCTTAAAGGCTAGACCAATGACTCCATAAAATCTGGCTCCTTCCTATAGAGGCAAACTAGCCCAACACCTAAAACCAAATTTCTCAAAAGTGGTGGCCATAACAGAGATAATATTTCACCCATTCAATTCACATGAAATAGGCCCCATCAAATCTATCTTCTTGCCATCTATCACCCTTTGCCAAACTAATGAAATCCCTCCAAAAAAAACCCATCACCTTTTAAAGCACTTAAAAAATATTTAAAAAACTTAGAGATCTACCAATTCCACCCCTAAACAATCTTTTTATCTATCCTTGGTATTATCGACCCTGGATACCTCCTCTTGATCAATACCCATATTAGCTAGGAAATCTACTTCTTTGTTACATTCTCAAAACCAATGAGAACATCTCTAATTTTGAAAATGACTCAGCTTAGGCCAAATAAGAGAGAAAATGTTTTCTAATTTATAGGACTTGTATTTTTGTCTTGACAAGACCTGAATTACAACTTCATATTCGCCTTCGATTTCTAAATAAGTCATACCACATTCTAAGTCCAACTCAATCCCATCTACTAGAGCTTAAGATTTAGCCTCATTATTTATTCCATCTAGAATTTTCATTGAAATGGCTCTTATTAAATAACCACTACAACTGGATTTCCCTTACAAGCCCCATCAAAACTTAGTTTAAACCAATTTGGTTGTCGAGGAATCCAGACTGCTTCATCTCTATTTTTATTTTTCTTTTTATCTACTAATGACCCTTTAATGGGGAATATATAATAATATTATTAGTATTATTATATATATTATAGGATTATAAAAACGAACATCAAATTATTGTTTATTAAAATGTCATGAATAAAATGTGAGATGGGGTCAGTAGTCATGGGTTTTGAATGACATATAAATATCTATTTATAATCTTTACACTTTACAAAACCCCACTTTACCAAAATATAAAATTGCATCCCTTCCAACATAACATACACACTTCAATATAGTAGTTACAACATTCATAAAGAAAGTTATAACAATCAGGGTGGTACCTAATTTGAAATACATCCAACCACAATAGCACTTGGAGAGAATATGTAGAGATTGGTGGGGATTCCATCCTTGATCAGAAAACTATCTATAAATAGTAGTGCTTTTAGCTTTGGTGGTAATTTTACCTTTCTCCCAATCATCAAATAAAGAAAATTTTACATTATTTTTACAAATAAAATAGTTTTTATTAGTGTTACTGAGATTGAGAATAAAAAAGATTGAAATTTTCTATATAAGTTTATATATATTCAAGCATATGGCATCTTATATTGATCAATTAGATTATATATAATACATTTCATTGAAATTATTTCTATTTTTTGTTTATGTTAGGGTGTGGAGCTAAAAGCTTCACCAAGGAGCATACTAAAACAGTTTCGGGTTTACATAGTCACCGGCGTCGGTCAGGAGTGACCGACATCGGTCAGGAGCAGTTAGAGGAACGTCGGCGTCGGCAGAGGATCGGCCGACGACGGTCACATGCAGACTGGCAGGAACCGGCGTCGATTACCTGTGTGTCCAGAATGCTATTTCCGAGGACAGAAGCGAGTGTTTGCATGATGAGTTTGAGTCTTAGTCTTAAGTTCACGTTTCTATTATTAGCAAGATTGTTTTTAGAGCCCTTGTTCAAGGGGCTTAACTGTTTGTTGTAAGTACATGCTCAAGTTTCCTAATTATATATGTAGGAAAGATCTTCTTAGCTTAGTGTGTGAGTATGAGTAGAACATTGTGAATGTTTGAAGGACAGTACAGAGTTGCATCAATCCAGGTTGTTGGAATTGATTGTACTTGAGAGAGAGAGCTCTTGAGGAATAGAGATCTAGAGAGAGATCTTGTGCATCTGAGAGAGGTGTGGAAGAAAGAAGTTTCTTCAATTGTATTCCTTTTGTAAAGAGTTTTAATACAAGTTTTCAGGGTGGTTTCTTGTATCTCTTGTTCTGTGCTATTTATCATTCTAGTTACTTATCTATCTGATTTATTTCCGTGTTTATTGCTTTCACAAGTGTAATCATTGTTGGTTGATCCCCAACAAGTGGTATCAGAGCTCAGGTTCACTAACAGGTGGTTCAGATCTGTGTAGTGTGTTTGGATTACAGGTTGCTCACAGGGGTTTCTGCAGGGATTTCTGTTTGAGTGGGAGAAGCAATGGCAGAAGAAAGTAAATTAAGAATGGAAAATTTTAATGGCAAGAACTATCAACATTGGAGAATGCAGATAGAGGACTATCTGTATCAGAAAGATCTTTACTTACCGTTAGGTGGGATTGCAAAGAAGCCCAAGGACATGGAGGATGAAGAATGGGAAGTTCTTGACAGAAAGGCTCTGGGGTCTATAAGACTGAGTCTAGTCTCCACTGTGATATCTAATTTGTCACAGGCAAAAATAATGGTAGAGTTAATGACTACGTTAGCAAATTTGTATGAAAAACCCTCAGCTTCTAATAAGGTATATCTTATGAAGCAGTTATTTAATTTGCATATGCAAGAAGGTGGATCTGTATCTAATCACCTGAATGATTTCCATGGAATTGTTAATCAATTAAGTTCAGTCAATATTGTATTTGATGATGAAATAAAATCTCTTTTAATATTATGTTCTTTGCCTGAAAGCTAGCATGGCTTGGTAATGGCAGTTTCTAATACTGCTTCTGCTTCAAATATTTTAAAAGTAGAGGATGTTGTTAGTGTTATCTTGAATGAGGAAATTCACAGGAAAAGCACAGAAGATACATCTGGAAACGCTTTAAATCTCGAGAGCAGGGGAAGGCAAAAAGAAAGGAGCAAGAGGAGATCAAGATCTAAGTCTAAGGGAAGAGGCAGATCCAAATCCAGAAATGGCAGAAGGCCACAATGCTGAAACTGTGGAAAGTTGGGGCACATAAGAAGAGATTGCTGGTCAAAGCCTAAGGAGGACAATCAGCACGAAGGAAAGGAAGAGACAAAGGTTGCAGGTATTGCACAAGATGCTCTAATTTTCTCTTTGCATAATAATATGGAATCTTGGGTATTAGATTTTGGTGCATCTTTCCATGCTACCCCTAACAGAGAATATTTCAGTGACTATATCCATGGAGATTTTGGAATAGTCTACTTAGGGGATGATGAGCTTTGTAAGATTATTGGCAAAGGTAAAGTGCAGCTGAAGATGCAGAATGGCAACACATGGGTGTTGAGAGATGTGATGCATGTTCCTAGTTTGAAGAGAAATTTGATTTCTACAGGAAAGCTAGGGGATGAGGGTTGTACAGTAACTCTCACAGAAGAATCTTGGAAGGTGACCAAGGGTGTACTTGTTATGGCCAGAGGTAAGAGAGAAGGTACTCTCTATTTGTGTAATTGTGTTACTAACAAATCTCCTTCTGTATTATCTACTTCAGATGTGGATGCTAAATTGTGGCACTCAAGGCTTGGCCACATGAGTGAGAAGGGGATGTCAATTCTTAAGTCTAAAGGTATGCTTTCAGATTTGAAAAGTATAGATCTAGAATTTTTTGAGCATTGTGTATTTGGAAAACAAAAAAGGGTTAGTTTTCTCAAGACTGGGTCTACTAAGAAAAGGCATAAGTTACAGCTTGTTCACATAGACGTGTGGGGACCGGCTCAGGTAGCCTCTATTGGAGGATCACGGTACTATGTTACATTCATAAATGATGCTACAAGAAAGGTATGGATCTACTGTATTAAAAAGAAATCTGATGTTTTTGAGACTTTTAAGATTTGGAAAGCTATGGTTGAGAATGAAATAGGCAGAAGATTAAAGTGCTTGAGATCCGATAATGGCGGTGAGTTCTGCAGTCTTAAGTTTAACTGGTATTGTTACACTCACGGAATCTGTAGGCAAAGGATGGTTCCAAGGACACCTCAGCAGAATGGTATTGCTGAAAGGATGAACAGAACAATCATGGAGCGTACAAGATGTATGAGATTGCATGTTGGGTTGCCCTTAGAGTTTTTGGCAGAAGCTATTGACACCGCAGTGTACCTGATTAACAGAGGACCCTCTAATGCTCTGGATGGTGGAATTCCAGAAGAGGCATGGATAGGTAAAAGGGTAGATCTCTCATATCTCAAAGTTTTTGGTTGTGAAGCCTTTGTGCACGTAGATAAAGAAAATAGAAAGAAGCTTGATGCTAAGTCTATGAGGTGCACGTTTATAGGCTATGGCTCAGATGATTTTGGTTTTATATTTTGGAATCTAGGAACTAACAAGGTAATTAGGAGCCGTGATGTTGTTTTCAATGAAAAAGTGATGTATAGTGATCAAATGAGGAAGTTGAATCAATCTGGGCAGAGCAATGGAGAATTGGACGAAGTGATGGTCCAAAATGAGCTCGTGGGAAAAAGAAATAATCACTTGCAGGAAAATACAGAGACTGACGTCGGCAGGTTAGGAACTGGCATCGGCAGTACAGAAACTGATGTCGTTCATACAGAGACCGACATCGGTAGAACAGGCACCGACGTCGGCCAGGAAGAATCGGCGTCGGCCAGTAATAGGTCTACAGGTGGCCGAGGTCGGTCACTGTCAGAAAATTTGGGTGGACAGCGTGTTGAGAATGAGTCTAAGACACCCATCAGGAGGTCAGAAAGGGTAAGTAAGCCTCCAATTAGATATTCTCCTTCTTTATACTATTTATTGCTAATCGATGGTGGAGAACCAGAGAGTTTTGAAGAAGCTTTACAGGTGGAGTCCAAGAGTCAGTGGGAGCGTGGCATGGTTGAGGAGATGGAATCCTTGAGAGAGAACCAAACATGGGATTTGGTTGAATTGCCAGCTGGTAAGAGAACACTAAAGAACAGATGGACCTACAGGTTGAAGGAAGGTGAGGATGGACAGATGAGATATAAGGCCAGATTGGTAGTGAAAGGATTTGCACAAAAGCCAGGTATTGACTTTGGTGAGATTTTTTCTCCTATTGTTAAGATGACTTCTATACGGGTTGTATTATCTTTGGTTGCTTTTGAGGATTTGCATCTTGAGCAGCTAGATGTTAAGACAGAGTTTCTTCATGGAGATTTGGATGAGGAAATATACATGGAACAACTAGAAGGATTTGAGGTCAAGGGTAAGGAGAAGTTAGTGTGCAGGTTGAATAAAAGCTTGTATGGCCTCAAGCAAGCTCCTAGGCAATGGTATTTGAAATTTGACAGGTTTATGACTGAGCATGGCTACAATAGGTGTCAATCTGACCATTGTGTATATTTTAAGAGATTTGATAATGGTAGATATATTATTCTATTGTTGTATGTAGATGATATGCTGGTTGCAGGATCACACATGCAGGATATCTCTGAGCTTAAGGTGAAATTAGCTCAAACATTTGCTATGAAGGATTTGGGAGCAGCTAAGAAAATCCTTGGTATGAGCATTAAGAGGGACAGGAAAAATCACAGGTTGATATTGTCTCAAGAGGATTATGTGGACAAGGTGTTGAAACGGTTCACTATGCAGGATGCTAAACCGGTAAGCACACCTTTGGCTGGACATTTTAAGTTGAGTAAAGAACAATGTCCTAATTCACATGATGAGGTAGAGTACATGAGTAAGGTTCCATATTCTTCTGCAGTAGGAAGTTTGATGTATGCAATGGTGTGTACTAGACCGGATATTGCCCAAGCAGTGGGAGTAGTAAGTAAGTATATGGCCAATCTAGGAAAGGAACATTGGAAAGCAGTTCAGTGGATCCTTAGATATCTGAGAGGAACCAATAGTAGGCACTTGTGCTATGGAGGTTCAGATACTTCTCTACATGGTTATGTAGATTCAGATATGGCAAGTGATTTGGATGGTAGGAGGAGCACCACAGGTTATGTTTTCACTGTAGGTGGAACGGCGGTTAGCTGGATATCTAAGTTACAGAAGGTTGTTGCCTTGTCAACTATAGAAGCAGAGTATATTGCAGCCACAGAAGCTAGCAAGGAGATGATATGGATGACACAGTTCATGGAAGAGCTTGGAAGGGAGCATGGAAGTTGCAGATTGTATAGTGACAGTCAGAGTGCAATCCATTTGGCTAAGAATTCAGCCTTTCACTCAAGAACCAAGCACATACAGCTAAGGTACCACTTCATACGGTAGGTATTGGAAGATGGTGAGTTGAAGCTAGAGAAGATCCATACAGATAGGAATCCTGCTAATATGCTAACCAAGCTAGTTACAAAGGAGAAGTTGAATCTTCATTCAACTTCTGTTGGTCTTCATGATTGAGTTGAAGATGGGGGAGCTAGAAGATGTTGTTGTACAAGTACTGGTGCAGCTGTTTATCTCCAAGTGGAAGATTGTTAGGGTGTGGAGCTAAAAGCTTCACCAAGGAGCATACTAAAATAGTTTTGGGTTTACACAGTCACCGGCGTCGGTCAGGTCGGCAGAGGATCGGCCGATGACGGTCACATGCAGACTGGCAGGAATCGGCATCAGTTACCTGTGTGTCTAGAATGCTATTTCCGAGGACATAAGTGAGTGTTTGCATGATGAGTTTGAGTCTTAGTCTTAAGTTCGCGTTTTTATTATTAGCAAGATTTTTTTTAGAGCCCTTGTTCAAGGGGCTTAACTATTTATTGTAAGTACATGCTCAAGTTTCCTAATTCTATATGTAGGAAAGATCTTCTTAGCTTAGTGTGTGAGTATGAGTAGAACATTGTGAATGTTTGAAGGACAGTACAGAGTTGCATCAATCCAGGTTGTTGGAATTGATTGTACTTGAGAGAGAGAGCTCTTGAGGAATAGAGATCTAGAGAGAGATCTTGTGCATCTGAGAGAGGTGTGGAAGAAAGAAGTTTCTTCAATTGTATTCCTTTTGTAAAGAGTTTTAATACAAGTTTTCAGGGTGGTTTCTTGTATCTCTTTTTCTGTGCTATTTATCATTCTAGTTACTTATCTATCTGATTTATTTCCACGTTTATGGCTTTCACAAGTGTAATCATTGTTGGTTGATCCCCAATAGTTTAATTATTTTTACATTCATCCAATAAGTTTTTATACAGTTAAAATAATCAAAACTTTCATCTAATTAGTTTTAAACTCATCCACATTGACACATTGTGCATTCTCTAAGTATTTAGAGGAGTCATTGAATATATGACTCTTATTTTCATTGAGATGACATGTATTTCAATCATTTATAAGGTAATTGAAATAGTTGGATATATGTTATATATTTTATTAACTGATGTGACATATCACTGAACTTTACATATGTATTTACTTGAGCTTCTTCAAGTCTATCACCTAAAATACCTGTCATTCACATTCATCATTGTCACCCAACGCATCTTGAAATATTTCATCTCGTCCATGTTATATATGGCCTTTTCCTTCCCTATTACTTCACCATTGTTCAAATTTAGTGTGAAACATAACATTTCCTTTATGCACTTCTCATTGCCATGTTGTTTGAAGGAACACATAACCTCATTTTCCAAAATTCCCTTTATGAAAAAGAGAAAATCATATCCCTTCTCATATAACTAACACCTTTAGAAAATGTACTAATTTTTCCATTGAATTAAATGCACATATATTATAGTTCATAATATTCCCTTATTAATACCTACTAAGTAGAGGGTATTATAATCAATTAATTATATTTTTAGTATTGAAATTAATAATCAATAAAAATAATGTATTCTTTCATATTTTTGAAATTGAACATTAACTCAAGAATATAATGTAATAAATAAAAATAAATTTATTTATTTATTTGATGTTTATTAGTTGAAATCAAATGATGTGATTAATATAATAATAAAATTGGATATCTATCCAATCCAAAAATATATATTTTTGGAATCTTAAATTATTAAGCCAGAGGCTTATACAGTGGGGCGACACCCCAAGATTCATCTCATAAGAAACAAAATAAAACATATGCTATCTACACCCACTCTAACATTGACACATGGTACAAGAATTTGAAAATACTAAGACAAAATCTTCATCGTTTCTATCCATTTAATCATTGGCACTACTTATCAGGATTTGTAATATGTGTTAAGCTAAGGAATTTAACTGGTGGTTTTTATAACATTCAATAAATTACACAGATCATCTTGCATAGTGTAGCAACAATATCAATATGCTTATAGGGACATACTTCTATCACATCATGATAGTGGTGATGCCACTGGATGTGGAGAATATTTTTGCATATGGGTCTATGAAATGATGTAAGATCTTCATGATGGACCAGTGCTCAGGCATCAAACGCTTTGTGTAAAAGGAGATATTTGAAGAAATGACACCATTAGTGACATAAAGTTAAGGCAATCATCCAACCTTACAACAATCTTGGGCATGTAGTAGAAGACTAAAAAAGTCAAAAATATGGTACATGATGAGGGGGTCAAAGTGTGGGAATTGATGAACTTAGAGAACTTGCGTAGGCAATTGGACAATGCTATTATACTTGGGATGGGATATAATTGCCCATGAATTGGAGGGAACATTTATTGAACCATCCACATATATGATCAACATGGGGATGGAATGTGTATAGAAGAGGGTGGAGGAATGGATTAGACAAAGAAAAATGTAGGGATGGAAATGGAAATGGCAATGGAAGCATTGGGGTAGGATGACCCACAAGGCTTGTGTACTGCTGAACAATAAAGAGTAGAGAAGATCCATAAAAAAAAAAAAAAGTCAAAAACTCCCTCAATCACTCTATATGTCAATTAGTTTCCCCCATACTCAATTTAAACTTTATTTACTAAAAACTTATAGCTCACATAATTGGCTCCATTTAAAGTGTCTAAAACTAAAATAAAAGGGCTTGAACAAAGGTACCAACTTATAAAATTAATTTTGGTAATGACCAATGGCTCCTCTGATTGCCTAGTTGCTTAGTTTATTTGGAGAATGGCACATTCTTGGGCATGTTATAAAAATCCTACCACTTGAATGAGAGCTTTAATGGAGATTTAGCGTTGATGACATTGCCATCCACATATTTATCCATAGATTTATCCCCTTCAGAGTTGTAATTCACAAAGTTTTGCTTAAAATGGTTGTTGATTTCTTAGAATTTATCTACCAAAGCTCAAAATTATTTAAAACCCATCTCTAATGCCATTTTTTGGTGGAATTTTACCCTCTTTTGATCCATCACACTCTGTATCAGTTCTACACAACCAATTTCTTTCAAAAACCATTATTGGGATTACAAAGTTGTTTTGAAAACTATGGTCGTTACTGGGTAAAACTAGATGGGAGTATAGTGGTGGATCTTTGAGGAAGATTCATGAGTGACACTCATAGTGTGTGCAAACCATAAACTATATTTTAAATGATGGCATTTCAATGGGTGGGAGCAGGTAATGAGATGGCCCCACCACCACTCACTTTTATGTAGTTGATGCATCGTGAATAGGATTTCCATAATCATGCTCATGTTATTACTGATACATCCATGTGACTCTCTACTAGACTACAAAACTTCCCACAACTAAAAAAACAAATAAAGCCCTTAAAGTTTTTGGGTGTAAGAATGTTCCATGTAACAGCTCCCCTAGAAAGAAATACAATAAAAATTCTCATCAATTTCTCCATTGATCAGCATGTGAGATAGGTGGGTCATAATTTTCATTTCCATCTAGCACCGATTCACCTTGACACTTAGTTTTCATGATCATCTATTGTCTCTATCTCTTCTACATCTATCATGGTTGTGTTGTGTTGCATTATTCTTACTCCTTATATTCTCCCTTCATGTGAATTATACTCAAGTACAAATTTATTTATGTTCACCTCCACTATAATGGCATACATTTCATAAAATAAATTCAATCCATCATAATGACATGGAAAAATCAAAGCATGTCCACAGAGTAAACTTCAAAATTATTTTTAAAAAATGAGTGTAATGTCTTGGAAGAGAAATGAAAATTAATAATAGAGATGCAGCTAGATTACCTACCTTTTTGCAGAGTAGAATAACTTACCATCAGATCTTGTATTCGAGTTCTAGGATCATGCCACTTGGTAAATATGAACTTATCACATGGTTCTTGAATTTTTATAGTGATTAAAATTGATGTATTCATGACTGTCATTTGATGTCCACATGAATGTTTTTGATGGGTGTGTGACCATCAATTTTAGGTGCATCATCGAGGCTCTTTATTTTATTAAATTTGATGTCCATAGGACCATCATTTGACATCCATGTAGATTCAATTGATGGGTGTGAGACCATCAATTTTAAACACGTCATCAAGGCTCTTTGTTGTGTTAAATTTGATGTTTTTATGACCATAATTTGATGTTCAAGTGGACGTCATTGATGGGTGCATGATCATCAATTTCAAATGCATCATTGAGGCTCTTTATTGTGTTAAATTTGACATTTGCATGATCATCATTTGATGTCTATGTGAACATAATTGGTGGGTGTACGACCATCAATTTTGAACACATCTTAAGAACTATTTTCCAAGCTTACCACTTGTCATTCTTTGGTTTGCTCTACATTTTATAAATTCTTTTGAGAAATGTCTCTTCGCCACATGGTGGTCTACAGGTTTTCAGAGATTCATTAAAAAGTCTTACGTCATCTCACTCTATTAGATAGATTTCATTTGGATGAACACATGTCATTAGATCTTGATCCAAGAAGTGGACCACCATTGGTTACTCAATATAATTTAAACAAAATGGTGACACTTGTCACCACCTCATTAGTCCTAGAGCTTCATTGAAATGTCGACTTGATATGCATAATTAGATCAATCTGGTGTGAACAAACATGAACTATAGATTTGGATCCGAGTACCTAAACATGATTAGTCCCTGTAGTCAATGGAAATATTAAGTTAGGCTCGAGAAACATATAGAATTTGGACTAAGGTTTTTTACCAAGGTTTTATTTGTGTTCATAAACATGAATAAAACTTTAGGCTAAATTTTAGGCCAAGATCAAAGAATAATAAAAAGGATGCCATAAAAAATGAATTAGCATATATACGTATAAATCACTTGAATTAATTTGGGCAATTTATTTTAGGATGTGGCATCGGGGAAATGTTTTAGATAAAAATTTTAAAACAATCCTCCCGAAGATTCACTTGGCAGGGCATTTGCCTGGGAGAAAATTCCCAAAGGGAACTTTCAAAAGGTCTAAAGGGCAAGTTTAGAGGATAACAAGCCATTAAAAAAGGCTGAAGGGTAATCTTAGATCACAAGTGTTCATTTCAAAACTTATGAAGGGTAAATTGCACAAAAGTTGAAGGGTATGTGCCCTTGAGGTCATTGTTTCAAGCTTTTTACATCAGACAAAATGTCCAATGACAAAATTCGAAAGGGTCATCTTAGAAAACCTAAAGGGTATGTTCAAAATCTTGAAGGGTCATTCAAAAAAACCCAAAGGGTATGTACCCTTCACAAAAATCTTGAAGGGTATTTTCAAAGAAGTTGAAGGGTACTTTCAAAAAGCCTGAAGAATAATTGGCCTAAACAAAAAGTCTGAAGGATAATTATATTAAGGCAAAAGGAAATTTGAAAAAGGTCAAAGGTAATTCGGTCAGCCCAAAAGCCTTGACAAAAACCCTAAAATATTGGTCTATAGGGTAGATGTGTTTGACAAAACTTCCAAAGGGTACTTTCAAAAAGATCAAAAGGTAGGTTTCGATAAAATTACTATGGGAAAGATGTTATGGAAAGACAAGTCTAAAGGATCATTTCAAAAAATAATAAGTCTAAAATAAAGAGGCCAAAGGGCAATTCTATCAGGTAAATTTCCCAATAGAATAAGTTCACGAGGAAATTGTTTTGAATAAAATGTCTGAAATAATTATCCTGACATAAATAAGTTTGAAGGCATACTTTTGACATAGACCAATTGCACAAGTCCCAAAAGAATTCTTGAACAAAAGCCTAAAATTACTTGGACAAAGTATCCAAAATATAAACCTCGAAGGGTAATTCATTCAAGACAAATCTCCGAAGGAAAAGCCCAAAAAGACATGTCCAAAATATAAAACTTGATAGTTAGATACATAACGAAAGG